>JAMWET010006100.1:0-17500 GCA_024036415.1 Prochilodus magdalenae
AGAGTGATATGAATAAATAGCAGTAAATCATTTGGTTTAGAAGTTGCTTCTCACTCATAATCAAGACACAATGTTTGTTTATTGGAAACTGTTTATTAAAAATCCTCTTATATAATATCAATAACACCTTAAAATCCAACTTTTAATGGTAGTAGTTACAGCTTAGCATATAATATTTTGTATAGTATTTTGCCATGAAATACTTATATAATAATAATAATAATAATAATAATAATAATAATAATAATAATTATTATTATTATTATTATTATTATTATTACTATTATTATTATTATTATTATTATTATTATTATTATTATTATTATTATTAATAATAACACAATAATAATAATAAGAAGAAATATCAATTATAATAATTATTTATATAATAATAATAATTATTATTATTTTTATTAGTATTACTATTAATAATAATAATAATAATAATAACAATAATAATAACAATAACAATAATTATTATTATTATTATAAATAAATAAATAAATAAATAAATAAATAAATTCATTAATTAAAATGTATTTTTAAATTAAACATGCTGGAATTCCAATTACAGGAACATTCTGTTTGACTTCCTGTCCCGACTTGCTCTGGAGTTCACTTTACACCCTATAGTGTATAGAAATAGTAAGTCGCTCTGGATAAGAGCGTCTGCTTAATGCCTTTAATGTAAATGTACACCTGCACTTATTCTGAAACTGATGCCTGAAACAGGTCCCTATAAGGCTGTGACCAGGGCAAGGGATAGGCTTCAGAACCGTCCGAGACCGGGAGGAATTCAGCGATTCAGAAGACGTGAGAATTTCATGAAACTGACACCTGTCACGTCCTGTCTAGCCTAGCGCCTGTTTATCTGCGTTTTCTCTCTCGTCATTTCCATGTGCTTCTGTTTGTTTTGGTTATTGCTCCTCCTGTCTCCGCCCCCTTGTCAGGCCCCTCACCTGTCCCTTGTTTGTAGCCCCGCCCGTTCCCTGATGTTTCTCCTCAGTCCTTGCTGTTTTATACTCCCTGTGGTTCCCTTTGTTCTTGCTTTTGTTCGGTGTTTGTCTCTGTTAGTTGTTTCTGTGACCCTGTTCCTCTGCAGTGTCTTAGTTTTCCTAGTGTCTTTGGTTTTTGTTTTTCTCCTGTTAGTTTGCATAACACTGTCTCCTCGCCATGTCCCATGTAACAACACCTCTAATGAATTAGCATACATGCACTGCTAGTTAAAGAAGCAGAAACTGATGCCTGAAACGGCCACAAAAGGGCAGTGACCAAGAACATTATGGAAAACGTCTTAATCAGGTGACGCAATCATGCTTGGGTAACCAGTCATCACTGAAAACACAGCTGCACCCAGAAGGAAACTTGGTTGGTAGGTTGGACATCATGAGACATGTGAAGTTTCATGCTCGGCCGTGCATGTGACGTGACCAAGGATGAACCTTATCGCTGTACCTGACTGACTACACTCATGTTTTCGTGTTGGTAGCCTCCTTTGCAAATGAAGCACGCCTCAGAGAGAAGTTCAACAGCAATTCAAGCAGCAGAAAGAGTTGGAGAGGGGTCGCATCGTGGGGCTCCGGGTAGCGGGTAGTCTTATGGCTGTATTGCACACCATACCAGTCGTACGGATACTACCACAGCACGCTGTAAAACAGACTGAAATCCAAACTAAACCTCACTGACCTTTGACCCCTCAGACAGCACTGTGTCTCTGGTGGATATCACCACATGGCCTTGAGAATACTGTTACAAACCATTATCAATAAACACCATCCATCACCGGATCCACCGGGCACAGCAGACGCCACATATCAGCAGTGTCCAGAAACTCCACTGACTTTCCCGGACTCAAGACCCTCTGAAATGGACGGATGATCCTGTATCGCTAATTGATTTTTCCATTTGTCCATCATTGGAACACAGCAGCTGCTGTTTACACGGAGTGGAAGTTTTCTGATGAATGGACCAAATGGAGAAATGCTCTGGTTCCAAAGACTTACATTAAAATTAGAATTTAAGGGCACCTGAGAAGTTACCACCAGTGACGATGTGCTTGTTGCTATCTTTATTAATAGATCATAACTGATGCTTGTAAATATCTAAGATACACAGCTTGAACTTATTCGATAAAAATATAATATATATATATATATATATATATATATATATATATATATATATATATATATATATATATATATATATATATAGATATATACATATATATATATATATACATATATATAGATAGATATATACATATATATATATATATAGATATATATATAGATATATATAGATATATATAGATATATATATATATAGATATATATATATGGGTTTTCTGGCTAAGTTTCCATATATGGAGTGGGGGTGTACGATTTGAGCGTTCAGTGATGTTTACATACTACATCAAACTCTGTTTTCCACAATATGCTCCCTTTAACGGCAGGCTTTCCGCTGTCACATCCTGTTTCCAGCTTTGTGGCCATGAACTGAGGGTACCGCAAGTGGCCTGGTCACTTTCCTCCTCTTTTAGTCAGGACTTGTAGAAATACAACAGAAACGGCTGGTTGAACTTTGGTTTTCACAGAGTGGGCTTTGTAGTGTCAGCCAGTTTCCTGACGCATGTTATCAGCAGTGAGGGAGGCTCCATACCAGAGCACACAAACAAAGCACTGAGCTGCTAAAAACAGCTATCCGGAGCCCAGTTAGACCTAGCACCCTTTAAAGTCTGGGTAGAGGGAATTCTGAGTTTTGTTTCTGAACACATTATGTGTGTTAATAGTGAAAATGACTGTAAAAAAGTTAAACATGTATGTAGTACAGTTAGAGAAAGTTACAACTGCTGTTTAGCGTTTTTGCGGTCAGGATTTTTTTGGGCAGGTCCGAAATCATTGCGGAATTCTGCACTGGAGCTGTACTTAGCACGAACAGCCTCCTAGCACTATAACTGTATTAAACTAGAGGGCAGTAGCATCAGTAGCACCAGGGCACCTGTCTAACGCTACGTGCCTTCCAAGTCATATTAGCTAGCATTAACTAGCATGCTAACCCTGCCTCTGTCATATGTAGGCTAGCATTCACGTTGCTAGCTGAAATCCCTAATTCAGAAACAACAATGAATAGACAAACCACTGTGAAAAATAACGCCATCTGATGTTAGTTAGCCACGTTAGCTAGCATTAACTAGCATGCTAACCCTGCGTCTGTCACCTGTAGGCTAGCAGTCAGGTTGCTAGCTGGAGTCAATAATTCAGAAACACGATGAACCACTGTGAAAATTAACGTCAACTGATGTTAGTTAGCCACGTTAGGTAGCATTAGCTAGCAGGCTAACCTGCTTCTATCATCTGTATGCTAACAGTCAGGTTGCTAGCAGGAGTAAACATAGCCTGGGTGGATTGATCAAATTATCATCTGGATTTACTCCAGTCTAGAAGTCTGCAGACACGGTGGTGCAGCGAGTAGCGCTGTCGCCTCACAGCAGAAGGGCCTGGTTTTATTCCTGGCCATGGGATGTGGGATTCTTTCTTTGTGTGTGCATGGTCTCCCGATGTCTGCATGGGTTTCCTCTAGGTGCTCTGTTTTTTTCCCACAATCCAAAGACATGCAGTCAGGTGAGCTGAAGATGCTAAATTGCCCCCATAGGTGTAAATGTGTATGTCTGCCCATCTGCCCTGTGATGAATTGGAGGCCTGTCCAGGGAGTGTCCTGCCTTCTGCCCATTGAAGGCTGGGATAGGCTTCAGAACCTCCTGAGACCGGGAGGAACAAAGCGATTTAGAAGATGCGAGAATTGCATAGAAATGACAGCATTAAGGAATTAGCTTGCATGCACTGCAAGTTAAAGAAGTAGAGCAAGCTGATGAGGAAGCAGGTGCATCTTCACGGTTTGGGTGAGGTGCTAATTTTAGGGAATTAGAGTTTGGAATTACAGGGAAGCGTCAGCATTAATCTTAGTCATAGGGTCTTTAGCAAATATAAGCTGTATAAAGGGGGATAATGGTAGGATATTATGTCCCTATTAATGCTGAGACCAATCCTATACCCTTGGGAGGAAGATGATTGTACTGCCCCCACAGGCACAGTTTATTTAAACCCTCAACCACCACCATTACCAACAGAGGAGTTTCGTGAGCTAAGCCTTTTTTTTAAGAGCAAACCAGAAAATGCAGCACCTGACCTTTGCAAAATGTCAGTGGAACTACAAAAGGAATCATGTGTTGTGGTAAGATGGGAAAAGTTGTTTGTTTTTTCCTTTGGAGAAGAAAGAGACTGCATACAATGAAAGGCACCTGCTGTCCACGGTTAAACGCACAGGTAGATCATTGATGCTCTGGGGCTGTTATACCGCTAGTGGTCCACAGGCTCTTGTAAAAAAATCACTGGCATAATGAAGTCCACCAAACACCAGGAGGTTCAAGCCCAAAATCTGTCTGCCACTGACAGAAGGCTGAAACCTGATCATGGCAAACGTTTCAGCAAGATAATGACCCTAAACACACGTCGAAATCCACACAAACACACAGTCAAGCGCTGTAATGGCCCACACGGTCTCCAGGCTCTACCCCTAATGGAAAACTGCGGGGTGTATTAAAGAGGAAAGGTCCAGAAGCCAAAATGGAAGAAGGTCATTCAACTGGAAGAGTGTTCTCCAGTGTTGTTCAGCATTACAGAAATATATAAATGGGCCCAAAATACAATTTAATATAAGCTTAAGAGCAACCTGTGACTGAAATGTACCTTATAGTGTGTAATACCTCCAAAAATAACAACTACATTTGGCATGGACTGGACGAGTTTCTGGATGTAGGCCACATCAGTGTTCTGACACTCTACCATCAAAGAGTTGGTCAGTTGGTCAAGATTTGGTGGATGCCTTCCTTGGCACAATTCCGAGGAGGATTTCCTGTAGACTGGGATTTTAGCCACTGCTGGTAGACCCGTATGACCGTACGCTTCCATACACCGGCAGATTCAGCTACTTCCTTCACACTATGGTCTTTGGCCACGCCCACATGCTCAGTCCCTCCTTTCAGCCAATCATTAACATCTGCTCTGGAGCCATTTACCACACATGGAAGGAGACATTCACTGCACTGTAGCAACTCTTCTCAGTCTATGAGTTACATCACTCACACCCCGCAGGTGTTTATAGCCCCAACATCCCCATGCAGCGCCATCTGCAGGAGCCTGAAGTTACTACCACCTAAAACACGTAAGGTATTTAATGTTACACTTTTGAATCAACATTGGATGGAGGTGGAAAGTGTTAACGCTGGTCTTGTTCCTGTTTACATGACCTCACTTGTTTACTGCTGTAGATGGATTCCTGGGAACGGGCAGCAGCAACCACTTTCCAAGTGCTATCATTGTGTTTACTGGTCCTTCCATTGGCCACCTGTTCTTAAATGATCTAACATGGAATTCACTCTCCAGTCCATGCGGTCCATATGCAGAAACTGAGCTACAGAAACAGCCCGTCTTGCATTCGCTGTGTCAGTGATGTCATGAGAACAAACTGATTTACATATATCCACCTATTCAGGCTATCAAGGCAGTTTAGCTCCGCCCACTCATATTGAAGTTATAAGGAGGGTCACCATAGGGAGCTGGAGCTTATCCCAGTGCTCACTGTGTGGAAGGCAGGATATGGCAAGGACGGGTCTTATCACTGTACCTGACTGACCCAACAGCCACAATTGCAGGCAGTGAGCAGTGATGGCCTCAGTGACTAGTGCCAGCACCATTGACAGATGGCTGTACAACATGCATGCACACAGACCGTTAACACCTTAACACCATGTTTGTGCTGTGCCAGACTGTCATGGACTGTCACAGCTTTTGTGTCTTGGTGGAGACGAGCAATGAATCCGTGTCGAGGCATTGTGGCTCCACCTTCACCCTTACCGCACCATCTGCAGGAACAGTGTGAGGATATTCAAGCTGCAATGGGATGGATTATCACAGGACACCATTAGGGTGCAGGTGTTCTGTTGATGATGAGTGTATATGCATATAACTGACCTTTTGTACTGTGTATAACTCGTTCACTAGTTCACTACGTAGCCCATCTGCCTTGATTGGCCATTGTATCATACTGTATAGCTGACTGTATAGGCTTACAGTTACTGACTGTACCTCACACGTCTTTACCAGCCATCCTCCACCCCTGCCGTCAATGGAAAGGGTTCAGGCCTGCTCAGTGGCACTGAGGGTATCACTCTGCCTCGCATCATGTCTGCTTCCATTTCCAAAGGAGGGATGTAAACCGGTTTGGGGGGAGGGGATGGAGGAGAGGGTGGGGGGCTGACCTAAATTCACAGTAGTGGTTCTTCTCAAAGACAGCATCCCTTTAGCTTATGCTAGTCTGCTCCTGACAGGCGAAGATACAGGCTGAACCCTTCTTTCTCTGGCTCTCCGTTTCTCCTCCTCTGCTTCTCCCCTCCTATTCTCGTCTCTTTTATTTTTCGAGCTCACTCTTTTCTTCTATCTGTCATTCAGTCATGCTAATTCAGACAGCCCTCCTCTTTCATCTGCCTGTCTCCATCTCTCCGCTAGTCCCTGCTTTGTTCTTGCCTACGTGCTCTTGTTACCCGTTCTACTTGACTCATTTTTCTCGGGCAGCCTCTTTATCTTCTAACTGCACACTCACGATATTTATTTCTTTACCGCTCTCTCTCTCTCTCCTTCATTATGTATCTATCACACACCCTCTTTTTCTTTTTCCTGTTCTCTCAAAGTAGCAAGCAGTGCTGATATCTCACCCCTACAAAACAGACACTGATTTCCTCTGGAAACGAAGGCGTTTAACCCTTTATCGCCCGAGAAGCTATAAATTAGCTGTAGAAATGCTGTGCGGTAGTAGCCGAGGCTGTAGAGCCACAGAACTCTGTTTTTCCCCTATCTCACGTTCTGTGTGTGGGGGGTTACACTGGAGACCTGCAGGTCATTAAGGTCCATTCAGCATTTCTCCCCCAGTGGAACAATAGTGCAGTTGCTGCAGGCATGGCCCCAGGCTGGCTGGTAGCGATAGGGCCTCCCTGGGGGAAAAGCCCTCTGCTCCTGATAGGAGGCTCAATATAGGACCTGATCCAGGGTCCCGCCTCCGCCAAAGCCCTGACATTAGCAATTACCAGAGAGAGGGAGACATAAGGGCTGGTCTCAGATCTGCTTTGCAGCCGGAAGCTCTGTAACCAACATGGCTCGCCACTTAGGCTTAAACCGGGCATTCCATAGAAATATGGCGCTATGGCATTTATCATGATGCACATGATATATATTAATATGTGTGTATATGATGGCTATGTGATGTTTCATAAACTGCCGTATGCTACATCAAGTTAAACAGACAAATAGACTAGCTATGCTCCCTGTCTATTGAAACACATGGTAACAGATGCTTTACTGACTATAGCCGCTATTTGTTCTGACATAACCCAGTCATAATAACAATCTATATGGCCATCTAGGCCACGCCTGGACCAAAACTCCAAAATCAGCCATTACGATCATCATCATCAGAAACAAATATGACCCTGGTGACAATAAGGCCATTAACATGGAGCAAACACGTGTGTGGTGACACTCAGACTGTGCGAGTGTCCTGAACAAAAATGAGAGTGACCAGCGATTTGGTCAGCCTGTAACCTCGGCAGCAGGCCAGCACTCTACCAGAACAGCTCCTTAACTGGACACAGCATAGACCGCCACAAACATAGAACTGAACACACAGGGAGGAGGTCACCTACTAGTGACCCCACAAACACACTAACACCCAGACAATAACCCCATTTCCTGACACAGGATAACACATAAACCATGTACACATACAAACAATCCCTTCACTGGAGGATGTCATAATTCATTCTCTGTCTTTATCTCTCCCTCCCTCTCTCTCTGTGTCTCTCTCTCTCTCTGTCTCTCTCTCTCTGTCTCTCCCTCTGTCTCTCTCTCTCTCTCTCTCTCTCTCTCTCCCTCTCCCTCACTGCCTCTCTCTCTCTCTCTCTCTCTCTCTCTCTCTCTCTCTCTCTCTCTCTCTCTCTGTCTCTCCCTCTGTCTCTCTCTCTCTCTCTCCCTCTCCCTCACTGCCTTTCTCTCTCTCTCTCTCTCTCTCTCCCTCTCTCTCCCTCTCTGTCTCTCTCTCTCTCCCTCTCTCTCTCTCTCTCTCTCTCCCTCTCTCTCTCTCTGTCTCTCCCTCTGTCTCTCTCTCTCTCCCTCTCCCTCACTGCCTCTCTCACTCTCCCTCTCCCTATCCCTCTCTCTGTCTCTCCCTCTGTCTCTCTCTCTCTCTCTCTGTCTCTCCCTCTGTCTCTCTCTCTCCCTCTCCCTCACTCTCCCTCTCTCTGTCTCTCCCTCTCTCTCCCCCTCTCTTTCTCTCCCTCTCCCTCTCTGTCTCTCTCTCTCCCTCTCTCTCTCTCTCCCTCTCCCTCTCCCTCTCTCTCTCTCTCTGTCTCTGTCTCTGTCTCTCTCTCTCCCTCTCTCTCTCTCTCTCTCTCTCTCTCTCTCTCTCTCTCTCTCTCCTTCTCTCTCTATCTATCTATCTATCTACTTATGTATCTATCTATCTGTCTGTCTGCCTGTATCTATCTAGAGACAGAGAGAGAGAGAGAGAGAGAGAGAGGGAGAGAGAGAGATGAAGAGATAAAGAAATAGAGAGGGGGATTTAATTCCTCCCATTTCCTGGACAATTGGATATGGGTATTGTTTTTGTGACGTCAGACAAACAATGAACAATCAAATTCTGTCATTATAAAAAAGGGAGGTGAAATGGGTTTTACATCAGATTGGCCCTTTAACGCGCCTGCGCGCTCTCTCTCTCTCTCTCTCTCTCTCTCTCTCTCTCTCTCTCTCTCTCTCTCTCTCTCTCTCTCTCTCTCTCTCTCTCTCTCTCTCTCTCTCTCTCTCGTGAGGGACGGCGGCTGGAGAGCGATTGCTGCGCGCGCAGCTCTGCTGTCACACGGCTCCATCCTTCTCTCTCTCCCTCGTCTCCGTTTTTCAGGAGGAGAGACAGAGAGGAGCAGTCTGTCAGCTGGGGACACGACAAAAACGCCATAACCAGCCGCCAGTGTGCTGCAGTCTAGAACGCTGGGTCCTAGAATGCCTCGCTCGGGTGGCCGACGGTGAGGTCGACGCTCTGTTTTCCCGCTGCGTCTGAGGAGGAACGAGGGGAGTACTGGTTTTCCAGCGGCGGCGGAGGCGACGGACAGGACGCGGAGTAATGAAGTAACGCGCCGCCGAGAGGAAGAGCGAGGCGGGCTGGACGTCGCTCCGTCATTCCCCCTGTGGTGTCGTCGGCGGTTCTCCTCCCAGGTACAGAGCTTTTCCTCGGTTCTGGGTTCAGATTTAAGCGGGTCTGTTTGTGGCACAGCGAGAGCGTCTGGATACAGCCGGAGCTAACCAGCCCGCCGGCCTTTAAACCTCCAGCCCAAGGCCAGCGTTCAGAGCCTGCGGGGCTGGTGGGCACACAGGTGCCTCCCCGCACAGAGCCCTCAGGATCTACAGAGGATCAGGGTGTAGCTTAAAGAGACACTGTCGGCTACAGCACACAAACATGCTACTACCTGAACAAGGTGGTTCTGTAGGGAAGGCAGGGGAACCATAGGGGCCCATACCATCCCTAAACGGTGCTTAACATGGTGAGATGGTTCTTCAGATTGATGGAGAACGTGTTGGGTTCATTACAGAACCTTTTTGTAAAGGGTTCTAAGCGATGCCAAGCTTGTAACAATAGAACAACCATTTTCTGGTGATGTTTAGAACCCTTTTCACAAAGGTTCCATAGAGAACCATATATGACAGACTGTCAATCAACCTGATGGATTCTATGTAGAACCATATATATCATATTGTCAGTCTAACAGGTTCTATGTAACACCTGATTACGGCTTGCTTGTAACAATAGAAGAACATTTGGCTATGGTGCTATGAAGAACTCTTTTTGAAAAGGTTCTATGTAGAACCATACACAATCTGAATGGTTCTATAAATGGTCTGTACAACACCTGCTAGCTTGTAATGATAATAGCCGTGTTGGTGCTCAATGGAACCCTAATGAAACAGGTTCTATATAGAATCATAAGCAACACATTGTCATTGTTCTATATAGAACCTTTTTGAAAATGGTTCTATGTAACCTCTGATTTTTTGCTAGCTTGAAACAACACAAGAACCTTTTTGGGTGCTACATGGAATCCTTTTCAGAAATATTCCATATTGAACCATATACAACACACTGCTTTTCAGTCTGAAAGGTTCTATGTAGAACCTTTTTGAAAATTGTTCTATGTAACATCTGATTTTTTGCTAGCTTGAAACAACACAAGAACCTTTTTGGGTGCTACATGGAATCCTTTTCAGAAATATTCTATATAGAACCATATACAACACATTGCTTTTCAGTCTGAAAGGTTCTATATAGAACCTTTTTGAAAATGGTTCTATGTAACATCTGATTTTTTGCTAGCTTGAAACAACACAAGAACCTTTTTGGGTGCTACATGGAATCCTTTTCAGAAATATTCTATATAGAACCATATACAACACACTGCTTTTCAGTCTGAAAGGTTCTATGTAGAACCTTTTTGAAAATGATTCTGCATAACACCACAAGCAGCACACTGCTTTTTCAGTCTGAAAGGTTCTATGTTGAACCTTTTTGAAAATGATTCAGTATAACATCTGATTTCTCCCAGGAATACAAGAACCAGGTTTTGGTGCCAGGTGGAACCCTTATAAAAAGGTTCTATAGCAACACATTGTCAGCTTATAGCAACAGTAGAACCTTTCATGGTGCTAAATAGAACCAAACAAGATTTTAATAAATGATATGTTTTATAATTCTATCTATCACATGTTTGCTTTCTCCGAGGGTTCTTTTCTGAAGCCAGTATAGAACCACAAACACTCAAAGAACCTTTGCATGCTTTAACTTGCGAGTTTCTTTGCGTTCTATGTAGACCCTTTTAGAGCCCATTTCTCCAATACAGCACATACTCCATCAATCTGAAGAACCATGCAGAAAGCCATTGAAGCTCATGGTTCTAAATAGAACCATTACTTTTTTATAGACCCCTTGAAAAACCATCTATTTTAAGGGTGTAGTCCATTGATCTGTAAACGAACCCTTTACATTTACAGCTCTGGTCTGGCAGCAGAATTGATTGCTGGTTCTATGTGAATATGGGGATGTTAAAATGGGAACAATGTCCCGAACTCGCATAAACCTGACAGCTTTATATAGACTATGTACTGAGAGGACCCTTGTGTGTTTAGAGATGCTGGTGGTGTCTGCTCCGTATCAACGTTCTGGTGGCAGCAGGGGCTCTCAGAGACGGTGCGAATGGAGAAACGGGTTGGGAACAAAACCATCAGGAACGGCTTCCATAGGCTCCAGCCATGCGCAGTCATGGGCCTGTCTCCTTAACGGGCTGCCAACAGTGAAATCTAAATGGGACGTGGGTTAAACTCCATTTGCTGATCAGAAAATGGAAGAACGGGGAACGAATAGATGGATGGGCGCATCCCAAGAGCTTGGTGCACCTCCTGCACCAGCACATTAGGGCTGCCCTCGGTTCAGATCTAAGCTCTACTGTGTTCCCTCATTGGCACGTCATGCTCTCAGAAGTTGAAGGAAGCTGAGGAGATGAAGCACAGCGGCTCAATGCAGGCTTTGTGAAGGCTAGAAAGAAAGCTGTAGGAAGTCAGGCATTCCATGCGAGCCCCTCAGTGCGCATTTCAATTAAATAACTGGTGGGGGGGCGGGGTTCGCAGCCGACTCTTGAAGTACACTAATGTTTCTTTAGTGGGCCGGAATGACCACACTGTACTGCCCTGCTCATGGCTGAACTGGAAGGTCATGGGGTTAAGTGGGGCCAGTAGGAACCGCTGATGGTCTTCTTGGGCGGAGCTCCTTCTTAGAGGGTCCTGCACAGGTCTTGATCCTGGAACATTAGCTGAATGATACAGTGATCCGTTTGAACCCCGTCACTCATTTATAGCCCCATCATCTTTGTGCAGCGCCATCTGCAGGAGCCTGGAGTTACTACCACCATAAACACACAACGTAATTCATTCACAGCACCACATGCATGATTAGCTAATGCTAACGCTAATGCTAACAGGTCTTGATCCTGGAACCTTAGCTGAATGATACAGTGATCCGTTTGAACCCCGTCACTCATTTATAGCCCCATCATCCTTGTGCAGCGCCATCTGCAGGAGCCTGGAGTTACTACCACCTTATACACACAACGTAATTCATTCACAGCACCACATGCATGATTAGCTAATGCTAACGCTAATGCTAACAGGTCTTGGTCCTGGAACATTAGCTGAATGATACAGTAATCGGTTTGAACCCCGTCACTCACACCCCGCAGGTATTTATAGCCCCATCCTTCTTGTGCAGGAGCCTGGAGTTACTACCACCTTAAACACACAAGATGATTAATTTTTAGCTGGGTGAGCTAATTATAATACAGTAAGCCAGGCGATATATATTAAGATAAACAGTCATAATATAAAAACACAGCACCGAATGCATGATTTGCTAATGCTAACGCTAGCAGCGCACTCTTATGCTAAGTGTTTACGTTGAGTAGCAGAGTCTAATGGCTGAAAAAGCACACAGAGGTTTGAACACAACCACAGTGTGCCACACGAGCTCATTAAAATCTGACGGTGTTTTTGAGAATCGATCCCGTATCACAAAACATGCTACCGCAGTCCTCAAGTGCATCAGCCTTTTCTTACACCCCTAGCTTCAACGCCCCATCTTTCCTGAGTGGAAGTGGGTGTGTTAGTACAGCAGGATACTGGAGAAATGTGCAGGGTGGGGCTTCAATTATAAATCAAAGCCTAGTCAACACCTTCCTCTTTATAGTCAGTACAGTCTAGCATCTGTCAGCGTATGCCATCTTTGCCTTTGAGCTGGATCAGGTGCTCCCAGCGGCTTTTGATGTGGTGATTAAGGCTCAGAAAGTGCATCACATGTACCCGTCCTACTATCAGTGGGCTTGTACTTATTGGACGCATCAGCATTCCCTGACTTCTGTGATGTGCCGAAATGTAAACAACACAAAAACTTTAACAGTTTAAACCTAAAGGGCTCAGCAGCTCCTGATTAGTATCTATGATAAAAGATTTTACTGAAAACTAAAACAATAGCTCAGTAGCTTGTAACAAGTTAGAGGATTTTATTTTAGGTTGGACCAAAGAGACATTGTTACAGTGTGTGTAATGTAAAGTGAGATGCTAAAAATTGTAAAAATTTTGTTGATTTTTCCTTGTATGCCTCATTTGATTACATGAACTGTTTTTTACACTGTGTGTGAATTTCATGAAGAATGGACCAACAGAAATGGCCCAAAACCGCTTGGAAAGACGTCTGGTTCTATTGACTTCCATTCAAATTAAAGGAGGTTTTTGGCCTCTCCTGTAAAGTTGCCCTTTCGGAGATACCTGTTTTTCTTTGGACAGCGACGATATGTTTTCTAACACTGTACTGCATCTTAACAGTTAAAAAAAACTTGGATATATCATACACTATAAAAAGTGCAACCTAAGAACCATTTGGATGAATCAGTGTGTTGTGGTTCTATATAAAATCTTTTTAATCATATATAGCACCAGAGAGGTTTGTTTTATTGATACAAGCTTCGTTCTGTAATAACAGCAGAACCGTTTTCGGTGCTATATAGAACCTTTATTAAAAAATGGCTCCATTTAAGGAAGTATTTCAGCATGCAGAGAACAGTTTAACCATGTTAATGGTGCTTTAAGTGTTTGTGGTTCTACAGAGAGCCATTTGTCTTTAGTTATTAAGGTCCCCAGCCTGAGAATACTGATCTCAGATCAGACATCATCAGTCCAGATAGCCCTATTCTATCCTCAAGGCAAAGCCGTGAATTGACATCAGACCAGGAATAATAATTCGAGATATTTGATAAATATGGAACAACCCTTCGACACAGATGAGTCACATTATTATGACCACCAGCTAATGTCCAGAGCCACTGCCATGTGCCGCATGGACAGCAGCTAGATGGGCTGGGAGTGGCTCAGTAAGGTCCTGGTAGGTATTGGGAGGCATGCTGACTGCAGTGCTGCTGGAGGGTGCATGGGATAGGATCCATAGAGCGAACACTGTGATCATGGTGGTCCCACGGATGCTCAGGTGGGTTTATATCTGGGGAATTAAGGGGCCTGGGTAGGACATGGAAGTCTTAGTCATGCTCTTCCGGCCAATGCCAGACATTTCTAGCTGTGTGACATGCAGCATTGTCTTGCTGGAAGAGCCCATCCTCCCCAGGGAAGACAATAAGCATGTATGGGTGTGTGTGATCTGCCGGGAGGGATTCATACCGGTTGAGAGTGCCTTCCACATGGGTGTGTGTGGCCCGGAGAATGCCAGGAAAACGTGCCTTCCTTAAAGAGCTATGTGTTACCACTGTTGAACATAGGAAGTGGTCATAATAATGTGACTTGATGGTGTACTAATAATCCAGGAGAGCCATTTGTTGACAAATAGGGGTAACTTTTTTTGGTGGGCCACATCAGTACCACTATATGATCTTTCATTTATACTACACACTGTTATTATTATATTTGGTTGTTATTATTATATTATTTCTATTTAAGGCTAATATCGTTACTGTCCAATGAAAAACATGCATCTTCACTTTTGTCCATTTTTACTTTTATGCACCATTTGAACACACCAGCTGCTGTTTACACTGTGTGAGAATCTCATGAAGAATGGACCAACAGAAATGGCCCAAAACTGTTTGGAAAGACGTCTGGTTCCATTGACTTACATTAAAGTTAAAGGAGGTTTTTGGCCTCTCCTGTAAAGTTGCCGTTTTGGAGATACTTGTTTTTCTTTGGACAGTGATGATATGTTTGACCCACACTTTGCTTTCCTTAACGTACCAGTAGCATATAGCATGTATCTTTGCTTGCTCTGTTTGTGATGAGCACAGAGCAAGCTTAGCCGCTCTGCTCCTGGCTGGAACCTCATCCCTTTAATTCGTAAATAGTTCTTTAATCACATTTTAGGTCTTAAGTTCCTCCCGGGAGGGACTTTGTTGAACTCGCTGACACCTCCCCGTGTCCTGCTATTGGGTGGTTGTTTATTCATCCACATACTTATTTTTGGAAGGGAAAAGAAAGAAAGGGGACATGGTGGTTTCGATGACTGCTGAAGCCTGGGGGTTGTGGTTCAGATAGGATAGAGGGTTTTGCGTGTGTACAGTACCAGACAGGCCGTGATGACGCAGGAACACGCAGGCCTCGCCTGTACTGACATTTTCATGCCTGTGATTTACTGCGGGTGAATTCAGGAGAGGGAACTTTGTGCATGTTCTACAAAGAGCTTGATGACAAACCGGAGAGAGATGGTGTGACATCAAGCTTAAGAGATGCCAAGAAGATCCAAGCCAACGGCGCACAGTAGTCCCGCTAAATGGTAGCCCACTGTATTTGATTAATGGCTCATGCGGCTGAAATGGGCAGGATACAGGCTTCGTTGCTCAAGGATTCATCATCAACAGAGTCTGAACCAAAACAAAGCACTTAGCCAGAAATGGCACCAAGGTGTTCTAGCTCCACGGGCCCTGGGCTGCTGTTCAGCACTGTGGCTTCTGTTGTGTTGTTTTGACGTTGTTCGGCACAGCCCATTTCAGAAAGTTGCGAGTGCAATGTGGAAGCTATTACAGTAGAGGGGGGTTTGGAACGCGGATTGGTCTTCTCAGCTGGCGTGCTTTTAGTGTGCCATAGGCGCCAACGCTGTGCCAAGGTTATCCATCATAAAGCCGTCTGGGCACTGGGCTCAGAGGTGAACTCCCAAAGCATTGTCAGTCACTTCTGTTTTTCAGCTTTTCATAGCTCAGCCTCATACACCCATCCTGAAGCTCAGGCTCTCATTTTCATCTGCTTGCTTTGGCTTTTTCAACCACGGCCTCTAAGATGAATTGCTGTTGTTGTTGTTGTTCTGCAGGTCCTACACCTAGTAGTAATGCTTCTTGTTCAGATTATCTTAGTGCACCAGGGAACGTGGTGGATTAGTCTGGCTAAAAGCTGCACAGTGGAAAATACCTGTCATGATGTGAGGTGTCAGAAATAAGCCACTTAGCAAGAGGTGCCCATTGATTATAGGGTAATAGTGAGATCAGCAAAGACAAGGCATAAAATGATCACACCTGCTGCCTAGCGTCATCTCCATGACTACTGCCTGATTACAGGTTTTTTTTTTTGTACATTTGGTTTTAATATATATATGTATCTCCATTTTTATCTCGTGCTTTTTGAAAAACTTCTATCTCCATTTTTTGATCACATGACTTTTATGCCTCATTGTTTACACTGCTGTATTTACACTGTGTGGGACTTTCATGAAGAATGGACCAACAGAAATAGCCCAAAACTGCTTGGAAAGATGTCTGGTTCCATTGACTTCCATTCAAATTGAAGGAGGTTTTTGGCCTCTCCTGAAAAGTTGCCATTTTGGATAAAGCTGTTTGTCTTTGGACAGCGACAATATATATATGTGTGTATGTGTGTATGTGTGTGTATATTTGCAGTATATATTCATATTATATTTATATATATATATATATATATATATATATATATATATATATATATATATATATATATATATGTGTGTGTGTGTGTGTGTGTGTGTGTGTGTGTGTGTGTGTGTGTGTATGTGTGTGTGTGTATGTATATATGTATATTTAAATATATATATATATATATATATATATATATATATATATATATAATGTATGTGTATATATATATGATACCTACCAGGACCTTACTGAGCCACTCCCAGCCCATCTAGCTGCTGTCCATGCTGCACATGGCAGTTGCTCTGGACTTTAGCCCTCTGGTCATAATAATGTGGGCTCATCACATGTCAGAAAGTTCTGGGACATAGCTGCGTATCAAATATCTCAAATTATTATTCCTGGTCTGATGTCGATTCAAGGCTTTGCCTTGAGGATAGAATAGGGCTATCATTTATTGAGCTACACATACAGAACTAGTGTCCCTCAGTATGGCGTCAAGCCACCATCTTTCCTAACGCAACATGGTGTCCTCTGATATCCATCCTATCCATCCCGTCTCCACCAAGACTAAAGCAGGACTCGTCACTGAAGATGACCCGCTGCCATTCTGAGTCACTCCATGACAGTCTGGGCCGACACCGTTGCAGTGATGTTGGCGTGGTGTTAAGGACAGTCTTTGTAACAATCTGTGTGCATGTAGTCCTTCATCATCGAGCTGTCTGCCAATGGTGCTGGCACTAGCAGGATGACTCATGGAGGACACCACTGCTCGCTAAAGCTTGGACCGTTCACATGTGTCACGATGTCGAACCTACCTGTTGGGAGTCTCTGTATGGTGCAGTGAATGAATGGTGACCTCGTGACTTTGGCATGTACATACTGACACCAGAAGGCTCAGCTGACGGATCGTGTTTTCACACT
>JAMWET010006100.1:20000-45000 GCA_024036415.1 Prochilodus magdalenae
GTACCCCCCATATTGGGCAGAAAAATGCCTTAGTGTAATCTTGTTCCCTGTAGAGGATATGTCCAGTATGCACGGTTAGGTTTAGGGTTTTGGATTAACATCAGTTTAGTGTGCAGATCATCCAACAATACATTTAATAGATCACGGTACTCATTTCAATACGTGACATAGTGAACATTAAACAAACGAGCCAGCGGTGAGGGCAGATATGGAGACCTATTAGCTTGTGATTAGCACATACACAATAATTCTGTATCTGACGACACCCCACTGCAGGGAATCAAACCATTCCCTAAGTCCAGGATATACATTATATATCACAGACAGAGATGAGGGAGAAGTTCTCTGAACACTAGACATGGATGAGGTTGTGCCTGCTGTAGAAGACGCCTATTAATGTGTGTGGATCCATGTACATGCGTGTGTGTCCTTTTATCAGTCTGCCTGACCATCTCTCTCCGAGCCTCCCTCTTTATCTCGGGCACAGGCTGTAGCTTTGCTTTACTGAGCTGTGTGCAGATCCACTGCAAAGGCCTTGAGCCCCAGACAAATAAGCCATTCACCAGCTAGATAAGATCCCAGAGTCTGCAGCGCCAGCCTAGGCATGGCCTAGCCCTGCTGACGGGGCCTGGAGCCTGGAGGAGCTGGTCAAGGCTGTCTGATGTCTACTGCGTAGGAGTTCTCACAGGCGAGTCTGTCCATTCAGTGACTGCCTTGGGCAGTCATATATGACCAAGCTTTGATGTTATTGAATGAGGAACGCCCTAAAGCTCTATAATAATGTTGGGGCTGGAGGATTTTGGGGGTAATGTGTAGATGTGATTGGGGCAGGTAGATGAGGACATCCTTTTTAGTTTAGACTATTTTATACATAATAGATTTACATAGTCAGGTATCAACTAATAACCAGTCAGTGGTTGGTCGGAGCTGATAACACCACTACCCACCAGGAAGCTACCGTCCCATGTGGGAAACTGGGGTTCAGTTCCCAGTCACTGGGTGACTGCGCTATGCTACACCAATAAGAGTCCTTGGGCAAGACTCCTAACACTACATTGGCCTACCTGTAATATTATTAGCCTTGTAAGTCGCTCTGGATAAGAGCGTCAGCTGAATGCCATAAATGTACACCTAAATAATAATGGCAATACTATAAAAACTAAAAAAAAATATATATATATATATATATATATATGTGTATATATACACATACAGGGGCTGGACAATGAAACTGAAACACCTGGTTTTAGACCACAATCATTTATTAGTATGGTGTAGGGCCTCCTTTTGCGGCCAGTACAGCGCCAGTTGGTCTTGGGAATGACATATACTGCGTCCTGCACAGTGGTCAGAGGGAGTTTAAGCCATTCTTCTTGCAGTATAGTGGCCAGGTCACTACGTGATGCTGGTGGAGGTTCGTCCTTCTTGGTGGTATGCTGACATTACCCTGGATACCGTGGCTCTTGATACATCACAAAGACTTGCTGTCTTGGTCACAGATGCGCCAGCAAGACGTGCACCAACACTTTGTCCTCTTTTGAACTCTGGTATGTCACCCATAATGCTGTGTGCATTGCAGTATTTTGAGCAGAACTGTGCTCTTACCTGCTAACTGAACCTTCACACTCTGCTCTTACTGGTGCAATGTGCAGTTAATGAAGATTGGCCACCAGGCTGGTCCAATTTAGCCATGAGACCTCCCACACTAAAATGACAGGTGTTTCAGTTTCATTGTCCAACCCCTGTATATGCCTTGAAAGTATACCATATGATTTTGAAATGATACTTGTTTAAACAAATAAAACAAACTCAACTTGAATCTATAGAGAACAATGCATAGAGAAAACCACTCTAATACGGTTATTACATTAAGAATATATAAAATTTATTATTAAGTATTATATCCTCCAGCTTCCATAAACCACTCATACCTTGAATGCTGAATGCAAATTGCCGGACTGCCAGTTGACAGCTCTGTGTTATTAGGTTTAATTTCCCCACTTAAAATTCTGAAGACAGTGCTCAGTAAATAAAGCTGCAGCTTATCTAATTTGAAAATTGCAATTTTTAAAATGACTGTTTCCTCATAATAACAATGAGGTCTTTAGATTAAACTTACCGCAAGAGTGAGGTTTCCATAACGTAGGTACATATCTGCATGGCTGTTTGTAGGTGATCCCAAAGAGAAATATATATTTATATCTCCACTCAGTTCTTTATATAGACACCGCTGTGTGGCTTACTGATAACGGGTAACAAGGTGAAGCATTCCGAACACAGTAAATGTCCCGGCGTATACACATGTTAACAGAGCGAGTTAGAGACCTATAAGAGCCGTCACAGAGACGCCAGAACACGGTGGAATTAGGATTGGATATTAGAAAGCCCTCTTGGTCAGTGATACTAAAAGGTCGGTTAGCTTTGGCTAATGCTAGCCTGAAGTCGTTCCTGGTGTGTCTGGCCTGTTTCTAGCTCTGCACTAGTGAAGGCATGGTAGCCGAACAGTTCCATGTCGAAGGGAAAAGGCTCTGCACAAACAGCAGAAGGTCGTGCGGATATCTTTTCTTTTTTTTCTTTTTTCTTTTTTTTGCCAAATTTAGAAACTTGTTTACAGCTTCTGCCCTTCACTGTGTTTGAGAAACTTCTCCCAGAACAGATAAAAACTACCCTTTGCCAAGGGTCAGAGTGAAGCAAGAACACACAGGATGTTATTCATAAAGGATATCACTCTGCAGCTATTGAACCCATTACTTCCTTATGACTTCATGGCCTGTTTACATGAGTCATATGATTCATATTGACTGTGCTGCTATTATGTTTGATGGCATGCGTCTTTGGACCGGTAGTGTACTTGAACTGAATTAAACTAAGGCTGTCATGTCTGCTGGATTACCTTTTAGAAAAGGAACATTTGTTAAAATGCTGAATTAGCCAATCAGGAGTGGTTATTTAGTCTTTTGCTTGATGATGATGTTTATTTTAAATTGGAGCCGGACGATTCAACATTAATTATCATTACCCTGATGAACTACATCACCACATCTCCATTTATCACAATGGGCTTTTCTTAGCATATAGCCAAAAACTGGTATTTTGATTAACCAGGGAGTATAATTAGACTGGATTAATTAGATTTCATGCAGCACCGTGTGTAAAATGTTGAATACCAATACATGAATTCTCAGACTTTGATAGTATCTTTAAACGGTGGGCTTACTTTTTTGTCTGCTCTAACTGAGATGTCATAATAAAATATATCATGGCTGCTATGCACGGTAAAGACGTTCTAGGAGTATCATGATATGACATTGTGTCGCCGCTATGTTACGTTCTTTTATTGGATTTACTTTCAGTTAAATAAGAAACAGTGTAATTAACACATCTATTTAAAAGGCATCCTGGTTTAATATTCTCGAAATCTAAGAATCTGAGTCAGTGAGGCCAGTCATTCTCTGAGTAGAGAGCTTATGAGCCACTTTGTGCCTTTTGTGATTTTCACACAGAGGAATTTGTCTTCTGCATTTAAGCCGTGAAGTGAAACCACGACACAGACAGACACAGACAGACACAGACAGACACAGACAGACACAGACAGACACAGACAGACACAGACAGACACACACACACACACACACACACAGACTGACACATACACACACAAACTGACACACAGGCACACAGACAGACACACAGACACACACACAGACAGACACACAGACAGACACAAACACACACAGGCACAGACACAAACACACAGACAGACAGAGACAGACACAGGCACAGACACAAACACACACAGGCACACAGACACACAGACACACACACACAGGCACACATACACACACACAGACGCACACACACACACACACTGACACATACACACACAAACTGACACACAGGCACACAGACAGACACACAGACAGACGCACAGACAGACACAAACACACACAGGCACACAGACAGACAGACACAGGCACAGACACAAACACACACAGGCACACAGACACACTGACACACAGGCACAGGCACACAGACACATACACACACACACACACACTGACACACACACACAGGCACACATACACACACACAGACGCACACACAGAGACACACACACACACACTGACACATACACACACACACTGACACACAGGCACACACAGACAGACAGAGACAGACACAGGCACAGACACAAACACACACAGGCACACAGACACACACACACTGACACACAGACACACACACAGGCACACACAGACACACACAGACGCACACACAGAGACACACACAGACACAGGCAGACACATACACACCCAGACACATACACACACACAGGCACACACACAGGCACACATACACACACACGCACAGACACACACACACACAGACACATACTAGGGGGCAGTGAGCACACTTGCCCAGAGCGATAGGCAGCCCTATCCACGAGCAGTGGGGGGTTAGGTGCGTTGCTCAAGGGCACCTCAGTCGTTACTGTCAGTTCAGTGAATTAAAACGCCGACCCTCCGGTCACAAGGCTGGTTCCCTCACCTCCAGCCCACGACTGCCCCTCTGAGGGTGTCCATGGTTTATTATCATTCAGCAAAACTGATGTTATTGTTGGCCAGTGAAAGTGCTAAAGCGATCTCCCCTTTGTAACTGTAGTTGTTCAGTGTAATGTCCTTGGTGCTCCGTGATAGACCCTTTTCATGTGATGTCAGAACCAGCTGAGCGAATCAGTAGTTTACACTGTAGTTGTAGTTTGGAGAACAGACAGTCGGAACTAAACTGAAAAGCCGGGTGAAGATAAATGGGTTTAGTTCACACCCTGCCTTCATGGTCTCTCTTGTCCTCCAAAAGCAAATGCTCAAGCCGTAACCATAGTTACAGGCATTTTGATAACCATTGGGGTCTATTGAACGTGCGGGGAGAACGTTGAGTGATGATGGTAATGAAGGTTCAGAGAGGGCATCGTCTTAATCACGTCCATAGGTCCTCCCTTCGGAGTGAGCACTACAGTCAAGTGCCTTCCTCACATGATCGTGGTGCAGGATAGGGGGGTAGAGGGCGAGCAGCGATGCATGAAGAACACCACCTCACCAGCGCACCGAAAGGGCAGTTATGCTGATGCCCAGTCAGCTGACAGAGATAAAAAGCCTGCTGCAAGGCCTGGACCCGCTGACCCTGGGCCAGTGGTACTGACACGACGGTGTAATTATTAACTGGCTGCGGTGCGCTCGCTCGGAGTCGGCACACGGGCGCAGTGAGCTTGTTATTAAAATGAGATTATTAGGATGTCCTAATGATTTCATGGTTTGTCAGTCAGAGTGAGTCTCAGTGTTGTGGGTCTGTGTGTGTAGAATGTCCAGTGTGATGGTATCATAAGCCATCACTCACACTGACTGGACGCCTCCGCTGGCTCTATAAATAAATGCACTCTGTCTGAGAGAGAGAGGCTGCGCTGGGAGAGTCCATAAACACAAGACAGCACTATAAATACATATGACACACCGTGTGTACTTCTCTGTGTCTTTCAGAAATGCATATAGTGTGTGTGTGTATGTGTATGTGTATGTATGTGTGTGTGTGTGTGTGTGTGTGTATGTGTATGTATGTGTATGTGTGTGTGTGTGTGTGTGTGTGTGTGTGTGTATGTATGTGTATATGTGTGTGTGTGTGTGTGTGTGTATGTGTATGTGTGTGTGTGTGTATGTATGTATGTGTGTGTATATATGTGTGTGTGTGTGTGTATGTGTGTGTGTGTATATGTATGTGTGTGTGTGTGTGTGTGTGTATGTGTGTGTGTGTGTGTGTGTGTGTGTATGTGTGTGTGTGTGTATGTATGTGTGTGTGTGTATATGTATGTGTGTGTGTGTGTGTGTGTGTGTGTGTGTGTGTGTGTGTGTGTGTGTGTGTGTGTGTGTGTGTGTGTGTGTGTGTGTGTGTGTGTATGTGTGTGTGTGTGTGTGTGTGTGTGTGTGTGTGTGTGTGTGTGTATGTATGTGTGTGTGTGTGTGTGTGTGTGTGTGTGTGTGTGTGTGTGTGTGTGTGTGTGTGTGTGTGTGTATGTATGTGTGTGTGTGTGTGTGTGTGTGTGTGTGTGTGTGTGTGTGTATATATATTCTGAATAAATAAATGCTGACTGCCCAATTTAATTACATTTATGGCATTTAGCTGACGCTCTTATCTGGAGCAACTTACAACAAGGTTAATCACATTACAGGTAGGCCAGTGTAGTGTTAGGAGTCTTGCCCAAGGTCCCCAGTCTCCCACATGTGGTGTTGGCTCTGTGGCGGGTAGTGGTCTTATCTGCTGAGCTACACCAACCACTGATTATTTTTAAATATATGTTTCATAGCATCATTTTGTCAGGTTTTTCTTTTGCTCTGTATTCATTATTCTCTATATTCAGTGATATGCAGATGTCCACTCTTTGTTTAGTTCTTTTAGTTAATCCATTAAACTGGCTTTAAAGACCAACAGGAAAGAAAGGAAAAAACAGAAATCATAATTAACAAAAAATTATATATATATAGTCTATACTTATAGTCTAGTATAGTATATTTATATAAGTAATGTGTGTGTGTGTGTGTATATATATATATATATACACACACACACACACACACACACACACACACATATAACTACAGTATATGGTATAATTTATATGCAGTATTTTAATGTTATATATTTATAACAAATCTCTTTCCATTTTGATTTCTGTAGGTTCAGTCTGTAGAGGTTTCCTCGAACCCTGTGTACCTGTATCACGTTAATGCTGGTATAGAACTGAGGATCTGCAGTTGTGTCCATATCATGCTGCCCTTTTGGGTGGTCACTGCTGTCCTCAGTGTGGTGATGTAATGAGCTGTTGGCACATTTTGCCATTAAAGCGCCGTTAGCTGAGGTAAGCTGTTACGTTGGGTGCCGAGGTGCGGTATTTCAGGTAGTGAGTTTTGCATGTTACGCGCGTTAATGCCAGACGGTGTTTGCAGCAGGGCTAGAGGGGTGGGTTAGGGGCTGATCAGTGAGCTTGAGCTCCAGCTCCACTCTCTCCTCTCCATCACCGAAGCAATGGGGGGCACAAAATGGCCGACCGAGCAGCACACCGCCAAAGATGGATTTATTAGCCTGCCGTTGGCATGGCAACGGTGGCTGTAGATGGGACAGAAAATTGTTAGTAAATTGTTACATCTGTTCCATTTTCTCCTTCTAGCGTGGAGCTGCCACGTCTGCTCCGGGTGGCTCATTTAACAGAGCCACTTTAGGAGCAGCAAGGGGCGAATTCAAAGCGTGTTTTGTTTCCATGCATGCGGCGAGATTCTGGATAACACTGAGGGGTTAGGGAAGCCTTCCGTAATACAAGTGAACAATACCACCTTAAATATTCATCCCCACATGGGCTGAACAATAAATACCCTCATCTTCAGAAGAACAGATGCACACATAGCCGCACCCAGGAGTCAGGAGTGAGTAGCTTTAACACTGCGAGGTACCAAATGATTCAAGTTTCACTCTCTGCCGTGCCAAGGCAAGGACTGACCTCATCACTGTACCTGACTGACTCAACACCCACCAGGGATGCCCTCCATGAGTCATCCTGTTAGTGCCAGCACCATTGGCAGACGGCTGCACCACGCAGGACTACATGCACACAGACCGGTACGACGACTGCCCTTAACACCACGTCACCGTCACCAAAGACTTCAATGGTGTCGTGCCAGACTGTCATGGAGTGACTCCGAATGGCAGCGGGTCATCTTCAGTGACGAGTCCCGCTTTAGTCTTGGTGGAGATGACCCCTGAATCCGTGTGTGGAGGCAGCACTGTGCTCAGCCCGAGTTGACTGCTTTGTTGTGACTCCTCACACGTCCAGAAGGCCTGGTGTCACTCCACCTCTACCCCTACCGCACAGTCTGCAGGACCTGTGTGAGAATATATAGTGCTCTCATGGGGAGACTTGACTGAGCAATGTTAGCTTATTCGTTAGCTTCGTGGCTTAGCTCAACTCTACATATGGATTCTGGACATTGCTGTGAGTGCGGGTGCGGCTACTAAGTACACAGCTGCCCGGTAAGGTGGCTGGAGGTGAGGGAACCAGCCTTGTGACCGGAGGGTTGCAGGTTCGATTCCCTGAACTGACAGTAACGACTGAGGTGCCCTTGAGCAAGGCACCTAACCCCCAACTGCTCCCCGGGCGCTGTGGATAGGGCTGCCCACCGCTCCGGGTAAGTGTGCTCACTGCCCTCTAGTGTGTTCACTAGTGAGTGTGTTTGTGGGTGTTTCACTTCACGGATGGGTTAAATGCGGAGACTAAATTTCCCCACTGTGGGATCAACAAGGGATAAAAATCTAAAATCTAATCGGGCTGTTTGGCCGCTTTGGAGCCGTACACATAAACAGGAAGAGAGAATTACGGTAATCGTGATTATTCATATGACAGGTAATCGTCAGCTGAGATGTCAGGATCGTGACGGCCCTAGCCTGAACTGTGCTGCGGGAATCTTTTGAAGGAATCCGTCTATCCACCACTGTAATTTTACTAGAGAGATCTCAGCTGGAATACAGTATCATCTCGGATAAATCATCCAGAAGGCTGGCGACCCACCTTGTTGCCTTTCCAACTCCGGGTTATAATTTATGAACTTATTTTCTCGGTTTCAGGATTTATTTTCCCTTTTTTTTTTTGGCAGCACATCCCCCCAGATTTTACACCCATAAAGTGAGATTCACGAGCTGGGTATAGCATTCGAAGCATGTGTTTGTTTTACGAAGCCTTAAACAAACGCGTCAGTTCAGGCTGCGCTGCTGGTGACGTCATGGTGCGATTTTGGCCCGGGCAGCCTAGGGACCGAGACTGATGGTAAATTAAAGACAGGCTGCTGAGGAGACAGCCGGCGGAATGAAAAGGGCCGATGTGAAGTATGTGGGGAGAGTTCTAAAACTCTGCATTGTTTGCGAGAACACATGGACCTCTTTGAGTTTCGGAGCGCGCACCATTAGGAATTCGCAAAACATCTCGTAATGGTTTTGATTTATGGCTTTGGAAACGCTAATGACATCCGAACGTACATAAACATTTTGTTGACCAAGCCGTTAAATCTCAGAGGGCCAGTTTTGCCAGGCACGGTTTAAACCTTGCTGTAGAGTGAGGGATCGCTGGTGCCGGAGAGGTGTAGACTTAGATGAAGCCGGAAAGCAGGTCTTGAATGTTTTGGTGAACCTGTGCTGGGCTGTGCTTCCCAGTGTATGGTTTTGATTTAGGAAATTCCAAAATGCCTGGAAATAATTGATTAATCCGCTGCATATGTTATGGTAGTTTGCACATCCAGCCTGTGCAGAGCCGTGTGGATGTACTTTCTGCCATGATTGATATCGGAGCTTCGGATTTTTCCTTGGCTTTTTCCATTGTGAGCTCCATACCCTGAACCCAAATGGGCTTAACATGGCTTCGGTCTTCATGAGCTCCGAGACTGCTCTTCAGTAAAGAACGCCGCCGAGCCGTAATGAAACGTTTCCCTGTTAAGCAGCTACTGTCCTGAGCTTGACCTTTTCAACTCTGGGCTTAAGCGGTGGGGGGTGCGGAGGGACTGGAGAAACACAGTGCGAGAGAAAAGAGCGAGAGACAGATGATACATGACTATAAAATCAGAAACAGAAGATGTTATGAAAAGGCAGGGAGGCAAAGAAAGGAGGAATGAAAGAGGAGAACAGGGACAAACAGTAGGGACGGCAAAACGGAAAACTCAAATCAGTGTTGGTGGTAAGGGAGCCGGTATCCCGAGCTCATGTGTGCCCTTATCGCTGAGTCCGTTCCTGGTATTAGCTGGGCCTTCTAACATGCTGTTGACTCTGATACTCACCATGGGACCAATCCTAATCCAGCTGGCTGATTTGCTTTGTGTGGGAACGGAGGAGACGCACTAACACTCTTAACTTGTGAGTGCCAGGATTTTTGCCACAAGTGAAGAACCTCGGTCTATAAAGACGTTCTAGATTATATTTATATATGACAGAACCCTCATCTAGCCACATTCATTGAGCTACTGTATGTAAATAGTAACTCTCTTCCACAGAAACCTTCTTTCTCAGAATTCCAGGCCTTTTCTATGTGACGTGATGATGTCATCTCGTAACAAATTCCTTATTGCCCGCCCTCCAGGAAGCTCGTCACCCGTATACAAGAGAGCTAAAACAGTAAAACCCTACCGCTCAGAAACATCCAGCTTTGAAGGTGGATCTACCATCTTCTAACTGACTTCCAGGATGCTGTATGTAAATAGTAGTTGATGAATGTGGAGAGATGTGGGTTTCCTGATGTTACATTTACATTGAAGGCATTTAGCAGACGCTCTTATCCAGAGCGACTTGGGTTTCCTGTAGCACCCACCATGAGCTCAGACACTGCCCCCCGAACAGGGGGGCGGTGCTGATACCTAGAGATGACATATATAAACTAGCACTTGAGAGTGACTATTTGGAAAAGAGAGGCCAAGCTGACCAATCAGAGCACACTGGGTTTATTAGGAGGCGGGGCTTAAAGACACAGGAGCTCTAACAGAGCGTTTCAGATGCAGGGTATGAGTAAAATGTTGTGTTTTGGAAAAAAAAAAAATGGAGCATGCCAATCTACTCTAGAAGACCCCCGACAGTTATGGTTGTAGTGATTTAGCAATTTTTAAAAATGCCTCGGCTTAAAGAAGAAAAGAAGGGTTAGGCAGAAGGAAAAACACACGAGTACAGGGTAAAGCAGATTTGAATAAAAAATGATATTTTTTATTAGATATTAATGTAAACCTGTTCTAATAGACCCCCAAAATAAAATACCGAACAGTGAAATTAGCATATTAGGTCCACCAAATGTCTTAGTACATAGAGAGCATAATTAGCCTCTGTATAACTAGATGCAGTGCAGCGCCCCCTTGTGGAAACTATCCATCCTGCTACACATGAGTGAGTGAGCTTTAACCCAGATCTATGGGGTGCTACCCATCTTAAAGACAACTCCGAAATCGTGCTTTGGGACTTTGGGGGGAAACTGTTTACGCAGTGTAACAGGCCGTCAGTGTTCTCCACGTGATCTAAAAGGCAGAAGCTCAGGAATGTTTGGACATGACAGCGGCTGTGTGCTACTAATAAACGTCAGTGTTAATAGAAGTCTGAAATGTTTATGGGAGTGAGTAATACGTGTGAGTCTTGTAGTCGGACTTGCTTATTTTGATATTGTGAAATCAAATATACAGATGATGTGCAGAAGTTACTGTTTATGGGGTTTTAATGCAGCAGCAATTTGACACACTGCAGAGAGCTAGCGTTCGTGTCTTGCTCGCTGTGTCTTTAACCTCTCGTTCTTTATTTCCTTCTCCCTCCCTCCTTCTCTCTCTCTCTCTCTGCTTTTCTAACCCCTCCCTTTTGCCATGACTTTCTCTCTTTGGCTCTCGCCCTCTCTCTCTATCTGCCTCTCTCACTCGCTCGTCCCCTTGCTCGCTCGCTCGCTCGCTCTTTCTTTACGCCTGCCAAAGGGAGGTTTAGTTTAGAGCGCTGCCAGCATTTTGTGTAATAAACTCCACACTGAGGCTGGCTCATAAACAAATAAACCGAGGCTCTCTTCAAGTTAATTTCATCAAATTCCTCCCTCTCTCCTCCCTCCCAGGCAATTGAAGCCATTCCTCTCAGCAAGGCATTCCTCATCTGTTTAGACTCTCCCTCGGTGCTTTTGCCTCTCTGTGAGCAGTGTTTGTGTCTATGATTCAACTCCCGGCCATGACATTATCACACTTCCACAGCTCTCTGCGGCAAAGCCAAAGAGCGCTCAGGTTCTGGCAGGGCGATGCATTAAAGCCGCCTGGTTATACGACTGTCTTCGGCTCTGCGTTTATTCGTTTGTTTATTGTTTCATGGTTGTTAGAGGAGTGTTCAATACCATCAGGGTTATTCCTCACCGTGTGTGATAACCGAGCTCCATGTCGTAATATAAGAACACTTTCATTTCCTCATTTTCATAAGTGTCAGCCAACTGGGTCAACATCTCCTGAGGAATGAACCAATAACGGTGGTATACAGTTACTGGTAATGAAGTCTAGGGATGCAGCGATACCGTATTTGCTCTTGCGGTACTGATAGCTGTTCTATCTGCCATTAAAACCTTGTTTACTGGCTCCACTTATTCCTTATAGATTCAGCCTGCAGCTCTGAAATTGCAGACTGCAGTTCATCTGCTTCTATCCATACGTCATTATCCCAGCTGTATCTGTTCGCCAATGGTTAGGACCCTCACTGACCCTCCACTGAGCAGGTATTATCTCTCAGCACACCTCAGTGTCACTGCTAGACTGAGAACACTCCACCAACCAAAACTATTCAGCCAACAGCGTCCTGAGGGTGGCGTCCTGAGGGTGCGTCCTGTGGGCAGCGTCCTGAGGGCTGCGTCCTGAAGGCAGCGTCCTGTGACCACTGATGAAGGACTAGAGGATGACCAACACTGCACTGTGCAGCAGCGGATGAGCTAGCGTCTCTGACTGTCCATCTACAAGGTGGACCAGCGAGGTAGAAGTGTCTACTAGAGTGGACAGTGAGTGGACACTGCTGTGCCAGATCCACTCACACCAGCACACACTAACACCACCACCACCTCAGTGTCACTGCTGGACTGAGAACAGTCCACCAACCAAAACTATTCAGCCAGCAGCGTCCTGGGGGCAGCGTCCTGGGGGCAGCGTCCTGAGGGCAGCGTCCTGAGGGCAGCGTCCTGAGGGCAGCGTCCTGAGGGCAGCGTCCTGAATGCGGCGCCCTGTGACCGCATATGAAGGACTAGTGGATGACCAACACTCCACTGTGCAGCAACAGATGAGCTAGTGTCTCTGACTGTCCATCTACAAGGTGGACCAGCAAGGTAGAAGTGTCTACTAGAGTGGACAGTCAGTGGACACTGCTGTGTCTGACCCACTCACATCAGCACACACTAACACCACCACCACATCAGTGTCGCTGCAGTGCTGAGAAGGATCCACCACCCACATAATCCCTGCTCTGTGGTGGTCCTGTGGGGGTCTTGACCTTTGAGGAGCAGGCTAACAAGGTATGCAGAGAAACAGATGGCCTATAGTCTGTGCCCCTCCATGGTAAGTGGAGCTGATATAATGGACAGTGAGTGTAGATACAAGGTGGGTGCTCAGAAGGAGCCATGGGGGCGTTTCTGCACAACGTCAAAGGCAGCTGGAATTTTCATATTATATCAAAACCTGAAAACGAACCAACATGGAGATGCAAGGTTTTGTTCAGGCAGCAAGGTGTGGCATTCATGTATCCCTCTAGTGTTCACTGTGTTGATCATCTGAACCAACCTTAATTCAGACAGTACAGGGGTTGGACAATGAAACTGAAACACCTGTCATTTTAGTGTGGGAGGTCTCATGGCTAAATTGGACCAGCCTGGTGGCCAATCTTCATTAACTGCACATTGCACCAGTAAGAGCAGAGTGTGAAGGTTCAGTTAGCAGGTAAGAGCACAGTTCTGCTCAAAATACTGCAATGCACACAGCATTATGGGTGACATACCAGAGTTCAAAAGAGGACAAACTGTTGGTGCACGTCTTGCTGGCGCATCTGTGACCAAGACAGCAAGTCTTTGTGATGTATCAAGAGCCACGGTATCCAGGGTAATGTCAGCATACCACCAAGAAGGACGAACCTCCACCAGCATCACGTAGTGACCTGGCCACTATCCTGCAAGAAGAATGGCTTAAAATCCCTCTGACCACTGTGCAGGACGCAGTATATGTCATTCCCAAGACCAACTGACGCTGTATTGGCTGCGAAAGGAGGCCCTACACCATACTAATAAATGACTGTGGTCTAAAACCAGGTGTTTCAGTTTCATTGTCCAACCCCTGTAGGGCTTCATGGCTTTGTGGTATTGGTATTCTCTGCCAGTATCTGTGCAACCAGGAGATGGCAGAATGCTAGAAGCCTTTCACTACTAATGCTATTATTCTCCACCTTAAATCTGCAGGTCTTCAGAGTCTTCACTGAAATAAGAAAACCAGTTATGGAGTCCTGAATAGGCTCATACAAGGATGGAGGACCCATACAAGGACTCGGTACCAGCAGACATGGCGAACCCTCAGGAGGTCTGCAGCAGCACAGTAAGCGGAAGTGAGGGTGTTGGTAAACTTGAGACTGAGTCCACCCCCATCATCCCAAATGAGGCATGGAACGTCACTTCTCCCACCATCACAAAGAGGTCTCTCTCCCCTTTGTTGACGATTCAGGCAACTCCTGTTGTGGCCCCAAATACGGAACCTTCTGGAGGGGTTGCTCTTAAAGTGGCGACCACAGTCCTTCAGCCGATCTGCCTGGGGGAGAGTCCAGTTGTGCTGCCTATCCTTGCAGGCACAGCAGCCCCTCAAGTGGGACAGACCGGGAGCACTCCATACCTGATGACTAGCCAGGGTCCCCTGTCCCTTCCCCTAGTTTTAGAACAGCAAGTGCTGCAGCACCTGAACCCTCAGCTGCTCCAGCAGGCTGCCGCCTGCCCAGCCCTTTCGCTGCAGAGTAACATGCTGTGCCAGAACCCTTCGCTTGCTCTTGGGCCCCCTCCTGCCCTTGACCAGAAAGGAGCTGGTCCAGTACTTGATGCCGGTCTGCTGACCCTTCTCCAGAATCCCAACTTTGCTGCTATCTTGCAGGACCTGTTTCCAGGCCAGGGTAATGGCTCTCCCACTTGCCATTCAGCATCATCCCCACAGGCAGACCCTTTCTCTTCGACTTTCCTAACCCCTCCCCCACTTGCACATGCCTATAGCTCCCCACTGGCCCCACTGGTACCTCCAGCTACACTGCTTGTCCCCTATCCAGTTGTTATTCCCCTTCCCGTGCCTCTTCCAATCCCAATTCCCATCCCTGTTCCAGTGTCAACTTGCAAAGACACCAAGGTAGAGACTGAGCCCCCTAAACCAACATGCTCTTCAAGTAAGGGCACTCAGACGTGCCCTCAAGACTTCCCCTCTGTGCCCATGCCTAGCAAGGACTCAGGAGTCCTTCAGCTGCCCCTTGGCTCTCCTTCATCCCCTGTGGCGCCAGACGGGGAAGTACTTGATTTGTCCCTCAAGGCCCCCCAGCCTCAACAACTGCATAGTGCCAGTTCACTGGAGATCCAGCAGTTCCAGCAGGACAATGCCCTGGATCTGTCTGTACCCAGCGAAAGAAAGACATGCATCCAGTCATGCAGCGTCTATGGATCCTCACCACCTGCGCGAGAGAGAACCTCTATCATTGGAGAGGACGTCAGCAGTGGGACTTTGGCTCTGGGGGTCCTGCGGCCAGTAGATTGCACTCCCAAACTAGACTCCAAGCTCCTGAGTGGTTTGGCGTCTCTGGAGTTTAGCCGACAGCACAAGTGGGTGGTGGACAATGGTGGCAGCGGTTCAGTCACCAGTTCGGTCCACGATGCTGCGCTCGGTAGCAGCGGCAACATCGAGATCGTCAGCACCTCGCAGACAGCCAAGGTCATTGTGTCGGTGAAGGACGCCATGCCTGCCATCTTCTGTGGCAAACTCAAAGGCCTGTCGGGCGTCTCCACAAAGAACTTCTCTATCAAATGTGACGCCAGCCAAGGGGGCTACGCTGCCCTGCCCAGGACCCAAGGGGAGCAGCGGGGGGACCCCAATGACGCACTTAAAAAAATCCCTAAAAATAGAGCCATCAAACTGAAGAAGGTCAGCTCCCAGGAGATACACATTCTGCCCATAAAGAAGCAGCGGCTAGCTGCCTTTCTGCCCAGGAAATAACAGGGACTGTGGGGCGGATAGCGTGAAAGAGGGGAGCGCCTGAGCACATTGGAGACAGAAAGAAAGACAGAGAGTGCATGCAAAAAGCTTGAAGCAGAGGAAGACCGGGAGACAGAGAAGGGGAAAGAGCAAGGCGGGGGAGATAGGGTTTGCTGATGCTGAAGGCATTCCTGGCAGAAGCGAGACCTAGACGCTTTCCAAACTGTCCAAGCGATTTAGGGCAGCGCTGGCCGCCTCTGGTCTGCTGGTCTGCTGGTAGGCATTCGATCCGTTCATTATAAAGCAATCGGAGAGATTCTTAAAGTGACTGAGTCAACAGGATAGATGATGCTCGGAACACAAGGAGCCGAAAATGACAGACTGCAGCGCTACTGTACGAACCCACTGCATTTCCACATTTCCACATTTCATTCCCCTCTAAACTGCTCCTCTCGCTTGGATATGCATTTTGATTTTGGTCACACATCCTCATGAATAATTCATAAGTCTTCTCTAATCTAAATGGCCATTAATATGCATAAGCCCAGTTCTGAGACTTTGCCAGCTGCCAGAAAGAGACCAGTCCTGGATTTCTCATAGAAACAACGCACAGAATTGGCAAGTAGGCATCTCCGTCTGCTCGGTACATGCCAAACGCTCCCTGTCCATCATCCGTTTCCTGTTGGTTTCCGCACAGAACGTTCCGGAGTGGTTTTGTTTTGAAGTGACCTCCACGAGAGCAGATGATTTCCCTTATTCATCTTGAGGTAGCGCATGACCTCTGTGCCCTCCCCCTCCCCCCACCCCACCCCCCCCTTAGTAGGTAATCACTGTATTAATCAGCAGATCAGCGAAGCGGAGCATCCGCTTTGATGGGGGGTAGGGTTAGTGGTTAGCGCAGCAGGCTAATAATGACTTGGCAAAGCGCAGGCCTCCGTTTCATTAACTTTGATGATCGGCGGAAATGGTTGTCAGTGGCAACAAAGCACAGTTTTCATCCTTCTTTCTGAGGAGGGGGGGGAGGGGAAGGAAAGGAAAACATGCTTCTCCGCTGCCCACCCCGTCTGAACGGAAACCGAATAACCACCAGGGGGCTGCTCAGAAGAACAGGAAAGCTGATTAAGCGGCTTATTAATGCTCTTTGTTTGGGTCTGGATTGTGTCTGCGTTTCCTGAACAGTATTCCCGAGCTTCATGAATTCATAAGTAACCTCCGTGCTGTTTATGTGCATGTCAGGTTCACACCTAGGCTGTTGCCGGTGTCTGATTCGGCGGGAGAGCTGTAATTGTTTTATTGCACACAAAAGCCCCATTGAGACAAAGCAATTAGAGGAGCAATCTGTAAGATGACACAAGCCGTCACGTTCATACTTTAAACAGCAGGAGGCAACATGCCACCACTGAGTTGTGGTGCCCACCCATATAGTAAGACACACACAGTCCCACTTCCTTAAGGTGAACATTAACAGCTGTTTGATGGAAACTTCTTTTCTCCACCGGTGCAAAGCAGCACTGCTGGTAATGTCCCTTCTTCTGCTCGCTGATAAAGGTAGCGGGTGGTGCCGATGGCAATGGTCACACCCCAAGAGCTTCGGCCATCATTGTGCTTACTGTTCCTTTAATTGGCGCCTTGACCTTTAAATGGTCTAGCCGGGGACGGCACCGTCAACATGACTGAGGAGTGAAGAGGTTAATATACACTGTCCAGGCAGCAGCACCACTTGCTGCTGTGACTCACTATCACCTCTAGAGGTATAAAGTGGTATTACTAGGCAGAACAGGCTGGGGCTAGCTGGTTAGCATGCTAGCTTCAGTAGATGTCTCTGCAGCAGGATACATGACGCACTCAGAACTGTTATTGTATTGGATAATTAAATGCGTTTCATCTGTGTTGGATGTTTTTTGAACTAAAAATCTTACATATTGCTCCTTTAATGAAGCTGTGCTGACAGTGTACTCCAGCCCCCCGCCCACCACTCCCCCAAGCTATGGGCCCAGCATTCTAGGCCCTTTATTTGGCCTTCCTGGCTCTGTATTTGGAACAGCTCTAGGCTTCTTTCCCACAGATTAGTGGTTGAGAGAGGAAAATTTTATCTCCCATTTTTTTTTGGTGTCTCAGATCCCGTTCGGATTTACCCCTCAGCGTCTGATTAAAAATAATACAATTCTAACTGCATATAAATAGCAGTGTATGTTATTACTGTGCATCTGTCTGTGTGATCCTGTAATTAGTGAAGTCAAGAAGCTCAAGCCACGGTTTTATTTTCCTCCGTATGTGTCTACAAGCTGTCATATGTTGTGCTACTTTGTGTTATTACTGATTAAGCTGTTTCTCCAAACAAACTGTGTGTGTGCTTGTGTGTGTGTGTGTGTGTGTGTGTGTGTGTGTGTGTGCGGGCGTTTGTCTAAACCTGGCACACTTCTGAAAGTCACTGTACTGAGTGGCCTGCAGTGGGATACGTTCCTCTCCTCTGTTGTGCTTCAGCCTAATCTGCACCTGAAGCATATGACCACTTACCCCGTATAGAAGCCAGTGAGCGGGTGATTCAGCCGCCCCCGTGTGGAAAAGCCATCATTGTCCATGGTAATCAAGCGCTTTGATACGGACGCAGAGCAGCTTGGAAAAACCGGTGTACTCCTTTCCAGCATGCTTGTTGATGGAACCACAGAGGCTGAGTCTCCATCAGCAAGAGGTGGTGCTTTCTGCCACGATGCGTTCATGATTTCAAATCTATAGTCGGATGAGACGCCATGTGGGCCTACTTCCATCCTTAGGCAGACACAGTCAGGTTTTTAGAAAGGCCTGTTGGCATGCAGATTACAGAACCAAGGAACACTGGGCATTAACAAAATCAGGAAGATGTTGACGGGGTGGGCATACTGATGTCAGGGGTCACAGAAACGCCTCACTAATCCACTTTTCTCAAAATTGACCCAGTAATTCAAAATTGGGATGTCATGATCGTGAATACTATAAACACAGATTAGCCAGAACATTAAATCTGCCTCCTGCTATCTACACTCCATTTTATTATTTCCACTGACCATACAGGACACTCTGTCGTTCTACAGTTACACACTGTAGTCCATCTGTTTCTCTGTATACTGTATTACCCAGTTCTTTAATGATCAGGACCCCCACAGGACCACCATAAGACCAGTGACACTGATTTTGTGCTGGTGTGAGTGGATCAGACACAGCAGTGCTGCTGGAGTGTTGAGACACTGTGTCCACTCACTGTCCACTCTATTAGACACTCCTACCTTGCTGCTCCACCTTGTAGATGTACAGTCAGAGACGAGAGCTCATCTGCTGCTGCACAGTGCAGCGTTGGTCATCCTCTAGTCCTTCATCAGTGGTCACAGGATGCTGCCCACAGGATAGTTTTGGTAAGCCTATGATTCTGAGTCCAGCAGTGACACTGAGGTGTCTTGCAGCCCTGCTGTTTCTGATCCACTCACACCAGCACCATATCAGTGTCACTGCAGCACTGAGAATTATCCACCACCCACATAATACCTGCTCTGTGGGGGTCCTGACCATTGAAGAACAGGGTAATACAGTATACAGAGAAACAGATGGCCTACAGTCTGTACCTGTAGAACTACAGAGTGTCCTATACGGTAAGTGAAGCTGATGAATGGACAGAGTGTAGAAGGATGGAAGGATGGAGTAGCAGGTCACGGCTGACTGGTGTATATAGCCTTTATCGGTACAGCAGTTTGTGGTTCTGATTACAGGGGCACGGGTGAAGCACACTCAGCTCTTCAGTGGTTTTCTATGGTTTTGCCTTAAAAGGAGACAGGCTGGCTCCTATGTAGAAGCTCCTGTACACTTCCTGTTCCGCCTCGCCGGGTTATATTGTTTTCCTGGGACAATAAGGACGAGCTTTATAGGAGTATCACTGTCAGTGTGCTGAAATCATAACGATGACGAGTGTAATCCTTCTTCTCTCAAGTTTCCACTTGTGTTTATTGCACACGTTACCGATACGTAGCTGTAGAGCCTTAATGTATTACCTGGCATGTTAAACTTGCGTTCCTAATCCTGTCGTGTTCTGGGAGAAACATGCCACCACTGCATGAGTGCCGAATAGTTTTTAGAGAGACGGGGGGAACACAAAAGACAAAAAAGACACATGACTGTTGATACGCTATTGATGTGAACCACTTCATGTTCGGGACGCGGCCGTCCTTCCTGCTCGTGAGACTGTATATGAGGATTTTGTAGGTATTGATATTTAAGTACTCTGTGGGAGTTTTTCTACCATAAATGACTTTTGTAAATGAAGAAGAAGTAAATGTGATGAAAAGAAGCAAAAAAAAAAAAAAAAAAAAAAAAGAAGAGCTGGCCATGTTTTTAAATTATTTATTTATTCTTATTTGTATCATTTCAAATGTGGAAAAATGTGTATGTGAAGGTGCATTACCTTTTAAAAATGCAATGATTAAAAATGTCTATTAACATCCGAACGAGTGTTTCTTTTTTTCGGTTTTCTCTAGTCGGCTATTTCCAAAGAGCATAGCAAGTACTCAACTATGGCACAAGTATTTACAAAAAAAAGAAAAAGGGGAAAACGAAGGGAAACGGGAAGGAGACACGGAAACGTGAGGCTAAAAAGTGAAAGCAGAAATGCTACGTTACAAAAGTCTACTTCAAACAAAGTCTACTAAACCTGAGAAATCTCAAAAGTAAAGCAAGGCAATTCCAAAGTAGTCATTCCGAACGGACCTTTCCTTTTTTTTTTTTTTTTTTCTTTCTTCGTTTTTTTTAATAGGCGCAGTATAAAGTATTGGAAGGCAGTACAAGATAGACTTCTGACAACCCCACCCCAGCCCACCCCTCCAACCCCTATCCCACCCCTCCAACCTCTATCCCACCCCACCCCAAAAGCAGACCTTCACATTTTCTACTTTCATATACAATAGGTTTAGTTTAAAATATTTCTTTTCTACAAAAAAATGTACATTCCTGTTGCTGCGTTTTATGGTGAAACCCATAATACACTGATGAACTCTGTCCCATCTATGAAGACAACGACAATTCTCATGTGACTTAAAGCCAAAGCTGTAGGAGTCGGAGCTGAGCAGCGGATTGTTTCTTGCCGGTGTTCTCCCGACACCGTATCTCCGTGACGCTCGATGACACCTACACACATACATGTGCGTGTATATATATGTGTACAGATAGATATATATATATAATATGTATATATATACACCCATCCCTTTGAAATGTGGCATGACAAAGCAGTTCAATTGTTCAAGGGTTAAAAATAACCAGCAGGGCTCAAACCTGCCGAATGGACTGTACCAAAACAACACTCGAGCAGCATCTCGGCTGCGCCGCCGGAAACAAAGCCATGTACTGTCTACACACAGAATAAGAATACACAATACCAAAGATATCCATGCAAGTCCTTGACCATAGCAAGATTCCACCATAACAAATGAAACGATTCCATCACCTACAGTATACAGACTTTCCCCAGGGAACAAAGATACGGACAGTAAGCAGGAAATGAAACGGTAACTCGGCTTCAGGACACGCTCAGAAGAAGCCTTGTTGGCCTTTGACAGCTAGCGGCACCGGCGTTCAAGATGCCAAAATAAATAACACAAGATTCAGCAAGAACGGGGGCCACGGGGACAAACATCAGAAACGGTGGTCCTGCCTTTTTAGGCCATCGCGGAATGAACAGAACCCAGGGAGAACAGGCGCTAGCTAAATAGAGTTGTGTTATAGCTTTCCCTACGGTAGCCTCGGAGCTCTCTGTAGGTGAACACTGTGACCGACGCCAGCTGTGACTGTCCGAGCGTACGGGCTTATATACAGGATGAGGGGACTCCCGGAGTTTCCTGAACCCTACGCTCCCAGTCAGTCAGTCGGTCAGTCTTGAGCTTATTATTAAAATACATATAAGTTTGATATAAGTAACCTAGCTATTTGGTGAGCTGCGTAGCTGCTTTGGGGGCAATGGCGATTAAGAGACTTAAAACTGTATCGAAGCACAGCGACTTGATTGTATCCCAAAGAGTAAAACAAACAAACAAACCAACAAACAAACAAACAAACGAGAGATGAAAAATCGAACAGTGCCGTTTTGTTTTCCGACAAACTCAAAAACGCCAGTGAATTAGAAACTGATTGATTCAGCTTTACAGGGAGGAGGTAGGAAGATGAAAACGTGCGTCACGTGTTCATCAAACCAGAACATCACACCTGTTCTCCGACGGCAGTGACCCCAACAACAGTTAAAAAAAAAAATCTTTGGGAGACAAAAAAAAAAAAAACAGAACCCATCTTCCTCTTCACTTTAACACTCGCTTGAAACACTGTCTCGTCTAAAAACACTTCCGAATGGCACAAGTTTGATAAAGTCCTAGGAGAAAGGGACGGGATGAGGAAAGGAGAGGGAATGGTTGTGTATGGATACGTACGGATTGTCGCTGCCATAACTAAACCTCCTGACTATCAGCTGGAACCGGTACGAGATGAAGAAGGAACACTCTTGGTACGGTAAGCGCCAGCGATGAGTAACACCGCCAGGATGTGCAACATCAGCACACGCTGACCTCTGGTAGCTGTGAAGACCTCCGAATGTGAAGTTATCCAATCAGGAAATGGCGTCTGTTTGAGCTTAGTATCTGTTACTTGTGACACAACACTGCTTTGGCCAACATACAGGATCTACAGGCACCCTGCAGGCCAGCTAGAGCTAGTATCAGCACAGACGTACCGGTATCAAAGCAGAACAAGCCACTTCTAGTCCAAATATCTCTGGACCAGACCACTTTCCCCCTTCCGGTACCGATACCTACTTCACCAACATAGGCCAATACCCTGTACCGGTACTGGTGCTAACTCTACCTAACCTGACTCTCTGCTGTTCAAACAGAAACGGTAGTGTGGTCAACTCCGTACGTGTTAACTGGGATTAACAGCTGAGGCGAGTGTAAAATATCATATCGCGTAAAATCGTTAAAATCAGAGCAGCATATTAATAAACCGGTGCTGGCTCTGGCTCTATAAGGAAGGAGCTGAGTGCGGTTTTTAATCCGAAGCTCTCTGAACGTCGTTCAGGCTGTCAGTAGCTGCGACTTCCAGCCTTTTTTCCCGGCTTGGTTGAAGCAGGGAGACCCTGCTGCTGAGGGATACAGCTGACTGACTGAGGAGCACCCCAGGTGGGGCTAGGGGCTATACTAGCCCGGCTGGGCTATGAGCTGGGCAGTCTGGACTAACCTTAGCTCAGGCTGTACACAGTGTCAGATGAGTGATTCCTGAATGAAGCCTGGCTCAGACAGTCAGGAAGTCTATTCCCCGTCAAATACTGCCATGATAGATTCAGTCAGGGGTAACTCGACTGCCCTTCAGCCACGTGTTGTTAAGCTCCTGTGTGCTGGTGCACATGTACGCACCTGGAGGCCTCCGGAATCGCTCCGCGGCGTCGGTCACAACACCAATGACCAGGAACTGTAACGTTTATCATATGCTCACAGAGTAAACAATACAGAAGGAAGGTTTTCATATGACAGCGACAATATACTGAGGCGCGGCGTTAGCCCGTTTCACCATCACCCCATCCTCTCCTTTAGCTGTTCAGCCTCTGCTCAGCTCTAGTGGTAGGTAGTGTGTGCAGGACGTTATTGCTGCCTGGATGCTTTCCCCTCTCTGTCCTTCGACGGTCAGCCTGTCGGGTCTGTACGGTTTATCCTCCTGAAGTTTACTCCTCCTGACGTGCGCGCCGAGTCTGTTGGCGCTCATAAGCCCCCCGGTTAGAAGCCCCTCGGTGTCTGGCTGCAGCACTGTTTGGTAGTTTAGATGAAAAGCAGTACACGCGCGTGTCTGAGTGTTTAGTTCAGTACCGGGTCATTCATCCAGTACTGCATCTGTTCCAGTACCGCTGATCTAACCCAGCACCGCGTCTTCATCCCAGACCTGTTCACGTGTGTAATCCAGCACTGCATGTGTTTAATCCAGTACTACATTGTTTAACTCAATACTGCCAGTCTAATCCAGTACTGTGCAATGTTCGGTACTGCTTGTGTAATCCAGTACTCTCTAAAGAATCCAGCACTGACGCTCTGTAATCCAGCACTGAGGGCGCACTGTCCGTCTTCATTGTTTGCCCTGTTTGAGTCTCTCGATGTGGTAGCAGAGTTTGAGCGCCGGGCCGAGCTTCAGGCCCATGTACTTCATCACCATGTCGCTCCTCAGCAGCATCAGAGCTTTCCCGTCGATCTCCTACACGGGGAGAAGAACAGAGCATTACCCCACACATCATCGCTGAGCGCTAGCATTGACACGGACTCCAAACACCACAGGAAAATTCCTGGCAGTCAGTTTTACTGTTTCACGTCTGACTCAAAGCCGTGGTCTGTCGCAGGCGCAGCCTTCACCGACGGTTTACTCTGGGTCAGCAAAAAACGGCCAAGGCTGCAGAGCTTTCTCAGCCTGAGGTGTGGTGGTATGTTGGTTGCTATGAGGCTGCAGATGGAAACTTGATTGTGGAGATGGTCACCCTGACTGCGGAGCGTGCAGAAAGAAAACTGCTGCCATTAGAAAGTTCCCCTCATGACCTCCACCCACTAATTTAGAGGGAAGGTGTTCTAATGGATTGCAATATCTGCTGGTAGCTCCCTACAGAAAACTCGAGGTATGATGTCTTAAGGCATACACTCATCAAAAGAATAGCTGCACCCAGAAGGAGGTGTGGGGTTGCGGTGCTGTTGGGAAGGAAGATAAAGGCTACCAGGATACATGTAGACTGATATGGGGAATATTTACTGAGCTACACATACAGAAGTCCGTCTCCCAGTGTGGTGTTGGGCCACCATGTTTGCTAACCCAACATGCCAGACGTCTCAGTATGGAGTTGTACAGGTTCCTAATGGTGTCCTGTGATAATCCATCCCATGCAGCTTGAATATTCTCACACAGTTCCTGCAGATGGTGCGGTAGGGTTGGAGGTGGAGTAACACCAGGCCTTCTGGACATGTGACGTGTGACAACAAACCTACATCTTGGTGCTGACCACGGTGCCTCCACACACGGATTTGTTGGTCGTCTCCACCAAGTCAAAAGTGGGACTCGTCACTGAAGATGACCCGCTGCCATTCTGAGTCACTCCATGCCAGTCTGGCACGACACCATTGCAGTCTTTGGTGGTGTTGATGTGGTGTTAAGGACAGTGGTTGTAACAGTCTGTGTGCATGTGGTCCTTCGTGGTGCAG
>JAMWET010006100.1:50000-55000 GCA_024036415.1 Prochilodus magdalenae
GGTTGAGAGTGTAATGTTTGATTGCCCCTGCATGTCTAATCCGTTCATGTCTTATCTTTAACACTGAAGCAGCACAAGACAGAAACACACCACGTGCTGGAACAGACAGCTCACACACGCACGCGCACACACACGCACGTCCACGTGTGCGTGAGCGGGCTGCATCTCGTAAGCCCAGTGGGGTTGCCCTGAATGTCCTGGTTGAATTAGTTAAACTCAGACAGGCTCCTCCAGCGGGAGGCGGCGAGAGCCCGGCGTTTGATCTGCAGCAGAGCTAATAAGATTATTCTAATGTACTCTCTCCTGCCTTCCCCAACCCCGTCTGTCTGTCTGCCTGCCCGTCTGTCTGCCTGCCTGTCGTGTGGATTACAGCAGGTTAGTGAATCTGAATATAAGAAATATAAATGAAGCCGGTGGAGATACGCCGCGGTGGGCTTCACCTGTAAACCCTTTCATGTGAAGTCCTGCAGCATTCTCAATATACAGTACGCACAGGAGCAGCAGCATTCCTTTCTTTCTCCCGGCTTCCCAAAGGAGCTTCCAGCCAAACCCGCTGTATATGCAAGCACCAGCAAATACCTGGAATGGTTCATCACACATACGAACGTAACAACCACCAGGCCCCACGGTGTGGTCAGAACTCAAGATCATTCATTCAGTCGCCACTTCCACTGATAAGTGAACCACACGACCGCACCATGCCTGAGTGCGGAAATCTTCCTACCAAGCATGCCTAACAACATTTCATCCTTGTTATAATATAAGCTCCACAATAAGCACATCGTTATTTACAACAGACCCAGGAGCAGCTTTACACACCCACCATGCCCCCTTGTACCTACACTCAGTGTCCAGATTATCAGCTCCACTGACCGTATAGGTTGTGTCTGTAGTTCTACAGGTACAGACCGTGGTCCATCTGTTTCTCTGTATACTGTATTACCCTGTTCTTCAATGATCCAGACCCCCACAGGACCACCACAGAGCAGGTATGATGTGGGTGGTGGATAATTCTCAGCACTGTAGTGACACCGACATGGTGGTGGTGGTGTGTTAGTGTGTGTGGTGTGAGTGGATCAGACACAGCAGTGCTGCTGGACACCTCAGTGTCACTGCTGGACTGAGAATCGGCCACTGATCCCCCAGAAAATCTGGCCACTGACCCCATGTGGGAGCGTCCTGTCTAGAGCAACCTGTGCGTCCAGTGGGGACACGTCCAGTGGGGAGCGTCCTGTGGTGGCGTCCAGTAGTGGGGAGCGTTCCAGTGGGGTCGATCGTCCTGTCCAGTGGGGAGCGTTCATAGTGGGGAGCGTCCTGTGGGGAGCGTCCTGTGGGGGAGCGTCCAGTGGGTAGCGTCCCAGGCCTGTGGGGAGCGTCCTGTGGGGTCCGAGTGGGGAGCGTCCAGTGTGTGGTCTCCTGTGGGCGTCGTGCCAGTGTGGGGAGCGTGGCTAAGACGTCCAGTGGGGGACCGTCCAGTGGGGAGCGTCCTGTGGGGAGCGTCCTGTGGGGAGCGTCCAGTGGGGAGCGTCCAGTGGGGAGCGTCCTGTGGGGAGCGTCCAGTGGGGAGCGTCCAGTGGGGAGCGTCCTGTGGGGAGCGTCCAGTGGGGAGCGTCCTGTGGGGAGCGTCCTGTGGGGAGCGTCCTGTGGGGAGCGTCCTGTGGGGAGCGTCCTGTGGGGAGCGTCCTGTGGGGAGCTATAGCTATCGGTGAGTGGACACAGTGTCTCAACACTCACACCAGCACTGCTGTGTCTGATCCACTCACACCAGCACATCTAATACTGGAGTGCTGAGAATGGCCCTCCACCTGCTCTGTGGTGGTCCTGTGGGGGTCCTGACCATTGAAGAACCAGGTAATACAGTATACAGAGAAACAGTAGGACTACAGTGTGTACCTGTAGAACTACAGAGCGTCCTCTATGGTGAGTGGAGCTGATGGACATAACGAGAATCACCGCAAGAGACCAGAGTCGAGTAAGAGTCAGCTTCAGGCTCCTCCAGTGTGGCCACCATGTTTGTTTTCACTGTAAACACTACAGACACAGGAGAACTCAAATGACCACGCATCCTCCACAGAAACTGTCTACTCCTTCTGTTGCGCAATGAGAAACAGGGTGCAGATGGTTCAGGGCCTGGCGTCATAACAGTAGTAAACTGTAAAGGAGGATGGGTTCCTCTTTTGAGTCTTGGCTCCTCTTGCGGTTTCCCCTCCTGCTCTGAGGGAGGCTTTTATGCTACTGTCACTCCTGGCTCCCCAGGTCACTGGGGGCTCGGAGCTGGACTTTCTGTGAAGCTGCTTTGGGGGAACGTCTGTTGTAATAGAAGCTACATAAACAAACCCTGAGGAAACTTAGCATGCCATACCACACTGCCCAGCGGAACACACCTTACGACACAGGGGCATAGAGCTCTTAGCTTCAGCAGAATTACAGTAGCTCTGTGCAGCATGACATCTCAGATATCAACCATGACTTGATTTGACTATTTCGGAAACTTTATGAATTATAATAGTAATAACTAGCACTTACAGTAAGCCATTACAATTCACTAAAATAGTAATTAGTATTAGTACCAAGTATAAACCCAAGTATAAGCCCCCAGCCATCCCCTCTTCCAACCTCTGCCCTCCGGAAAGAGGTACTGGAACATCCGAGCTACCCTAGAGCTGTCAAACTGATCACACCAGCAGCGCCTACCAGAACCTGACTACACCACTAAAGACTGCTACTGGTTTCTAGTTCCACTACCTCACAGGACTGTTTGCACCGGACTTTAACTCGACCTGTATAGGTGAACATCCAGCTGTGCTTTATTTTGTTCTTATTTATGTATACTTATTTATCTATACTGAACATCTGTACAAAGCAATTTGGCTGTTACTGAACATTAAGCTGCTATTTTCCCACCTGCACTGTACACTTTATATATCCATACTGTTTAAACCACATACTTACTGATACTGCGCTACTCTTTGCACATGTCCTGCACACATACTGTACTGTACACATACTGCACACATACTGTACTGTACACATACTGTACTGTACTGTACACATACTGTACACATACTGTACTGCACACATACTGTACTGTACACATACTGTACTGTACTGTACTGTACACATACTGTACTGTACTGTACACATACTGTACACATACTGTACTGCACACATACTGTACTGCACACATACTGTACTGTACACATACTGTACTGTACTGTACACATACTGTACACATACTGTACTGCACACATACTGTACTGCACACATACTGTACTGTACACATACTGTACACATACTGTACTGTACACATACTGTACTGTACTGTACTGTACACATACTGTACTGTACTGTACACATACTGTACACATACTGTACTGCACACATACTGTACTGTACACATACTGTACTGTACTGTACACATACTGTACACATACTGTACTGCACACATACTGTACTGCACACATACTGTACTGTACACATACTGTACACATACTGTACTGCACACATACTGTACTGTACACATACTGCACACATACTGTACTGTACACATACTGTACACATACTGTACTGTACACATACTGTACTGTACACATACTGTACACATACTGTACTGTACACATACTGTACTGTACACATACTGTACTGTACACATACTGTACTGTTTGCACACGTTGTTTTTGTCAATTTGTCTTCGCACTACACTATATATATATATATATACACACACACATTATTCAACTGCCCTGGAGAAGGAGCCTGACCGTGTTTCGTTATACTGTACAACCCTGTATTTGTATAATGACAATAAAGTTGAATTGAATTGAATTGAATTTAAAGTTGTATTATTATATTGATTACAAATAGTAAAAGTAAATCAAATAGCAATTTATTATACAAGTATTTTAGGAAAGTAATTTACTACAAGTTACTAAAGTTTAATTTTATTATTATTTGAAATTATTATTAGTTTATTATTATTAATTTGTAATAATTCAAAAATGGTTTCCAGACATTACACTTTACTGGTTCTCTGTAAAATGAACACTTTTACTACACTGTGCTCACCTTAAAAATGACTGAATAAATGCTTATAGTTATATACAGAGTTTATAGTGCTATGTTCACAGTAAATCCATATTCCTTATGTTATTATCTGTGCAAGCACCACAGCGTACAATGTGCAATATCTTTCTATTTTTCTGACGAACGTTCATCAGTTTAACTCTCTATATACTTGACTTTATGTTATATTTGAACACTGGAGTCTCGTTTAGCTGTGCACTACTTATCTGAGTGACATTAAAGTCGCTTTGACTTTTGACTCTGACTAAAGCAGTGGAATATAATTCACTAAAGAACAATACACCAAACTTTTCCAGTACCTGAATGCCATTTGGCCATCTGTGAAATATCATAATACTGAATTCCAATATTCCAGAACTGACACAGCTGAACAGCCACCTTCAGAGAGTGTCTCATGGTTTTCACCTATGGACCTATGCTAGAAGAAGAGCAACAGCTAGTCTCTGTTTAAGCCTGCACTGATTTCATACAACAACATCTGGACCCAATGCAAGTTCACTGAAGCAACTGGTCAGCCTCAGAATCTGATGGGTGCCTGTATGGTATACTATACGGGACTTTCAGATCAGCGAGACGATAGAGACACACCTTCTACTCTTCTGTGGGTGCGCGCAGGGGGGTTGGAGGCGTGGCGACGCAGAGGAGGACCGCTGCCGTGGTAATACGGACTGCTAGGCTGGGTCTGGTACTCTGATGTGCTTCTTAGGGTCTGTGGGCGGGGCGTCATGGAGTTGGAGGCAGAGTCCATGAAGCGCTGCTCCTTCAATAAGCCGTTCTCCTCCGGAGGCAGAGTCTCAGCTGCACACACGGGACAGGGATGCATCGATACATACATACAACAATCCACCTCTAGCAAAATGGAGGCTTATTGGTGTTATCACATGACTTATTCCGTAGTCAGGTTCCATGGATAAGGC
>JAMWET010006100.1:57500-62500 GCA_024036415.1 Prochilodus magdalenae
CTGCTGCCACACTCTGGGGGAAGTAAACTCTCAGCAAAGCGGCACAATACACCTCAATGGCTTACCCATCCCAAACGATGAACTGCATTAGAAGGTGATAAGTTTATCATGGCCGGCCCGAGCGGGTTTGTACAGGCTTCCTATGCTTGTTGTCATTAAGACAGATGTTAGACGTTAAAGCTTTAACACCACATCATACAGCACTATATTAAATTAGGAAGCAACAGTGTCTTAATAGTCCATTCTGCACTAACTAGAGCGGACACATACTGTCTCTGCCCTAAGGAAAACGATGATGTGTCATCATTTGAACACGTGAGCTGCTGTTCACACTGTGTACCAATTTCAGGATGAACAGACCAACAGAACGGCCCAAAACTGGTTGGACTAACTTCAGAACCGAGTAAGCTTTTGGTCCTCTCTTGTACAGCTGCCGTTTTGAGGATACTCATCTATCTTTGGCCTAGAAGGACCGGTGTCGCTAGCAGGACCAGTGCTCCCCTCCTCCGCAACTGCCAGAAGAGCCTAGTGGTTTTCAGATCTGCATCACTGTCCTTTAACTGTACATCAGTGATCATTCATCAAACCTGCCGTGTCTCCATGGTACCCCAACGTCTTATCTCATAGGCTGATAAAGGGCTCCCATTATTTCTCAGGCATCTTTGCTGCTTAGCTTTAACGAGCATGTGGAAAGCGGTACAGCTTGTCGGTGTCGAGTTGACGTGAGTGCCTTCTATGAATTTATGACGTATGTGACTGAAGCTAAATGCATGTTTACAGTAACAATAACTCACCTGGCTGATGAAATGCACTGCAGGATAAGCTGGAATAGTGTAAAAGCTGGCTTGTAAACAAAAAAAAAACAAAAAAAAGAAAAAGAAAGGGGGCGGAGCTTACAAATACCTTACTAAACACACAACACTAACATAAACAAACCAGCCCCAATAAGAACAATGCTCAGGCACCTGTTATTGGTTATTTTGGTCTAGCCACACTAAAGTAAAGGCGAACGCCAGTGAACCTCAGTGACCTGAGTGTACAGCGAGCATGTGTAGAGTGTGGAGTGTACCGCCGTGCATCTGTGCAACACACATACCCGACTTGCTGCGTTCGTAGCTGCTGCAGGGGCTGAAGGGCTGGCTGCTGAACAGGTTGTCACACTGCAGGTGCCGGCACACCATCTCCAGGTAACGCAGGACGAACGCAGCGCTGGATGCGGACGGCAGCTTCACCATGCGTGTCCCACCATCCGTCCGCACTGCCAGGAAAAGGAGACACAGGAATAAGAAGCCGGTTTCAAGAGAGCAGGGTCACTTGCCTCAGCTGGGAACAGGAACGAGGCCCAGGTTATCAAATACATCACACTGCTTTGTAAATGTTCACTACAGATTCAGACTTTAGAGTTTCTCTTCTACGTTAACAAAGAGCTCTTCCCATATTTACCCTCAGCATACTGTGCAGCCACCCGAGCGCCATGTCAGAATATGGGTGAGCAACGACTGCACCATTTCTTTGCACTGTGTAAGGTAATGCAGTAATGTTTTTAGAAGATGTTTGAACAGCTTCCTGTGGATGGATGTCCCCAGTGTCTTCAGCGTAAACTAGGCCTACCGCATGCTTTTCATTCCCCTGGTCCTGGCCTTTTAATGGAGTACCAGTAAGGTATAACGTAAGGCAGAGGTTACACTTGATGACCTCTATCCCATTTTTAATCCTGCTTGGCCCAAACTTTCTAGGCTGGTTAATCTGGAGCTCTGACAGAACCAACCAGCAGCACGGAGGACCAGGTAACTCCAAAGAGGGAACATTTAGCCTGACTATCCAGCTTTTAAGAGATCCAGAGCCCTTTCTAATAGAAGAGGAAAAACGAGAGGCTAACTGATGTGTGTGCATCCCACTGAGCAGCGGGATATTGGAGATGCAGGAGCAATTATTTAAAGAACCACCCAGACAAATAAGAGCCACTAGAATGCCAGAACCCAGACGTCAAGGCGGAGACGTCAAGGCAGAGACGTCAAGGGAGAGCTTCCAGTGTGCAGGGCAGTATTCCTCCCGGCTTATATTATGTATGTGGGTGCTAACACAAATAGAGGCTGATCTTTGTGAGTTTGATCCGTGACAATGCCACAGCCATGTCAAGGGAAGCATAGCTGGCTTCTCTGTAACCACCCACCACCCCCACCATTACACCACCCGGTCCAACCGAAGTACATCACTAAATCAGACCCAAAAACTCTACTTCCTTCTACGTCCACGTGTCTGCTGTATAGTATAGGAGAATGCTAAATGCCTGGACTGCAGGAACGACTGTATATAATCACAAACGAGCAGATAAATATGAAATATGAAAAATGGGTTCGTACTGTCTGCAGTGTAAGACACGCTGTATTGAACTGATTTAAAAGACGACCACAAACCGGTCTGCTCCGGTTCATCTCGTCTGCACCATGCGGTAAGGAGGGAGAACTGGGATTTTCTGGAAATCTCCTACAAAGGTCACCTGACATAGTCTGATTCAGTTGCCTGGAACCATTTTTTGACTGTGCTGATTACCTCGGACCACCTCTCCACCATCAGGCTGGTTCTGTAGGCAGCCCAGCAGCACTTTGGGCTGATAGGCGCAGTCCAGACACGCCTGCACTGTCTGCTGGAGCACCAGGTTCACCGCCTCTGGCCCGAAATGATCCGGCAGCCGCTGCACCTGCTTGCGATCCAGGTGAGGTCCACAGTTCCCATGTTTATTCACGTACACACACACTGAGGGAGACAGGGAAAATGAGTAAGACGGGGACAGAGGGATGGAAGGGTGCTGAAATGTCAGCACTGAACAATTTTACATTTGAATTTCAAATGCTCAGTAAGAAGCTGTAAACAGTGAAGAAGTGTCCAGAATGACGGCTGGAACTGTAGATCAGGGGTCCCAATATGTCCCACCTCGAGGCTAACCTACTTATCACTACAAAGCATGAAGGCCCACAGAACAAGCACGGATTACTAGCTTAAAAATTTATTCGGAGGAATTTCGTAACAGCTGTAACGCTTGGGTGCAATACGTCACATGCCTCAGTGAGTAGAACGAGGTGTCAGACTAAAACTTAGCTGGTGCTTAATTACGCGCAGCTGCTCCTATATATCCATTGTCAAAGGAATACAATCAACCGACAGGAATGAAACGTGGTTGGTAGGGTGGACATAGTGAGACATGACTGTGCATGATTCAAGTTTCACGCTGGGCCTCTCACGTGGCATAGACAAGGACGGGCCTCATCATTGCAAAGACTGTGGACATTCATCGAGCAGCGATGTCCTCCATGAGTCATCCTGTTAGGGCCAGCTCCATTGGCAGACGGCTGCACCACGCAGGACTACATGCACACAGACCGTTCTAACGACTGTCCTTAACACTACGTCACCGTCACCAAAGACTGCAGTGGTGTCGTGCCAGACTGGCATGGAGTGACTCAGAATGGCAGCGTGTTATAAGAATATTCAGAATGCGGCGTATTTGAAAAAATCATGAGGCCGACAAGTTGAGAGAACCTCAGGCTTTAAAGCGATCTACAGAGTGGGGTGTTTAGGGTGGGGTCTTTAGGGTAAGTGCTGTGAAAGAGTGCAGGTCTTACCAGTGGACACCACAGAGGAGGGGGAGCTCAGCAGGGATATGCTGTCTCTGAGCTGCTGGCTCTGGGACAGTCTGGGGTCTGACAATGCTGATGCTGACAGTGGGCTCTGCAGGATCTTGGGTTTCCTCTGAGGCAGAAACACACACACACACACACACACACACACACACACACACACACACACACACACACACACACACACAATTACAAATACACTCAGCCTGACAATCTGCACTGAAATGTGACAAACCAGTGTCATATACTGCTTAACACTGCAGCCTGCGATAGGACAGCAGGCATGGCCGAACGCTGGAGTTCCCGGTGTAGCATGGTTGGAGATAGGATGTGGTTAGTGATTCTGAAGCTGACTGTCTTGCTGTCTGAATGCCTGTGGTTTATCCAAGGGCTTCTAGCACACTCAGCAAAACCAGTTGATGTGTTAATGGTAATGTCTCTCACCTGCCAGAAAGTTTGGTGCAGTGGCACTTCAGTAAGAATGTCAGTGATTAGAACCGAGTCTGATCCTAATAACATCAGAGCTCCAGACAGGGAGCTACATAAGCCACTGGCCGGTTTACTTCTGGGTTCTGTTCATTTTTATTGTACAGTAAAACATCTCCCTCCATTTATTCACTTACAGTGGCCGCAAAACAAAAACCCAACGTTTAACAGGCGGTCACACGGCACCCTGAACAACGGAGTCATGTTTGGTATTAAGAACCGCACTTGGGCTTATTAGAGCCCGTGTCTGTTTTAAGGAGGCTTGCTTTTCGGTTATTAAAGAAGTGCATATGGATGTTATATATGTTTCCAATTGTTAGATTGTTAGATTTTCTGCTTCTCACAATCCAAATAATTCCAAACAGCACTGGAAAACAAATGACATGACAATATTTGATTGTCTCTGAGATATATATATACATATATATATATATATATATATATATATATATATATATATATATATATAAAAAACGTACACACACACACACACACACATATACACATACATACATATATATATATATACACATCTCAGAGACAGTCAAATATTGTCATGTCATTTGTTTTTTATATATACACACACACGCGTGCGCAAACACACACATAAATATATGTATATATATATACAGGGGCTGGACAATGAAACTAAAACACCTGGTTTTAGACCACAGTCATTTATTAGTATGGTGTAGGGCCTCCTTTTGGGGCCAATACAGCGTCAGTTGGTCTTGGGAATGACATATACTGCGTCCTGCACAGTGGTCAGAGGGAGTTTAAGCCATTCTTCTTGCAGGATAGTGGCCAGGTCACTACGTGATGCTGGTGGAGGTTCGTCCTTCTTGGTGGTATGCTGACATTACCCTGGATACCGTG
>JAMWET010006100.1:67500-69763 GCA_024036415.1 Prochilodus magdalenae
CTGTTGAATTACATGATGTTACTAAAGTTACTGGGGTTCACCGATCCAATCTCTTTGCACCCATATTAATACCCAGCTGGTTTATGCCCATTTCAATGAGCCAGTGTCTTTTTATCCAGTACTAGAGTCTACCTGTTTGGGGTAAGTGAATAAAACATCAAAGCTTGAAAATAAATAACATCGTTTTCTCTTTATTGGACTAAACTGGAAAATTAACTTTTCAAAAATCTGTTGCCCTTTTAACCAATCAGTCAAACTAAGCGCTACATTGGTGACTATGTGGTGACAGCCAATCTAGCACGTCCTACAAACATTACCCTACACAGCTAGTACAGGTGTGGTAGGGTTAGTGTAAGGTTATGGGTTGGGGTTGGCTCTACTCTGATTACTACCTCCTGGATTTATCAGACTGTGTCTAATGGATGTTCCAAGCCCCTTTTCCTCATAGCTGTCTTTCTCTCCTCAACAGGGATCGCCCTGAGGAGGAGGGGCTCTCCCTTTGAGCCGGGTTACTCTCGAGGGTTCTTCCTCTTACACTAAGGGGGGTTTGTCCTTGCCACTGTTGCCTCTGGCTTGCTCATTGGGACCCGGCTGTCCTTTCCTCTGTCTCTACACAGACGTAGTGTTTTACTTTTCCTTTATATAAACTTCTATAAAATATATGAAGCTGCTTTGAGAAAACAGTATTTGTAAATAGTGCTACACAAATAAATACCGACTAGCTGACAGACTGATTGACTGAGGTGCAGCAGCAGCACCATTCAAATACAGCATTCAAAACAGTACCTGCCTCACGTCACAACACTGCAGCGCAGACCACCCAAAACCAAAACAATTAACTGACCAGCGCTGACCTGATCTCTGCCGATTCTGACTCTGAGTGCTGTAATTAAGGCTGCATAGCTACGAACTGGATATGTGCCAGTCCAGGACCACATACGAAAGAGGCTCAGACCAGAGCTCTTCAACATTCCGATTACGTTATAAACAGCTTGGTCAGTCAACAATCCCACCGCAAAGGAACGTATTCAAACAACTTCCATGCCACAATAAATTCATCTGAATCAATGGATTAACATCGGCAAAACTCCGGGGCCAAAACCACACAGCTGACTAACACCTGGCTCACCGTCATGCATGTACAGGGGTTGGACAATGAAACTGAAACACCTGTCATTTTAGTGTGGGAGGTCTCATGGCTAAACTGGACCAGCCTGGTGGCCAGTCTTCATTAACTGCACATTGCACCAGTAAGAGCAGAGTGTGAAGGTTCAGTTAGCAGGTAAGAGCACAGTTCTGCTCAAAATACTGCAATGCACACAGCATTATGGGTGACATACCAGAGTTCAAAAGAGGACAAACTGTTGGTGCACGTCTTGCTGGCGCATCTGTGACCAAGACAGCAAGTCTTTGTGATGTATCAAGAGCCACGCTATCCAGGGTAATGTCAGCATACCACCAAGAAGGACGAACCTCCACCAGCATCACGTAGTGACCTGGCCACTATCCTGCAAGAAGACTGGCTTAAAATCCCTCTGACCACTGTGCAGGACGCAGTATATGTCATTCCCAAGACCAACTGATGCTGTATTGGCCGCAAAAGGAGGCCCTACACCATACTAATAAATGAAAATAATAATAATAAATAAAATTAGAGGTTGAGTTATGGAGAAACATAATACTGTGATACATCAAGAGTGTATGTGGTGTATCAGGATATGTACTGTCTCATCAGCTGGAGCTGTTAAGTGTAAGCCTCTACGTCTTTAAGATCTCCCACAACATCCATTCAGTTGGGTGTATCTAAACATATGACTGGTAGTGTAATATACTGGTAGTATATAATATATAACATATAATACACTGTATATAACAATAACTGCAGGAGAACTCCCTCAGATACGCTTCAATAATTAAAGGAACGATGATTATGATCAGTCAGTTTTCACATGCGTCTATAATACATACTGCACGTTTAGCCAATTCACCTCCACTGGTCACCGACTCTTACTGAAGGCTGAGCTCCATCACACTCGGCAGAACCTTGTCTTGTCACTGAAATACCCAGCTTCCTGTAGAACCAGGCTAAAACACACAATATCAATAGCCTTTGCAATAACGACAACAAACCGTGCACGCTCTCCGAGATCTCACGGCTCTGAGGCTGCCTCTCAAAAAGCTCTTCTCTACATTCAGAACCCAAATTCTTCCACTCCTGAACCATGTACAGGTTCAGTCCCACCCTGAAGGACAGAACAGATGT
>JAMWET010006101.1:0-53315 GCA_024036415.1 Prochilodus magdalenae
CCCGCACATGTACAAAACACACACACATACAGACATTTACACACTTACAGCTACAACAACACACAAACACACTCACATATATACACACATATACACACACACACCAACACAATTATAAACATAAAACTACAACAACACATACACACTCACATATACACATACATAAACCCACATACACCAACACACACATAGACAAATCACACACACACACATACATACCAACACACACACATGTACAAAACACACACACATACAGACATTTACACACTTACAGCTACAACAACACACAAACACACTCACATATACACACACATATACACACATACACCAACACACATATAAAACACATACATACACATAGACAAATCACACACACACACACACACAGACAAATCACACACACACACCAACACACACATACACACCAACACACACATAGACAAATCACACACACCAACACACACACACACATAGGCAAATCACACACACACCAACACACACATAGACAAATCACACACACAAACACACACATAGGCAAATCACACACACACCAACACACACATAGACAAATCACACAAACAAACACACACATAGGCAAATCACACACACAAACACACCAACACACACATAGACAAATCACACACACACACACACCAACACACACATAGACACATCACACACACACCAACACACACATAGACAAATCACACACACACACCAACACACACATAGGCAAATCACACACACACCAACACACACATAGACAAATCACACACACAAACACACACATAGGCAAATCACACACACAAACACACCAACACACACATAGACAAATCACACACACACACACACCAACACACACATAGACACATCACACACACACCAACACACACATAGACAAATCACACACATATAGGCAAATCACACACACAAACACACCAACACACACATAGACAAATCACACACACACACCAACACACACATAGGCAAATCACACACACACCAACACACACATAGGCAAATCACACACACACCAACACACACATAGGCAAATCACACAGACACACACACACACATAGGCAAATCACACACACACCAACACACACATAGACAAATCACACACACACCAACACACACATAGACAAATCACACACACAAACACACCAACACACACATAGACAAATCACACACACAAACACACCAACACACACATAGACAAATCACACACACAAACACACCAACACACACATAGACAAATCACACACACACACACACACACACCAACACACACATAGACACATCACACACACACACACACACACCAACACATACATAGACACATCACACACACACCAACACACACATAGGCACATCACACACACACCAACACACACATAGGCAAATCACACACACACCAACACACACATAGACAAATCACACACACACCAACACACACATAGGCAAATCACACACACACACACACTAACACACACATAGGCAAATCACACACACACACACACACCAACACACACATAGACACATCACACACACACACACACACACACACACACCAACACACACATAGACAAAACACACACACACATACAGACATTTACACACTTATAGCTACAACAACACACGAACACACTCACATATACACACACATGTAAACAAACACAAACACCTTCCATTTATACACTTACAGCTACAACACACACATAAACACACCCACTTATACATACTCACATGTACACACACACTCACACACCAACACACCTCACATTTATACACTCATAGCTACAACACACACAAACACACACACATATACACACACGTACACACACTTCACATTTATACACTTATAGCTACAACAACACACACATAAACACACTCACATTAACACACTCACATGTACAAACACACACACACTCGCACACACCTCACATTTATACACTACAACAACACACACATAAACACACTCACATCTACACACACTCACATGTACACACACTCACATGTACACACTCACATATACACACACATGTACACAAACACACACACACCTCCCATTTATACACTTACAGCTACAACAACACAGACATAAACACACTCACATATATACACACTCACATATACACACTCACATATATACACACTCACATATACACACACTCACATATACACACACTCACACAAACACACTCACATATACACACACTCACATATACACACACTCACATATATACACACTCACATATACACACACTCACATATACACACACTCACATATACACACACTCACATATATACACACTCACATATACACACACTCACATATACACACACTCACATATATACACACTCACATATACACACACTCACATATACACACACTCACATATACACACACTCACATATACACACCCACTTATACATACTCACATGTACACACACACACACTTCACATTTATACACTCATAGCTACAACACACACAAACACACTCACATATACACATACATGTACACACTTCACATTTATACACTTATAGCTACAACGGTTCATACAGAGACATGAATCATACATAGACACAAATACACACACTCAGATTTACACACAACTACACAGACACAAACACACAAGTAAAACACATATACATACAAAACAAACATCAAACACACAGACACTCACATTTATACACACACACCCTCAAAATCTACACACTATTATACACATATAGAACACACACACACACACACACACACACACACACACACAAAACTTATACACACACACTTACAATGCATGCTCAAAACATACACACAAAACACACACACCCACACCCAAACACACACACACACGCACATCCAAACACACACACACAAACACAACACACACACGCACATCCAAACACACACACACATGCACATCCAAACACACACACTCAAACACAACACACACACGCACATCCAAACACACACACACATGCACATCCAAACACACACACTCAAACACAACACACACACGCACACCCAAACACACACACACAAACACAACACGCACATCCAAACACACACACCCACAGCCAAACACACACATGCACACACAGCCAAACACACACATGCACACACAGCCAAACACACACATGCACACACACAAAAACAGAACACACGCACATTCAAAAACTCAAACAAACCTTTTCTTTAGAGCAGACAGACAGAAACAAGCTGATACCTGTTTACATACCTCACCTGCTCTGTGTGTGTGTGTGTGTGTGTGTGTGTGTGTGTGTGTGTGTGTGTGTGTGTGTGTGTGTGTGTGTGTGAGTGTGTGTGTGTGTGTGTGTGTGAGTGATTACAGGGAGACAGTGCAGAACTTGTTGCCTTGCAGGCACAAAAACGAGCACAATCTCACACAGAGACACCCGGTCTGAGAGTGCCCAGCCGGCGGTTCTGACTGTTTCTCTCCAGAAAGAAATGCAGTATACAGAACGTTACCGGGTCAGTTCACCCCAGCAGCGGGGAGTAACTTCAAATGTGACCAAACTCTAAAGTCATGGTTACCTAGGCTACTGAATGATTGAGAGTGTGTTATAATACTTCATAAGTAAAGTGTATTAGAGACAGGGGTCTGGCCGGTCAGGGTAGAGTAGCTGTTGGCCCCGCCCTCTGTGTGATTACTCCAGCATGATCTGCTCTGCTAGCACTATCATCACTAATCCAATTTTCTATACTGAGTCAAGGTCACTGCCCACCACTGTTAGGATGGTGTTGGCGGGGGTAGGGTTTCCACTCCCATCATCCTTTGCACAGAGCTTATCGCACCGTCGTGTCTTTCTGCTGAAAAACCTAAACTAGCCCGACCCAACCCAGAACACGCGGAAAAGATTTGTGCTGAAGTATCACTTTAAAGATCACCAAGCTGCAGCCTTTCAGAGCTGTACTCCCCGGCCGGCTATGGGAAAAGGGTGGTGAAAAGGCCAAGAGCTTTAAAGGCACGCATGGAGGAAACACTTAAAAAGTGTGGAAGCAGAAAACAATAGTGCCTTGGCTCGAGATGGACAAACACTGGAAAGTCATTAAAATTCCCTCAGCCGTGCCGCCAGAGTGCACAGGACGCACTGTACAGACAGTCATAACCGACATTAATTCATAAATAAATAAAGCCAGTTATTGTGAGATCATTAATAAGACCAACCAATTATTCTCTCACAACTGTTTACAATCAGTTATAACAATACCACTGTAAACTACACCACTGACATCATTACAACACCACTGACATCATTACAACACCACTGACAACAGTCAATTATTACTACATCACTGACAACAGTCAGTTATTACTACACCACTGACAACAACAGTCTGTTATTACTACACCACTGACAATAACAGTCAATTACTACACCACTGACAAGTCGATTATTAAGACACCACTGACAACAACAGTCATTTATTACAACACCATTGACAACAACGGTCAGTTTTTACTACACTACTGACAAAAGCAGTCAGGTATTTCTACACCACTGAGAAATCATTTATCACTACACCACTGACAACAACAGTCTATTACTACTACATCACTGACAACAACAGTCATTTATTACTACACCACTGACAACAACAGTCATTCATTACTACACCACGGCCAATTCAATTATCACTACACCACTGACAGCAACAGCCAATTATTACTACACTACTGACAAGTCAATTATTACCACACTACTGACAACAGCAGTCAGTTATTACTACACCACTGAGAAGTCAATTATCACTACACCACTGACAACAACAGTCAATTGTTACTACACCAATGACAACAGTCAATTATTTCTACACCACTAACCACAATCAATCATTACTACACCACTGACAACAAGTCAATCATTACTACACCACTGACAAGTCAATCATTACTACACCACTGATAACAAGTCAATCATTACTACACCACTCACAGCAAGTCAATTATCACTACACCACTGACAAGTCAATCATTACTACACCACTGACAATAACAGTTAATTATTAGTACACCATTGGCAACAAAAGTCCTTCATTAGTACACCACTGACAACCACTGGCAGTCATCATTACACTATTGACAACAACTGGTAATCATTATTACACCACTCACAAAACCAGTCAATCATTACTACTACTTACTTACATTACTACTACTAACACCATCAGTCAATTGTTAATACACTACTGACAGCATGAATCAATCTTTACTACACCACTGACCACAAAAGTCAATCTTTACCACACCTATGACTACAACAGTCAATTATTACGACAACACTGACAATAAGAGTCAATTATTACTACACCACTGACAACAACAGTCTATCTTTACAACACCACTGACAACAACAGTCTATCTTTACAACACCACTGACAACAACAGTCTATCTTTACGACACCACTGACAACAACAGTCTATCTTCACGACACCACTGACTACAACAGTCCATCATTACAACATTGGCTGTAACTGACAATAAGTGCCATTGACAACTATTTGATTATTACCATACTGTTAATAACAAACTCAATTATTACTACACTACTGACAACAATGATCAGTTATTACTACACTGTTGACAGGAAAAGTTGATCATTAGCAGCCCATTCACAGTCATCAGTTATTAGTAGATTAAAACAGTCCCACATTGAGGTGTTCTTAATGATGTTGTCCTGTACTGTCTGATCTGGACTGGAATGTCTGATCTACTCTGATCTTGTGCCACTATTCTTTGAATGACTCACCTGAAGTGTCCAGGCTGAGCAGGAGAAGTAGGAGTTGCAAGAGAGTCAGGTTTACACACATCCCGCCGGGTTTGGAGAGGCTTTGTGTGTGTGTGAGAGAGAGACTCCAGACTGGGCCACCGGACACAAGCTCCTCCTGCAAGACTTCCCCCACCTGTGCTGGATTAGGCCCCGCCTCCAAGCCTAGGATTGGCTGGTGATGGCTGCGCTTCCAGTGCTGGGCCTGGGTACTCCTTTATATTTCAAACTAGTTCACTAGATAGATAAGAGGAATACTTCACTCTTAGAAACAAAGACAACTGACTCTCAATAAATTAATAATAATAGACTTGACAAAAATGATGTAGTACAATAATAATTTAAAGTCGTCTTATTAAAACTGTATTAAATATAAAATATATGAAGTGTACATTTACAGTATGGCAGTAAGACAGGAGGAGAGAGAGATGGAGAGAGATAGTAAAAAGAGAAAACGAGAAGTCAGGAACCTGAAGTTACATCAGGGTGTGAGGGTCAGTATGACTATGGATTAGACACATAAAGGAGTGAGGGTCAGTATGACTGTAGATTAGATAAATAGAGGAGTGAGAGTCAGTATGACTGTAGATTAGATAAATAGAGGAGTGAGAGTCAGTATGACTGTAGATTAGATAAATAGAGGAGTGAGAGTCAGTATGACTGTGGATTAGACACATAGAGGAGTGAGGGTCAGTATGACTGTAGATTAGATAAATAGAGGAGTGAGAGTCAGTATGACTGTGGATTAGACACATAGAGGAGTTAGGGTCAGTATGACTGTGGATTAGACACATAGAGGAGTAAGGGTCAGTATGACTGTGGATTAGATAAATAGAGGAGTGAGAGTCAGTATGACTGTAGATTAGACACATAGAGGAGTGTGGGTCAGGTTTATGTGATGGTTTAGCAAGGTTCTCTGGTGGTCAACAAGGCAGCAACAATGAGTTAACATGCAGTTTCTGGGCATGTGACTAGATATGGAAACTAAAATTAAGATTGATTAAGAATCAGTTCTGACCCCAAACTATCGATTTTATTAGTTTATGTATTTAGTAGGATGGATGTGCGTCCTGTCTCTCAGTGACAGTAATAAAGCATGTTGCTGTAAGTGATGGGGTGGTACAGGTACTACTTTTCCCTCAGCATTCTTCCTTTGCTCCCTAAAACAGTTGGTGATTATAAAGGTCCTACAAACGTCGTGTACAGAAGTGACTCTGAACTGTAGGTGTTTAATTAGGTGACTTCTCTGAGTGAATTATCACAAGACTTCCAAGCCAGTCTGACACTTTAACACAGTCCTGGTAAATAACACACTACAAACAGTGAAAACACCCAGCAGAAAATTAGATACACTTATTAGGTACTTGATGAACTTTTAAATGAACTTTCATTACGAACTATTAAATGTAAATATTCAGATATTAATCTAATAAATACATATACAGGGACTCGGTTTTTGATTAACAGTTTTTGTTCAGGTGAACATATGATTTGAATATTATCAAACGCTGAACTGATATTTGTTATAACTGAAATCTTATTAATCAGACTTTCTATTTTAATTTTGCATACTTTTTACCATGCATTGTTGTTGAAAGTCATAAGTATGGGTATCAGGATATTAGCTTTGGTATTACTTGGTATTGGATCGAATGAAAAATCAGTGATATCGCCCAGTTGTGGAAAGGCACCTCAAAGCCAAGTGTAGCACAGAAATCAAGAGGGATTGAAAGATAGATACCTTAGACCAGGTTAAACTGACACCATATAGTTACAGATGACACATTTCTTTAATCTTTAGAACAAGGTTACTTCCTCATTTCCACCAGTTACAGCTCCAGAATGACAGTCTTAGATTTAGTTCTTACATTTGGGACTTTCACACATGCAAAAGGCTTTTAGTTCAGTGAGGTTCTCGGCCTGTCTTGCATGGGTTGCTGTTTTGAGGTCTGTTTCATGATGTTGATGATGTTTAGATCAGGGGTTGTGATGGTCATGCCTAAACCTTTCGCTTGCACCTCTTGTAGTTGTCCATTGTGGGTTTTGATGTGTGTTTAGGATCATTATCCTCTGCAGCCTTTTTTTTTTTTACCATCACTGGGATGTTTTCTTTTGGCGTGTACTGGACAAGTTTCTGGATGTAGGCCACATCAATGTTCAGACACTCTTGCAGCAAAGAATTGGTCAGCTGGTCCAGATTTGGTGGATGCCTTCCCTGGCTGTTTACTGGGTGTTCCAGGTAGTTCCCACAGATTTCTAATCTGGGGACTTTGCATGCCAGTCTAAATGTGTGAATGCTCCTGAATGTTCATCATGCCAATCAATCAGATCTGCAGCCCTGTGAACACCAGAGCTGTCATCTTGGAATACTGGGATAGGAATGTTGTGTTCCTCTGTAAGATGATGAGCTAAAGGCAAAACCTGGTTGTCCAGAAGTTCAGTGTAGGCACTGTGGTTGAAATCTTCTGTCACCTCAACCAAAGACCCCAGGTCTACGCAAAACAAAACCCAGAACATCATAGAGGGGACTCATTATTTGTCTGGGGAGCTCATAAAAATCATGTATCAATATCTTTTTCTCCACCTGATGGCACTAGAGAGTTGTTTTATGGGCATGGTCAAAGGTCTCATGAGATTGTGTGATTCAGTCTTAAACCTGACATAAAAAAGGAGATTATTTTTATTCATAAATAAACATGGTAAATAATAATAAAAGAAACTTCAAAAGGAAAGAAGGCTCAATGAAATACTCTCTTAATGACACAAAACAAAAAAATAAGGTTTAAACTTTAGAATTGAGTTATGTATGTTATGCAGTTTTTCATGAGTTCGACTTTTATATCTATATATAAAGTCCTCAAATCCCAGCAAACCTGGAAACTGGATTGAGATTATTAAAAGGACTGGAAAGAGAAAAGAAGCCTAAGTAGCTTCCTATAAAAAAAATAGCTTCCTAGTGCATTGAAGCAGGAAGCAAGTGAGCGAGAGAAAGAAAGAGAGAGAGAGAGAGAGAGAGAGAGAGAGAGAGAGAGAGGGGACAGAAGGAGACGAAACTGAAAAGACAATCGAGCACCCAAATGAGAAAATCATTCAGCTTGAGAATCTGAAATATTTTCAAACCCCCTACAAGTCACTGGTCTGGAGGTTCTGAGGACCACATAGTGGAGAAGAGCTTGGACTGGAAGGGCAAGATGAAAACAATGAACATCTGGCAAGTGATCTGCCTGCTCCTGCTTTTTACAGACAAATTAACAGTCGATGGGGCGGACCAACCACCTGGTAAAGAAATTCATAATTTAATGATTTTATTCTATGTTGGTCTTTCTAACCCAATTTACATAATTGGCTAATTTTTAGCCAATTTCCTGTGTTACTCACCTGCTCACTGGGAAAAGAAAATTTCCAAATTGAAATTAATTTTTAAATGCCAATCGTGGAGATATTTATGTATTACAATCTGAAATATTTAAGCACATAAAAATCCATCTTGAACCCCAAAACTGGGTTTTCAATACAAAGTACGCTGGATAGGAAATAAAACAGACCTTGTGTTGTTGCAAATTTCATTTTAAAGCAATAAAGCGTAATTAAGCTGGTTTCTTTCATGGCTTTGCTGATTGAATGTCTTTCAGAAACTTCTGGCCAAGTTGGCCATGCTACTGGCATTTGGTCACATGTGCCAATAAAAAAGTCAAACATTTTAAAGTGAGCTTATCTTTACTTTTGCCAATGCCATGTTTATATTAACTGAAACTTAAATTTTCATTTTTACTTTAAACATGAATTTTGTTTGTTTTGTATAAAATGCTTCTTTTAAATTATATTATATATGGTTTTATTATATCAAAATTATTTTTCTGCACATTTTGAACACAGAATTCTGTGAACACGTATTGATAGTCGACCAATAGAATCGCTCTACAATAAGATTCTACATTAACCAAAATTTAAAATGCATTCTGTATTTTTTTTTATTTCTTAAAGGCACAGAGTGATAATCAGACTGCGTTGGTTGCTGATATTGTGGAAGGTTTTGTCTGTACTGACTTCCTGTTTGTTGTTTCTGAGCTTGAACTTACCTTCTTCAAGGTGCCCTTTTCTGGGTACTACACAACCTGCACTATAGATAGCGGGAAGTTTATGAATATGAAAGGTTTAGAAGAAAATGAAATTACTATAATAATAACTATTACTACATCTTTATTGCTAATTAATATCAATAGCCATAATGTAGGAATTAGAAATAACTTTTTAATTAGGAACTGTTGCAGTGGCAATGGCGTATGAATCCTGAATTGTAAACAGTACGGTCAGTAAAGATGTAAAACCACTGACAACATCATGAAAGTGCTGTTTTAACATGCAGATGACTGCCAGTTTAGTTTCAGAGCCACATTTAATGAAATCAACAGTTTTTTTCAACAAAAACTGACCTTTCATTAGTAACACCACTGATCATAAATGCCTACAAAATTCATTTTAAAAAACGTTTTCTAAAGTACAGTCCACTGCTACTTCAGCTTCAAAGCCTTATTTTATATAGAAAAGTTTAAGTCTTGGTGTAATGTTTTTTTAAAAATCCTATTCAACTCATAAGTAGCACCACCAACAATATTTTGAAACCTTTCTAAAATATAGTCCGCCACCGCTTTAGTTTTATAGCTACGTTTTATGAGGAAAGCCAGAATTTTGTATTCTTGCAGTTTTTATTGCAACTTCAAAATCTGTTAACATTTTAGAAGTGACACCAAATTTAATAAAACAAACTCTTTTTAAATGTGCAGTCAGCACAAAAGTTGATATTGCAAAAATTGCATTGCATCTTAATACCAGTTCATGTTTTTTACGAGCGACACCTCTGACGTAATAATTAAATTTATTACTTTAAATATCTCATGTTTTGTAAGACCACTGATAAAAATAGATTTTTTTTAAAAGTATACTTTGCCATATGTGAGCCCACTTCTGTTTCTCTGCTGTCACATGACTACAAACCTAATAAAAACTTTAAAAGAAGAATCATCAACATTTTTGGGTGGCTTTAGAAGAAACAAGATGACAACATCAGCGTTTTGTGGTTTATTCTTAGTTTAGTTTTTTTTCTTACTTTAAGTTATGTGACATCATTTACTACAACTTTGCGATGGCAGAATGCTAGATGTATAAGCAGTAGCCGGTGAAGTTGCTCTTTAAAACTGGTTTAATCTGTTGTGTTTTTGCAGAATTTGATAACACCACAGAGTATGTGACCTACAAAGACACTACTGTGGAGTTGGAGTGTCCAGGACTTGACCCAGAGAACCTTCTCCCAGTGACTTGGGTAAAAAACACAGAAGAACTACCAGAAAAGACAAACACACTCGTCATAAAAGACTACCAGGATAAAGACAATGACTTGTATTACTGCACCAGAGATAAAAAATTTAAAATGTATTTCTACACCAAGATTAAGGGTAAGTGCAAGATGAAATCATTTCACCAATTATTTTCACAGCTGAGCGATAGTGGCGAACAGCGATGCTCTTATTCTTCCAGTGTTGTGAGAATATTTTATGGGAAAACAGAAGTAAAAAAAATGCTTTTTGTTATATACTGTATAATATATAACGAGTAAGACACATTTTTCCCCTTCTCTCGTCCTCTGTTCATTCTTCATTGTCTCTTTCTCTGAACATTACAGTGTGTAATGGCTGTATAGAGATGGACATGACCTGGACTGCATTGCTCATGTTCGGAGACATTTTCATCACTTTGGGCGTCATCATCTTGGTCTACATGTGCTCCAAGAAGAAGACTGGTTCTGCGCCTCCTCAGAGAGGTAACATGTCTAATATACAAAATATCCAATATATGTCATTGACTTTTATGATTTTAACTTTTATGCATCATTTTAACAAAGCTGCTGTTTACATTGTGTGATTTAATATCAGGCAGAATGGAGCAACAGAAGAGGCCAAACATTGCTTGGAGCAAGTCTAGTTCCAATGACTTCCATTAGAATTAGACTGGGTTTTTGTCCTCTCCTGTAAAGATGCCACTTTGCAATACTTGTTTTTCTTTTGATAGCAGCTATTGAAACTCTTGTTGCTGTAAGTGTACTGTAAAGATACTTTGCTCCAAGCAGGTTTGGGCCATTTCTGTTGGTACATTCTTTATGAAATTTTACAAGAAGTGCTGCTGGTAAGCTCAAAATATTCAAAACACATGTACAACACTAGTCAAAGGTTCAGGTTCTCCTTCTGAAGATATATATATATATATATATATATATATATATATATATATATATATATATATATACCGCTATCCGGAACAGCCAGTATTTTGATGACTGCACAATCACAGTAGATGCTCTGATAGATTTTTAAAGTGCACTTTGCTTCATATCTTACAGGAGCAAAAGGACCTCAGGCGAGAGCTCCTCCTCCTCCTGAACCCGATTACCAGGTAATTTAAAAAGCATCCAACTAATAAGTTTATTAATGCTGTATATATACACTCATCAAAAGAATAGCTGCACCCAGAAAGAATCAACTCACAGGACTAAAACTTGGTGGGATGGTTTGACATTGTGAGACATGCTAATGATTCAAGGCGTGAGCAAGAATGGGCCACACTGCGTACCTGGCTGACCCAACAGCCACGATTGCACACAGACCGTTACCACGACTGCCCTTAACACCACGTCACTCAGAATGGCAGCAGGTCATCATCAGTGACGAGTCCCGCTTTAGTCTTGGTGGAGACGACCAATGAATCCATGTGTGGAGGCACAGTGGTCAGCACCAAGATGGACGGTTTGTTGGCACACTTCCAGAAGGCCTGGTGTCCCTCCACCTCCACCCCTACCGCACCATCTGCAGGAACTGTGTGAGGATGTTCAAGCTGCATGGGATGGATTATTACAGGACACCATTAGGAACCTCTACAGCTCCATACCGAGACGTCTGGCGTGTTGGGATAGCAAACTTGGTGGCCCGACGCCATACTGAGAGACAGACTCCTGTATGTGTAGCTCAATAAATATTGATCATATCAGTCTAAATTATCACCAGTTATTGATCCTGGTCACCTTTATCTTCCTTCCCAACACACCTGCACTCCCACACCTCTTTCTGGGTGCAGCTGTTCTTCTGATGATGAGTATATTTTATGCACAGCTATCACAGCTTCTAAGACCCCTCTTCTGAAACTTGTTGGTTTACTGCTAGACGCTGTAACACACTTGTTGGTGTGCTGGTTTGGTGTCATCCTCTAGTACATCAGTGGTCAGTTTCTGACTGGAGGGCCTCTGTTGACCAGATATCATTAGGGTGGTGGTCAGTTCTCAGAACAGCATTGACACTGATACAGTAGTGTGTGTTGTTCTGGTATGAGTGTATCAGACAGAGTGGTGTTGCTGAGATTTTGACATGGCTCTGTGGTCAGCTTATGACCACTGATAAATGGACTAGAGGACGGCTGCAACAACAGATGTCTGTACACTTATAAGTGGCCATAAAGCGGCCTGTTAGTGGAAGCACAAAGTTGGTGCTTCTAAACAAGGACCAGTATTTGTGTAGGATTTGATGAGGCTTTAATTTTGATACAAAATATTGAATTTTGCAGAGACTGAATCAAGCCACACGCAGCAAAGACCTGTATGCTGAAGCGAAGCGGAAATACTGAAGACCTGCTGGACATGCAAACATATTCTACCCAAACAGCGGCACCAGTTGGTTCATTTGCTTAAAACTCGGCATGCAGCCAATTTGTTAGAAACTAGGCTCAGTACAATCCCCAACTTCAGTCTAATGATTCGCTCAAAAATCTAATTTTACAAGACATGTTTGGTGTGTAAATTAGATATTTGACCAAACCATCAGACACTGGTGACACACTTTTTGGGTGACACATAGAACCATTTAAAACAGTCCATGAAGTATTCCACTGCAGAGAAGAACCATTTATAAATTCAGGTATATAATCTTAGCTAACCACGTTCTCTTTATGACTTTACAAAAATGAACGTCTAAAACTGCTGTAAACATCCTGTTTATGACATTTCAGGCCATGCTGTATAAATTATTACAAAATTTTTATTAACATAACAACATTAATTAATCCAACATGTGATTCCAGACTCTTGATCAGTAGTGAATGTGAGCTCACCAGACAAAAAAAATGTCCACCTTGCATGTATAAGGTGGTAGTAACTTCAGGCTCCTGCAGATGGCGTTGAGTATGATGGGTCTATAAACCCCTGCGGGGTGTGAGTGATGGGATTCATAGATTGGGAAGAGGTGCTACAGTGCCGGGAGTGTCTCGTTCCATGTGTGGAAAACGCTCCAGAGCAGATGTTAATGATTGGCTAAAAGGAGGGACTGCATGTGGGCGTGGCCAAAGACCATAGTGTGAAGGACGTAGCTGAATCTGCAGGTGTATGGAAGCGTACGGTCATACGGGTCTACCAGCAGTGGGAAAATCCCAGTCTACAGGGAATTCTCCTCGGAACTGGCAGGGAAGTTATCCAGCAAATCTGGACCAACTGAACGATTTTTTAACGCAAGAGGGTCATTGATGTGGCTACATCCAGAAACTACATCTATTTTTTTGTCTGGTGAGCTAATATTCATTGTTCTGTCTTTGAGTAATGAATTCCTTATGATGCTCCAGTATTAGAATTCAGGGGCCATGAAAATGATAATAAACCCAACAAATGAGAATGAATAACGTTAATGCCGTAGATTACTCTCCTCACTGAGCTACCTGAGCTAAGGTAAAAGTGTGGCTTTGTCAATACTGCAGATTCTTTAAAGTGTAGCTTTGAGTTCCTAAAGCTGAGCTGAAGGAGTTACCGCACACCTCAGCTTTATCTGGAATCTAATCGTTGGAAACTGCTTTTCTCTGTACTTGTGCTCACTGTTATGCTGAGCTTGACTGTTCAGTGTTGGCTTGGCTGCTTATTATTTACACCCGCACTTCACTGCTGTTCTGGGTCGGACTTCATTCCGACAGTCCCCTGTAGATGATCTACTAACACCACAACTCTTAACAATCGACACAGTGATTTGGGTTAAAGTTAAGGTTAGGTTTAGGACTTGTGTTGAAAGTTAGGACTAAAAGGAAGGGTAAGGTTATGGTTTAAAGTTAAGGCTAGGTGTAGGTTTAGAGTTTGCGCTGAAGTTGGATCTTTGATTCCTGAAGTTTGAAATCTAACTTGAAGTTTAGGATTATGGTAAGTTTTAGGTTTAGGATTGAAAATAAGTTTAGGATGAGGGCTGAGTTTAGGTTTAGATTTGGGTTAAACTTTATGGTTTAAAGTTTAGGTTGGAGGTAAACTTAAAGTTTAGGTCTTTGGTGACCAAAGTTTGGGATTTGGTCTTATGTTTAGGATTATGTTTTAGGTTTGGGTTTAAATTTAAGATAAAGGTTAGGTTTATATTTGGATTGAAGATAAGGTTTAGACTTTAGTTTTAGGCTTAGATCTTTGGTGGCTGAAGTTTAGTTTTTGGTTTAGGATTAGGATTACGATAAGCATTGAAAGTTACGCCTATTTTTAGGGTGAGGGTTAAGTTTAGAGTTTGGTTTGGGTTTAGACTGGGATTACATTTTATATATTTATGTTAAGGCAAGGCTTAGGTTTAGGATTAGGTTTAGTTTAAGGTAAGACTTAAAGTTTAACATTAGATATTTGGTGTTAAGCAGCCACCAGTGTTGTGGCAAACCGAAGTTAGTGAGGTTAGATTTTGGTTTAGGTGTTGGATTAAAGTTAAGGTTAGACCTAGGTTTCATTTATGAGTTGATATTAAGTTTAGGTTTAGTTTTTGTGCTAATAAATGGTTTATGTTAAAGATTAATTTTACACAATATTATACATTCAATGTAAAATTCATTTAATAGATTAAATTGACATCTATGAAGTGTCTACAGGGGACTTTCAAAATAAAGTTAGACCCTTAGTACAAAGGGAGAAGAGGACAAACATTCTGTAAGCAGTGCAAACATTCAGCTTTAGTGTTAGGGTTAGTTTTACGCATCACCAATCGAATTTTAACTCAAGATTCACTCAGTAGAATATGTAAATACAGATGCCTGCTTGACCATTTTTAATAACCTTTGTTGTTAATGTTAAGTTCTTTTTGCTGATGTTAATGTATATTATTGAATAACGTGTGAAATGGTTTGCTTATTTTCCCTATTCAATTTTATTTGACTTTTAACAGTGCAAATGTGGCATCAAATGTTGTTGTTACATCAAAAAGCTTAAATTAGTTTAGTCACAACTTTAATATAGTTTAATGTTCATAACCAAAATATGTTGAGAGGAAATTCTACACAATTTGGATTCACAGCCAAAGATGTTTATTGTTTACAAAACGTTGATGAAGTAATTAAAATGACTTAGTAAATCTTTGGACTAAACTGAGTCAAAACCGGTGATATCATAATTATAATTTGACAGAACTATTTTTTTAGTTTTTTATCTTTATTTTTAAGTAATTTTATTTTTCGAAGTATCTAACCTGGTTAAGTTTAATTTTATTTCATTTCAACTTCAATATGTTGAGAAATGTAAAATTCTGTCAAGTACATATTTTTCAATATTAATAATTATTTCAATAAACTTAAAATGTATGTTAACCAGGTTGCATATATTTTTACAGTACAGTGTCTACAATAGGATATTTCATGCTGTATCTTTGAGGGTGAATATATTGGAGTTTTTTTTTGTTTTGTTTTGTTTTTATAATGGATTAGCTTTTCAGTTCAAACTGCTGTCGTGTAATTTCACAATAAAGCCATATGTACAATCAAATGTTTATGAATAACTCTGGAAAAAATAAGAAACACGTTGCCATTGCATCACTGACTCAGTTTCATAATGCATATTGTATCATAGCTGGTAACCTCCACTTTGTTTACGTTTTAGATGGTGTTTTTCAGACAGTGTGTCACACACCCACATTGTGCTGCCATTTATAGTAATTCAAAGAGATGATTCAGGGGAAAAAGCTGAAACAGAGTGGCACCCTATCAGTTACTCAGAGATACTTTTAGTTGCAGTTACAGAAAAAGAAAATATGTAAATAGTAATTACATTTCTTTTTTTAAAACTGTTTAACGGTCTTTAAATAAACCTGTTTGGATACAAAAGGATATAAGTAAAATTGGGTACAGTCGAAAGCTACTGATAGCAGGTTCTCCTTCTTAAAAGCTTTAAAATCTTTCAGTTTTTTGATCTGACATACGGTTTTCCTAAAAACATAAATTCCAAATTTTTTCCCATTAGAAATGAATTGGGTGGGAAAGCACACTCATATCGACTGTACTTCTGCTTGACTGACAGACACCATTTCATACACTGCCACACATTATGTTCACCCCCTTTCAAACTCTATTGTTCCCTTTAACCTACAGCCACCAAAATGCATGTACTCACCCAGGGCAGATCCTCAAACTCGAATCCACAGACCCACACTGTTGTTTCCTCATCCCTCATTCCTCATTCCTAATTATATACTTCCACTCACTTTTAGGAACACATTACCAATCAGCTAGCAGCAAGCTTAAGATGTAAAATCACTTGTCAGGAAATTTTCTAGTTTACACTTCATATTCTCAGTAACTTTGCTATATTTTGCTCTCACTGGAGAAGGAATACAAGGTCAGCAAATAGATAAATGAATGCGTTCTTCCAAGCAGGTGCACGGTATAAGAACACTGTCCAAAGGCTTAACTCCTGCTTTACATTTGTAGTTTTGTTTGATTAATTTGGTGTTCTTTCTCTACTGTCTAGAGAATAAACAGAGAGTGAATGAGAGACTGAGGCTTTGCATCATGGAAGAGAGGTTTGACTAGGCCATGAGCCATGGACTTCCCACAGCAACAAGCAGGGTTGTAACTAATATTGGCCCTACTGTGCTAGTAGGCCCTAGCACGAAACAATACAAAAAATAAATACATAAATAAAATAATTTTAAAATAAATGCAAAATTGTAATTTGCATATTACTTTAAAATTGTTATACCTGAAACAAGATGGCATCTAATGCATTTGGTTTTGGTATATATGTCATGTTATGTACTTTATTGGTGCTACAAGCGACATTTGTCATTTTGCGTTGGGGCCAGTAAGATCCATTGACCACTGGTTGTTGTCCCAGGTTCTCAAACTTGTCAATCCTTGGACTTCACCCAGAAACAAGCAGAGGCATAACTGGGATCTTATAGGCCCCAGTGCAAAACAATTAATGGGCCTCCCACCATACAAAAAACATGACTATGAAAAAAACTATTAATTAATACAAAAATGTAAAAATGTAATGTATTTATTTAGTTTTAGGCAACTTATGCATTTGATTTGCTACATAAGTCAAGTATGTATATCTGTATATATGTGTGTGTATATATATATATATATATATGTTCCACAAGGGACATTTGTCAGTTTGCTGCCCAATATCGGCAGCAGGGCAGCACCGCCTGCATATCGGAATAAATACAAATACAGTAAAAAATAAGATGCTGTTTGGCTGTTTCCTGTTACTGTTACTGCCCAAATATAAAACCTAAAATAGAATTACATAGAATTGTCTAAGATGCCAGGGATTCCACATTGCTACAGAGGAGTTTGACTAGGCCACGAACTGGGGATGTCACACTGCTACAGAGTTAGACTAGGGCGCAAGCCAGGGACTTCAAACCGCCACAGAAGAGTTTGACTAGACCACGAACCGGGGACTTCACATTGCTACAGTGGGGTTGGACTAGGCTGTGAACCAGGGACTTCACACTGGTACAGAGGAGTTTAATGAGGCTGTGAACTGAGGATTTCTCACTGGTACCAAGGAGTTTGACTAGGCCGCAAACCGGGGCTTCTCACTGTTACAGTGAAGTTTGACTAGGCCATGAACCAGGGACTTCAAACCGCCACAGACGAGTTTGACTAGACCACGAATCGGGGACTTCACATTGCTACAGAGGAGTTTGACTAGGCCGCAAACCGGGGTCTTCTTACTGTTACAGTGAAGTTTAACTAGGCCACTACCTGCAGACTTCACACTGCTACAGACCTTTTAGAGGATGAGATTACAGCCTGATGTATTTTAGAAGACTGGATAAGCAAAGTTCATCCAAACAAATGTATTATTAGCAGGTTAGTTCTTAATGTTGGGGAACAGGACACTATGGGATTAATCTCCTTATCAGCAGAACCTCAGAATACTCTCAGTATCGGTATTGGACATGAAGTGGTATTAAACCACCCCTACCACAAAGCAGGAACAGTTATCATCAATTCTACAAATGTGGAGCCTGAAGTTTTAGTAAAGTACATGCATTTCTTTTTTTCTAGGCAGGTGCTAATAGTGAACGTGCGTACTGGATCTTTTTAAAAGCAGCTAACTGGTTCCATGATGTACTTTAGTAAACCTTAATGAGAGAAGTGAATAATGACAGCATTTGGAAACTTGTAAAGTTACAAAGAAACCCAGAGATACAGTGATAATGAGAAAGATGCACGTATGTGCATGGAGAGGTTAACTCTGCTTTGTTCAGACCAGATCGTGGGTGTCTCTCATGCACACAGGATGTTACATATTATACGTGTGTTGAGTGCTGAATCTTCTCAGTAGCTCAGTCGGTGTCTGCGTTTGGTTCCAAAAGGAAACCGCAGCGCATTAGACGCTAGAGATTAGCTAGTCAATAAAACCTCTTTATGCCTTTGAACACCTGCCAATATGTGCAAACCCTCATACACAGTACATTTTCCATTTTCCAAATGACAAAGTAAAATCTATTAATACACTGCACGTACTATCAGCACCATGAGCTTATACGACGAGAATGTACAATGGCAATACGCCATATTTCATAAGTCCATGAAATAATATAGTTATTAATACAAAGAACAACATTGTTATTCTTCTGCTTTACCGAAATAGCATTATAAAAGCCCTGATGTGCTAGAAAACAAGTTTTTTTTTTATGTCTACGATTGCGATTCAACTTGGTGAAAGGCCGATAAACATCGCTAAGGTTTGCCATGACAGTAAATACATTAGCAATATAAAACCTGTCTACGATAAATGTTTGAAAAAAAATTACGTTCTGCTTTGCTAATGAAGTATTATTGGAGGTTAGTTTGTTTAAAAAAATACTTTTTTTTACTTAAATTAACCCAACATTTTTGTTAGGTTGTTTTGGTTTACTGAAAAGAACGTTATAAAAAATGCAACGAAATTTACACAACAAATTCAAAATCGTTGTTTAAGAAAAGAAAATTTCTTGGCTTAAACAGTTAACCAAGTACTATTGATCACTTTATCGTTGCTTCATAAGTACTTCGAACATAATCTTTTAAATTGCAACCAATTACAAATGATTCTCTAAAACATCCTAAACTTTTTTTTTTTTTTTTTACAACTTGATTAAATCTACATTCATTAACCAGGTATGAAATGACAATCTGATACTGATTTATATTTTACCATGTATGAATGCCATTATTTAGCTAAATAACAATTAGCTAAATAAACTATGAATTATTCAGTATATAGTATGAACTGTTTAGTAACTACTTTAAAAGTTTTCAGTATCTACTATCAATTATACTACTATGAATTACAGTACACAGAAATTTTTTTTTAGCAACCACTAAGAATTATTCAGAAACCTCTATAAAAACTGTGTCATGAAAGTACAGAATGCCAAAGAGGGCAGTTAACAGCCCCAATTTACAGCTGTGACCTCTGTTCTCTCTATCACCATGCAGACAAAATATTAAAGTATACTAAAGGTTGATTGCGTATTAGAGGGAGCTGTCCTTGCAAAAAAATATCGGAAAATAAACATTTGACAATAACTGTTTTTGATTGACGTGCAAACTATGTATATAACACAGGCCCTACAAACATTAATATATCTATAAAGAGAGTTTAAATTTTGCTATACTGAGCAGGCACCAAAAACCAATTCATTTCATGGTTGAAATTTATTTAGGACATTTTGGTTACAATTGGCAAAAATGATGAGCACAGAACAAGGCAAAAACGAAACAATATTAATAATATATATAAAACATATAACAAAGGTCACATGGCTATGTAAGCTTTTGATGGCAACCAACATAAAGCTGCATAAAGACTTATAAAGGCTAATGCAGGAAGGGCTAGGATAATGTAATATAAGCACATAAGCCTTTTTAGATGTCTATATACATTTATATCAGATGTCATGAGCAGATTATGAAGCTTTATGATTGCTGTCCTACAGTAAAGTGAAAAATAACAGATTAGATTAAATATTCCTTGGGCAAAAATATTTCTTCTGCAAACTTTTATCATTAGATTTTTTCCGCTACACTAAAAGAAGAGTATGAAATTAAAAAAGGAATTTGAACAAAAGTAAAGGAAGAAATCATATGAACAATCTGGCTTATACTAAAACATATTCCTACACAAACAAATGATGGAGTTATGATGACCAGCAGACTTGGAATTCAATTTAAAGAAATATTTAGATGACACTGGTGATGATGCTGATGATGATGATGATGCTGCTGATGCTGATGACGACCACGCCAACGACGACAATGATGCCATTCACAATGGCAATGTTCACTTCCCTCTGGCTCCTGTCAGAGTTTGGTACTCAGACTTCTGACCTGGAGCCAATTGCTAAACAAGAGCCCAAACAGAATTAAAAACTAATCAACACACTGTAATGTTTCTCTAAATGCTAGTCGTCAAATGCTAACACCAATGAATCAAATTCTATTTGGTCCAAACTAAAATTCCATAGAAGAACCAAGTTTCCATAGTAGAACCACGTTTGGCTCCCCGAGGAAGTTTCTTGTTAGTTAAAGATACAGTATTTGTAAGGGCAAAGAACCATAGTTCAAAGTTTCTGACAAGGAACAGTGCACAAGGTGGATGTTAACATACCTGATATGTGTCTCCTTCTCCGTTAGGTATAAGATTCACTCTATCTGAAGCTAGAGAAGAAGACGTGAAGAGAGAAAAACAAATTGTTCAATGTCTGAGAGTTTCCTTTACCTTGAAATGACTCATAAAAAACTTTCGTAATTGCCAGTTATGGGTAGTTTCAGGACTAACAGACGATCATATGCTGTAGTTCAGTGGTCACCCCGCCATTCTGAAAATCTACTTTTGCAAAATGAAAAAAATTGAATGATTAAATGAAAATACAGAGTAGAAGTTGAGCTTCCCTTGCCGGCTTCTCATGGTTTGAAGTTTGTTACTCAGTAAATGCATAAAAACCATGAGCATGAGCTGTTCTGAAGTTCTAATAAAGAATGGAACCCTAGACTTCCTGAAGGCTCCTGGAGATTTTAGCGGCTACTTTGGTTGTTGTGATAGGGAGATGGGTTAGATGACCAGTGTGTGTAGGTCAGAACTTAAACGTGGCATAAACACACTCATCGTCAAAAGGAATAGTTGCACCCAGAAGGAGTCAGCCGACAGGAGTAAAAACTTGGTGGGGAGGTTTGACATAGTGAGACACTACAGACATCGAGTGTGCAATGGTGTCCTCCATGAGTCGTCCTATTAGTGCAGCACCATTGGCAGACGGCTGCACCACGCAGGACTACACGCACACAGACCGTTACCACGACTGTCCTTAACACCACGTCACCGCCACCAAAGACTGCAGTGGTGTCGTACCAGACTGTCATGGAGTGACTCAGAATGGCAGCGCGTCATCTTCAATGACGAGTCCCGCTTTAGTCTTGGTGGAGACGCCCAACGAATCCGTGTGTGGAGGCACCGTGGTCAGCACCAAGATGGACGGTTTGTAGTCACACGTCCAGAAGACCTGGTGTCCCTCCACCTCCACCCCTATCGCACCATCTGCAGGAACTGTGTGAGGATGTTCAAGCTGCATGGGATGGATTATCACAGGACTCCATTAGGAACCTCTACAGCTCCATACCGAGACGTCTGGCGTGTTGGGTTAGCGAACACGGCGTCCCGACTCCATACTGAGAGACAGACTTCTGTATGTGTAGCTCAATAAATATTGATCATATCAGTCTAAATTTATCATCAGTTATTGATCCTGGTCACCTTCATCTTCCTTCCCAACAGACCTGCAGTCCTTCTGGGTGCAGCTGTTCTTTTGAGGATGAGTGTAAATCCAGTGGTCTTACTTAGAGAACATTGACAAATCGACCAAGGAAGCTGCTGGTGTTCTCTCAGCAAGGCTGACCACCCCATGGTTCAGTTTGGGTGTCCTGAAAACGCTTACTCAAACTCTAAATACTCTAAAGGACACAGTAAATACAATGTATGTAAGGAGTTGTGCAGTGCTGAGTACACAACTTTTACCACACCCGATTCAACCCAACCCGATAAGCCCTATCAGGTGTGCTAGATTTTAAATACTATAGTTCCTTTAGTGCAGACTTTAGTGCAGACTGGGCTCACCTTTGTTGCCAGAGAAGCTCTTGCCTTTGGGCTGGGCGGACAGGGAGTAGACAGCCACAGCGATGAGGGCAGTTGTCAGGATGCTGCCCCCGAAGATTGCGGCAAGGGTTAAGGGGTCCAGTTCAAGACAGGTGTCACAGGCTACAGAGGATGAGTACATGGTGGTAATAACAATAAGCCAAAACACAATCTAGTCTCAGCACACATCCATACGTTACAACATAGAATCAACACGTCCACACAAGCCATCACCGGGATGACCGGCTTTTCAGGATGTTTAATACACTCTGGCTTGTTTTCCGAAGGCTCGACAGAACACGAAGGCTCTGTGGGTTCTTTGAGCGATCCACTGATCTAAAGCATTGGTGGGTTTGAACAATGTCATGCACAAGAATTTCTGACATCAACTATGAAACTACTCGCATTTGCACATCACGTGCCTTATTAAGCATTCTGATTGTTTTCCATCACCAGTGTCCAAAAAAACCAGCATCTACAACATAGTAAATTCACAGGAGAGGCCAAAAACCTCATTTAACTTTAATGTAAGTACACAGAACCAGACATTTTGCCATGCATGTTTGCAAATTTCTCTCCATTTTCTGTTGATTTTTACTTTTATGCATTTTAACACAGCAGCTGCTGTTTACACTGGGTGATACCATGATGAATGGACCAACAGAAATACCTTAAAGTCTGGTTCCATTGACTTCCATTGACATTTAAACTAAATTAGGTTTTTGCCCTCTCCTCTAAAGTTGGCATTTTGGAGATACCTGTTTTTCCTTTGCACAGCAACGAAATACAAGCTTAACAAGCTGAGTTTAACTTGTCTTCTTTCTAGGGATCAACACTGGCCATTAATCGGGCAGCCTCAAGGTTAGTTTTAGACATAGGATAAATACTCTGACTGAACACTAAGTAAGTCGCTCTGCATAAGAGCATCTGCTAAACGGCATAAACGTTAAATGCACATCCAGTGATATCGTACACAGTAAAGATTTTATTTTTGCAAAATATTGGTCAAAGCTTTTATTCAGTTTGAAGAAAAAAAGTTATATTATGGCAAATATTTATGTAGTACCTATGCATTATACTTTATATTAAAATTATCTATTTATGAACCTAACTATTCAATTACCTATGCCAAATGTTATACAGCCTTCTTGGTCTTCTGCAGTTCTGTTCATCATTCTGGACACATTTTGTTCTACCTCTATTTACTTAGTGTCCTACTAGAGTTAAAAGCTGTGGGCTTGTACAGGATGAGGGTATTAGGGTAACACTTTCTGTGAAGCCTCAGCCAATAGTTATAAATGTGTATATAAACATGGTCAAAGCCTGCAGCAATGTACTGCAATTAATGTTAACTAAAATGCTAAATTTATTTAAATAAACAAATACCTGTATATTATAATGATAAAACACAGACTAATTATACGCAGCTATAAACAAATTATAAGTATTTAAAATGCCATCACTGAGTGCTTCAAGTAGGTTACGCTTACTGTAATACAATACTAAATGACCCGTTCAAGTGTGTCAGCGTGTGACATATTGTATTCCTGTTATTATCATATTTTAAAATAACAAAGCACTCACTGATGGCACGATTTTAAATGTTTAAAATGGGTTCATAATTATTAATATCTTTACAAGCATTGTAGCTCACAATCCATTTTTATGACACGTATGTTACAATGTTTCTATGAAACATAATAAATATCGTCACTGTCCAAAGAAAAATAAATATTTCTAAAACCTTACAGGAGAGGGCAGAAACCTCATGCCATTTTAATGGAGGTCAATGGAGCCAAGTCATTTTGGGTCACTTCTGTTGGTCCATTCAGGGCACATTCATCTGTTCACTTTTTGCTTGCAGGGCCTACCAGAGGTTGCGCCAACCCCCGACGATTCGTCTTAAAGCACGCCTTTCAAAAGGGCGCACATGTTTAACGCCCAGTATAATAGATGCAATCTTGTTCTATGACAACTTACTTTTTTTTTTTTAACTAAGTGACCCGGCATTGTACATGATACGCTGTGTAACTGAGCAAGCAGACATTCGCCTTAATTAACGTCAACACTGATAATTATTTGCCCCTGTAAGACAAAGGTGGGGGGCTAGTCCTAAACGGTAAGCACATTTAATAATGAATTAAGGAAACAATAATTCGAGGTTCAAAAGTCAAAATGTTTAGTCAATTAAAAGACACATGATACTGTAAAGAAAAGACATGGTACTCACTTCGGACTTTGACGTAGACCTGTACAGGCGTTGGTATTGGTTCACCATCTTTGGTTGGTTCCTTGTTGTAGCATGTTTTTATAAATTTTGTGTCCTTTTTAAAGTCTACATCAATGTGTTTAAATTGATCATGTTCAGGAATGTTGCTGTCCCACATGCCACCAGTGCATCTAAGCTCAGTCCAGTCTGCATTCTTTGTAAACATAATTACCATCTCTGGGGGGTCCGATTTTTGAGCTGCAGGATGAGAGACATGTTTTGTATGTTTACATAAGCAGTAGAGTATGTCATTATTACTGCTAAAGCTCATTCCACAACACCGCAACAATCATTAAAATCGCACAGTAAACATTTGGCCAGTAGTGTCAGTAAACGGAAAGAGTAAAACAAATTATTATTATTAATATTACTATTTTAGTTTTATTATTATTAACAAAATTCAAATGGATCCTTCTGCTTACTATGCAGTTGCGTGCAAAGGTTTTGCGACTTTTGCCTCCAGTCAAAACATATATTATTTAACGTACAGTCAATATTCTGAATTTTTGCTCATTTTCTGAATAAAAACAATCATGCGCTTAAAAACTAATAGCATTTTTTAGATATCTTTCTTAACACTCAACACATAAACACCAGTTGTGCACTTGCAAAAAGATGCCATGTTTATGCCTCCCTGGACATGTTCACTTATTTTCACAGGAAAACCATGAAATTTGACCGGAGGCAGCCAAACTTTGGCACACCATTGCACATACACACATAATCATGTACATTACTAAGTGGTATTGAGGAAACTGAAGTAGACAACACTCGAGAAAATGCAGTGCATATATGTATGTATGTATGTATGTATGTATGTAGTCGCTGGGGCACATCAACCTTGTACACCAATGGGTGCTGTATGTTTTCTCATTATTGGAAAAGCTCAGCTTAACTTTTGGGTTATATTAAAATTTAATTCAAAATGGTCTACAATAAAAATAAATAAATAAATAAACACATTAAAAATATTGTTTTCTTCACCTGAAATGTGAATATATTTATGAAGTGTGTACAGATATACTCTCTCTCTCTCACACACACATATATATATATATATATACATATACATATATATATCCCCAGACTGGGGGTGTTTTAATTGTGGGTTGTTCTTTTGTGGAGGTGACAGAGTAAGTCTGAACCACTGGACCTACACTAAGCAGGTTTTGCCTTTTGCCTTACTGAGGAACACAACATTCTGTACATAACCCTGTATTCCAAAATGATAAATATTCGCATTCACAGAAAATTTACTGCTGACTGATATGCATAATATACATACATACATACATACAGGGTGTTACACATTGTGGCTCATGTACAAACACAGAAAATAAAGAACTACCCGAACATACCAGATGTCCCACTTACCAGTCGATTTTTGAATGCACAACAAGCCAACAAGAAGGAGCAAGCTCAGACCCCTCATCTCGCTCTTCTTTATCCTTCCTCTGTTCACTTACAACTAAGAAACAAGAAGAAACAAATTACGTCCCTCATACGCCTTCACTGTATGTACCACAGCAGCTGTTACTCAGGTCGTCTTGTTTGGTGGATCCAAAATGGAGGGCTGTCTTCCGACATGCGCCATTTGCCTTCCATCGTTCAACCATTTTAGGTGCTTCTTCCGCTCATTAACTTTATAAACTATTTAAAACCATCACTGTGGCTTCACAAATTTAGCCAGTTTAGACGCTTTCAGGTCTTTTCTATTCAACAAACTCCACCATAACTGATGGATACTAACATTCTCTACAAGCTTTTCATGAAAAGAGTAAAGGGTTTTTAAAGCAAAGGCCAAAATTAGCAATATAAATTGAGTTATAATTTCAGAAATAGGTAATAAGAGACTATTGGATGGAAATATAGCGATGGAAAACTTCTCCTTACCCCAAACTCTTGATCTTGAATCCTCTGTGAGCCTTTCAGAAGCGTCTCTTGCTCTCTCTCAGTGGCGTCTGTTGTTGGGAGGAAGTGTGGGAACCTGTTTGTGTGTGTGTGTTGCTTTTCACATAAGACGCTATGGGTCGGTCGCTCTCTTACAAAGAGATCTACGGACCTAAGCTCCAACTAATGCTGATAAAAACAGCTTCTTTTTGACTTGTTTCGAATTAACCAGGTTGTTTAGTAGGTATACTCTAAATCCAGATGTGAATTCTGCAACAAGCCCCAAAGAAGTTGGGACAGGAACATGTTTACCACTGTGTTACATCACCTTCTCTTTTAACAGTCCTTGATCATCGTTTTGAGACTGAAGACACCAACTGATCCAGCTTTGAAAGTGGAATACTTTGCAATACAAATCTTCAGCTGTGCACTCAAACAGAGGCTTTGTTTACATATGTTGCAGGTTATAATGCAGAAAATGTGTCACCTTGTGTGTTTAAGGTGGTAGTAATTTCAGGCTCCTGCAGGTGGCGCTGCACGAGGATGATAGGGTTATGAATACCTGTGGGGTGTGAGTGACGGGATCCATAGATTGGGAGGAGGTGCTACAGTGCAGGGAATGTTTCGTTCCATGTGTGGAAAACGCTCCAGAGCAGATGTTAATGATTGGCTAAAAGGAGGGACTGCATGTGGGCGTGGCCAAATATCATAGTGTGAAGGAAGTAGCTGAATCTGCAGGTGTATGGAAGCGTACGGTCATACGGGTCTACCAGCAGTGGATACAATCCCAGTCTACATGGAGTTCTCCTCGGAATTGTGCCAGGGAAGGCATCCACCAAATCTCTGACCAACTCTTTGATGTGAGAATGTCTGAACATTAATGTGGCCCACATCCAGAACCCTGTCCAGTCCATGCCAAACCCACTCACAGCTGATGTTGTTGATGCTCGTGGAGGTGTTACACACTAGTAGGTACGTTGTGTATGAGGTACACAGGGGACTAATGTTTTGTCTGGTGAGCTTATCTTTCAGGGCTAACGGGTGCTTTCACAGATGGACCATAAATTATGGGAGGCGATGTCTTCTCCCCTTATAAACAATCCAAAGTTGATTCCTCAGACTGGAATACATGTTTCCATCGGTTTATTTCATATAAGCTGGAGTCAACAGATGTCACCAGTGTTTCCGGGGACTGTTCCGATGTATAGCTGTCTCCGTACATTGTACAATTTCAACTTGCCTTTGTGGATGGAGCGACAAACTGCGTTTATCCTATACTGAGCATTTAATGCAGTGCCGACTGAGGAATCGACTCAATTGCTGGAAACCATTTGTAATTGCTGACCCTTTGCGCACAGAGCTTTCAGCCAGTTCTCTTAAGCTTTTCATGATATTAATTTTGGTATCTGGTCACCATATAACCAGCAGGGTGAAGCACCCAAAAAATAATAAATATTAAAAAAAAAATGTTTAATCATACAGTTTATAATTACACAGTGCTTTTAGTAAAGTACCTCCTCACAAGCTTGCAACACCAGATGACCCTAGACATATATTAGCATTCTGAGATTGGGGCAAAGGCTAAATTTTAGTGGCTTTAAAAATCAGTTTGGTTCTCCAATGGAATATACATTTATTTTCAATTTAAAGGTCAAAGTGGCCAGTAAACTGATAAAAACGATTATTAGTGTTAAAAATATCACATGGATATTTCCACTATTGACTATATCCACTATTAAATCACTGACTCTAACTCTACAAGTGGTGTACTGGGGATATTTCCCATTAGTTTCCCCCTCTTTTGTAGAGGCTATGTATAGTACGTGAGTTCCATGTAATTGAAATGTAATCTTGATTCGGAATTCCATCTCAGTTATCTCCCAAAATGGTCCCATGAAGCCTCTTGAGTATTTAAGACTTGGTGGAACTGGGAGCGTGTTCCTCACAGCTTTGACAAATTAAAGAGGCCCTGCACAGCCGGGATGCCACAAACAACTTCCTGTACGGTAACTGTATGCCACAGGAAGGCACGACCCACTATCGGCACCTGTTCCTAACCAACAAATTCAACAGCAGTCTTTAGTATGTTCAGAAATCCTTAACAACACATAACACATTACATAACACATTACATTCTCAGAGCCAACTAGACACTGTCTTTCATAAGTTGTTCCTGTAACATGGCAAAGTTCATTTCTATGGCAGTTTGCCACAAACACTTCGCTAGCTGTTCACCTGCAAAGCCAGCATATAGTCACTGTTGGAAAAACACCATGTACATCTGGGTCAGTTGATTATATTTTTAAGTCTTAACTGGCGATTTCCAATTTTAAAATAAACAGATGATGTTTTTTTTTTTTTTTTAAATTTAATGATGTGTTCTGTTTTGGATACAGGCATACTGCTCAACTGGTCAACCCGAATGACCATGTTAGTTGACAAGCTAAACCGGCACCAAAACATCTTAGCCAATCTTAGACCAGCACCGTCCAGGCATAAAGCATAAATCGCTTTAGATGAGGTTAGACCAGCATCATCCCAGCATGAACCATTGCAGACCTAAATCTTAGACCAGTTTAGATAAACATAAACCGGTTTATTCCATCTTAGATCCTTAAGCCACCTTAGACCATCTTACACCAGCACCAGAACAGTATAAACCAGCACAGAGCAGCATAAACCAGTTTAGTCCATTTTAGACCAGTACTAGATTAGCATTAACCAACAGAGGCAGGTTTGGAACAGCGTAAACCATCCTAACAAGCATAAACCAGTTTATTCTAAGCTAGATCAGCACCACGCTAGCATAAACCAGCACATTCCAGAATAAACTAGCTTAGTCCAGATAAGACCAGCACTAGGTCAACATAAACCATTTAAACCAGAATAAACCGTCTTAGACCATCATTAATCAGTTTGAACCTGTTCAGACTAGCACTAGAGCAACATAAACCAGTGTAAGCCACTTTAAACCAGCATTAGATCAGCGTAAACCAGATTAGATCAACATGGAACTCAGACGAGTCAGTGCTGCTTTTTCAGCAGACCACCTGAAACCACTTTTATAGTTGATAGGTCACTAAGAAACAGGTCACTTTAACCACAACAGCCATGACACTCTGGTGCCTGAAGCCCGCTTCCTCAGTTTTAGGACTGGAGCTACAAGGCTAATGCTAAAGAACCAGATCAGACCTATTAGCATGATGCTAACTGCGTCACACTTGCCTCCAACGGTGTGGGAATGCTCAGTAATCTTTTGGTGGACCTGATGGTCTGCTTTCTGACATACAATTATTCTGGCTAATATCCATGCTAACGTTTTTAGCTCTGTGACTCAATTAGCACGCAAGTCTTAGCCAAGCTGCTAAGGATGAAAAGGCGGACAACTGAGGCATATGCAGTCAAACTGTTCCCCCATTTCAGCCATTTCTATTCCAACCAGGTTCAGAGCCCTCTTTAGGTGGGGTACCTCAGTTAACCTCTACCTCAGAAGCGCTAGAAGTTTCCACCGTGAGTGACGACACAGCGCGAGCGAGCCTTACAGCCTGGGCTGCTAGTGGCTGCTTATATATCACCAGCCTAAATCACAAACTGCTTATTGGCAGGATGAACGTTCAGCTGTAGATCAAATGGACTTGAAGATGAATTACGAATGAAATTAGAACGTCGCCTGAGGGTACAAGCGCGTGCAGAAACTTTCCAGAGGAACAGGAAGAAGACAGGCACACACCTTTTGCATTGTAGCACCCCCTGCTGGATGGAAAGAGCAATGACCCTCCATCCCATCTTTAATAGATAAATACAGTACATACATTATAAGCAAATGTACAGTAAAATATACATGTAGATATATAAACACACGTGTGTTCATCATTCTGCTATAGTCCTCTGCGGTATAGTTTGATCCATACAAATATACTGTACTAGCTTTATTAATATATATCATATTGCACATTCCCTTATATTGCACATAGGACATGTAGCATTCCACATAGCACTGACTGCGCTTGGATGGCGTGTATGATATTTACACTAATGTAGAATTCCTCATTCATACTGCATCTGACGTCTTATTAACTTGCATATTTGATGTACAGAGTCATTTATTATGATTTCTCGATCATTCAAATACATTCGGAGTATATATACTCGGTTCAGCTCTGCTTTAGGATCAGATGGCGAAGGTGTTGGGCTATATGACCGGTATTCCAGAGGGCCACCTTTGCCAAGTGCAACTTGTGGGAACCAGATAAGACCTGAGGGAAGTCTGACTTAACAAGGATCGGATGAAGAAAGTAAGTGTGTGTATGATAGAGGGGGGGGTTTATAACAAATGTACACCGTCAGTCAAAAGTTTGGGCACACCAAAGCTATAGGTGCTACAATGTACAGCTGCAGTGTCTACTCATACAGCACTCCGAGGCAGCAAATCTAAGGTTTCTATGGAAGTCCTTCCATTTGGGTCTTTGATGCAGGCAACATGGATGTATCCTTTGTCCTTCGTCTTACATATCCCATAATACTCTGTGTTAGCACTGATGGAGTCGACACAGTGGGCACCGCTGCCTTCTTAGGCATTAGACAGGCAGCAAGACAACGAGGCAGCGGCCTTCAGTCGCGGATACAGCCATACAGACACCGTCCAAAGTCAAACAAGAATCTCCAAAATGGCCAATTTCCTTTCATCGCAAGTTCCTTCTGGGTCACGGGGGTGCTGGAGCCTAGTCCAGCTCTCACTGGGCGGAACCACCCTGGACAGGTCACCAGTCCAACACATTTAGCATCTCCAGCTCACCTGACTGCTTGTCTTTGGGAGGAAACCGGAGCACCTGGAGGAGAGAACCCACACATATGGGCAGAACATGCAAACTCCACACCCGGACACCCCAGCGGGATCCTGAACCCAGGCCCTGCCAAGCAAGGTAACATACAGAGATGGTATTTCAGAATTTAGCAGAACTAAACCCATGACCCTTATAAATGCTGGTACTGCTGTTGTAAGTGCCATCAAGTCGTTTCCTACTCCTGGAGTGTTTCTCCAACACATCCTACCTTCTGTTTGGATCTTCAGGCTTCCGATCGGCTGGTTCAAGATACAGGGAATATGTCCAACATACAGGGGTTGGACAGTGAAACTGAAACACCTGGTTTTAGACCACCATCATTTATTAGTATGGTGTAGGGCCTCCTTTTGCGGCCAATACAGCGTCAGTTGGTCTTGGGAATGACATATACTGCGTCCTGCACAGTGGTCAGAGGGAGTTTAAGCCATCCTTTTTGCAGGATAGTGGCCAGGTCACTACGTGATGCTGGTGGAGGTTCGTCCTTCTTGGTGGTATGCTGACATTACCCTGGATACCGTGGCTCTTGATACATCACAAAGACTTGCTGTCTTGGTCACAGATGCGCCAGCAAGACGTGCACCAACAGTCTGTCCTCTTTTGAACTCTGGTATGTCACCCATAATGTTGTGTGCATTGCAGTATTTTGAGCAGAACTGTGCTCTTACCTGCTAACTGAACCTTCACACTCTGCTCTTACTGGTGCAATGTGCAATTAATGAAGATTGGCCACCAGGCTGGTCCAATTTAGCCATGAGACCTCCCACACTACAATGACAGGTGTTTCAGTTTCATTGTCCAACCCCTGTAGGAGCTTCGGTCCAGGCTTGGAGCTGGAGGTGAAGCTTGATTTGGTCCAGGATTCATCCGATGGTTTCCTTTGCTGTCCAAGGTTCTCCAAAAACGTCTTCACCAACACCAGGGTCTACACCCAGCAGTATTTTCCCCAACCCAACTCATTTACTGTTAAGCTAAGACATCCATAGTGAGGCAGGGAGAAGACCACAGCCTGACCACCAATAGCAGTAGTCCTCGAGTGCTGGACCACGGTCCACCAAGCTGTCCCCCATTTCCACACGTTCTCCATCAGGGGTAATGTCAGCACTCCTTCCTGTCACCAGGACGTTAGGCATCTTCATACTGGGCCACTCTGTAACCTTCTTTATAAGGGCCATCAGCTCGTTCTGATTTCCTGTGTCGTATCATTAGCACATCTGATATTAGGTTACTGGTGTTTCTCCCAGGGATCCGGAATGACCATGACCACTGTACCATCCTCACTGCTTAATGTTTCTTGTGGAAGGTTAATTGGTCTGTCCTCATCAATTCATTTCAGCCAGTTAGCTGGGTTGTACAATGGGGGGGGCGGGGTCTAAATAGCCCTACTTGGTAGGGGGTCCATGGTTCTGACTGGAGTTATTCTAAATGACTGTTATAGCTTTAATGTTGTTTAATATTATATTCTAATAAATAGAAGGAAATATAAAAGAGAGAGTGGATTCTAAGAGTTGGAGGGTGTGCCCAAACTTTTGACTCGTAATATTTGGTTGCTTAAATGGGAATTTGGTGATAAGAACTTCAAAGCAAAGAAAGTAAATAAAGAAAATAAAATTTAAAAAAAAGATCATGTAAAGTATTTTCCTGTGTAGGTTGACGAGCAGTGTGTTAAACCACTGACCGATGAGATCATATTTAGCTGCACGTAAGTATATGAATATTAAAATCTCTCTCTGTTGCTTCGCTGTGTAACGTAAGCTCGTCGGGAGAATCAAATGCTCTTCATCGGAAAATCCTGATATTTAAAACCGTTCACATGAACAGGAACCGTCCAGGTGGGGACCGAACACACCTCTCTCTCTAGAGTGGACATGAGAGGACATACGGCGATCGTGGTGCGTGTGCTGTGGAACTCAGTCAAAGCCAGATCTCATCACTGCTTGTGCTGTTCACCTTGTAGATGTAACCAACCATGGGGTAGCGGGCGAAACCTGAGGACACAGAATCATACCGGTATATCATACGTCCACTCACTGGCCACTTTATTAGAAACACCCACCCTGAGCTTCCACTAACTGGCCACTTTATTGGAAACACCAACCTTGAGCTTCTACTCACTGGCCACTTTATTAGAAACACCCACCCTGAGCTTCCACTAACTGGCCACTTTATTAGAAACACCTACCTTGTGCTTCCACTAACTGGCCACTTTATTAGAAACACCTACCTTGTGCTTCCACTAACTGGCCACTTTATTAGAAACACCCACCCTGAGCTTCCACTAACTGGCCACTTTATTAGAAACACCTACCTTGTGCTTCCACTAACTGGCCACTTTATTAGAAACACCCACCCTGAGCTTCCACTAACTGGCCACTTTATTAGAAACACCCACCCTGAGCTTTCCACTCACTGGCCACTTTATTAGAAACACCAACCTTGAGCTTCCACTAAATGGCCACTTTATTGGAAACACCAACCTTGAGCTTCCACTAACTGGCCACTTTATTAGAAACACCAACCTTGTGCTTCCACTAACTGGCCACTTTATTAGAAACACCTACCTTGAACTTCCACTAACTGGCCACTTTATTAGAAACACCCACCCTGAGCTTCCACTAACTGGCCACTTTATTAGAAACACCAACCTTGTGCTTCCACTAACTGGCCACTTTATTAGAAACACCTAGCTTGCGCTTCCACTAACTGGCCACTTTATTGGAAACACCAACCTTGTGCTTCCACTCACTGGCCACTTTATTAGAAACACCAACCTTGTGCTTCCACTAACTGGCCACTTTATTAGAAACACCTAGCTTGCGCTTCCACTAACTGGCCACTTTATTGGAAACACCAACCTTGTGCTTCCACTCACTGTCCACTTTATTAGAAACACCAACCTTGTGCTTCCACTAACTGGCCACTTTATTAGAAACACCTAGCTTGCGCTTCCACTAACTGGCCACTTTATTGGAAACACCAACCTTGTGCTTCCACTCAGTGGCCACTTTTTTAGAAACACCAACACTAAGCATCCACTAACGGGACACTTTATTAGAAACACTTACCCTACTATTAGAAATTCCTCTTAATGGTCCCCTCCCTTCTCTGTTGGGTCAGTTTCTGACCACAGAAGCTACGGCATCTAACCATACACCAGGCAGGATTAGCTGTGAGCTAATGAAGTGGATAAGCTATCAGCTAATACTGCAGTGCTAAAAGTCGCACATCCTCACTTAACAGCACGTACATCCACCACTAAACACCCACAAACACACACGCATATGATTTAACCTCTGACCTCTAGCAGCATAGGCCAAGGACAGGTCCTCCTCCTCCTCCGTCTTACGTGTTAAAGTGCTTTGCTTGGAGTTCGGCCGTCCTGAAAGGATTCCACACATCACACACTGACATCTGTTCCTTTAACCGCTCCTGTAGTTGATCAGCCCAGACACTACCGGGGTCTAGACTTCTTCATTAGTTTAGCATTGGAGCTACAAGGCTAGCATTGTTAACAAGTACTAGAAATCAACAGTCACCCAAACCTTTTCTTTAACCACATCCACAAAACCTTACTCCAATAATTTACTCCGCCTCGCCATGAACACACTGGCCAGTGTTCAGCTTCACTCACTAGATTATACAGGTTTGGGTGTTCCCAAGCCGTCCCCTGAGGAAACACCACGTCATAATCAGGATACACACTGATAACACGCGCCTTTTGGTAGGTCAGTGTGTGTGTATAATACGGAAATCAGAAACGTCACATTCACCTGATGCATCTACTGGAGTTTGCTGAAACTCAGAGACAGCTGTTTTATGTAGGATGAGCAGAGCTGGAGGGTAAACACAAGCATAACGGCAAAAGGGGAAACGATACAAAACGTGTGTTTTTTTTTCTTGGAATGGAAACCGGATATAAACACGTCGCCGGGATTGCGTTATATTACACGACCCTGTAGGTCCTTGTGTTGTGCGCGCAATTCTGACTCCCTGGTGAATTCCAAGTTCTCAATTTCCTGGTAAATTTAACTCTCCTGATGTTGTTCCTGCCAGTGTTCTACCGAACCCTTACCCACAGACAGAATCCAGCTCTTTGGATGTTGTCTTTATTGTTGGTGTGGCCAATTCCGCTCCCCAGGAGAATCCGACTGATTAGTCTCTGATGTCGTCATTGTTGTGCCGAGCTACTGAAATCATGGGTGTAATCCGTAGCATCCATATAACAGAGAGTTGGATTCTGTAACTTAAGCTTGATGTCTGTTTACGGCAGTGGTGTAAAAGTGAAATACACCCCGCAACTGTAGGGGGAGCCCAAGAGCCAAACATACCAGTTCTCCTAGATCTCCAGTTTCTATGCTAATTAGATTCCGGCTACTTGGGTGACTGTTGACGTCTAGCATCTGTTTGCAAACTCGCATCAATTCTTGGGCTTCAATTCTAAAATACAGAGGCCAAATTTGGACTGCAAACATGCCTTGGCTGATTGAATACGTACGGGTTAAAAGCACAAAATTGGATTTTCATTGACATTACATTACATTAATGCCATTTAGCTGACGCTCTCATCCAGAGCGACTTACAACGGTAATCATATTACAGGTGGGCCAGTGTAGTGTTAGGAGTCTTGCCCAAGGACTCTTATTGGTGTAGCACAGCATAGTCACCCAGACCGGGATTCGAACCCCAGTCTCCCACACAAAGTGTGGACATTTTCACTAAACCATCCTTTGAGACTGCTATATGTAGATGAGCTGTGTCGGGCTGTACAACTTCAGCGTGAGGTCAATATATGCAAACGTGTTTTCAACAATGAATTAAAAACGGTTCACATGGAAACCAGAGATTCAGAGGGGCCTTGCCTTTGCAGAGCGTGGTGTGGTCATTCAGCTGCATGTTGGAGGGCAGGGACATGTTCTCACGGGGCAGGTACACTCCGTCCACCTGCACTTTTGCTGAGTCGTTACTACAAAACCACAAACAATCCCACACGTACCTGAACTTACTTAGCCGAAAGAAACATGATTCTATAAAAAGATGGTGGAAAATAATCAGCATGTAAACACAGGAGACTCAAATGTGAAGGCTGATACTGCACATGTTGACCGGACAAACCTTGGAGGGTGCAGTATGAGTTACCAATCTCTGTGCTACGATGAGTACCATTAATAACCATTCAATATTACCAGGACTGAAAAAAAAGAACCAGGATAGCAGTAGACCTACTCACCGTTTTGGGGTGATGGGAATTGCTACAGGCTCGTCTAACCAAAGAAAGAAAAGGAAGAGGGACAGATTAGTGTCTTCTCTGAAGGTGCCACATTTCAGCACTGGTCCGAAAAGTCGTGATACGTTTAAGCAACAGAGCAGGTTGAAGAACATGGTCGTGGCTGTGATTCAGTCGCTGTACATCATCACTACCATGATGATATTCACCATGACAACCACACTTTATTATATACAACAGTCCTGCTAAATAAAAGGACAAAGAAGCCCCCCAAACTGTATCAAATGAGGTCATTGAGCAATACTGGCAAACGGTGGTACCATTCTGTGTTACAGATAGAGCCATCAAACTGACTTAATCTCACATTCCGATCAGCTTATACAATAATTTAATATTTATAAATCCCATTACACCTACTGAGAAACTGCAGAGGTCTTTGGTAAAGTAGCTACATAACAAGCTGGGTTGGTCATGTATAACTCTAAGCTCTAAATGTAGGTACTGTGGTATAGACTGAGTCTGTTCTACAGTTTCTCATTAGGTCAAGTGTATAACTCTAAGCTCTAAATGTAGGTACTGTGGTATATGCATAATATATTCAAACGAGGGTTTTTTTCTAGTCTGTCCTCATTCGTCCCTCATTCGGTCGAGTGTATAACTCTAAGCTCTAAATGTAGGTATTGTGGTATATACTGAGTCTGTTCTATAGTTTCTCGTTATGTTGAGTATATAACTCTAATCTCTAAATATAGGTACTGTGGTATAGACTGAATCTGTTCTACAGTTTCTCATTAGGTCAAGTGTATAACTCTAAGCTCTAAATGTAGGTACTGTGGTATAGACTGAGTCTGTTCTACAGTTTCTCATTAGGTCGAGTGTATAACTCTAAGCTCTAAATGTAGGTATTGTGGTATAGACTGAGTCTGTTCTACAGTTTCTCATTAGGTCGAGTGTATAACTCTAAGCTCTAAATGTAGGTATTGTGGTATACACTGAGTCTGTTCTACAGTTTCTCATTAGGTTGAGTGTATAACTCTAAGCTCTAAATGTAAGTACTGTGGTACAGACTGAGTCTGTTCTACAGTTTAGGTTGAATAAGGCTGTTGCCCACATTCAGTAAGGTCTGTGCAACATCCCAACAACTCCTACGGAAGGACACATGTAAGGGTAAAGCATGTGTCCTGTAGAATATTCACAAGGGATCTTGGGAACCGAATTTCATTCCGGAAACCATCCTTAGACATACCACATGGTCAGCAGGAGCAAAGCTAAGGGCAGCCATACCGATGGCTTTGCCTTTGTCCTTGTGCAGAAGGCAGAGCACCATCAGTGTGAGGATGAGGAGGGTGACGAAGCCAGCAACACCACCCGTAACGATCCCCAGCATTGGCACCTCCACCCGTGACTGCAGGAACTCTGAGAAATAAGAAAAAGATTTCAGGAAACTACTGACTAATGATGATGTACTTAATCAGTTAAGTTAATCAGCCTGGTTGATAAAAAGCTAACAGGCTAACAATCAGGGTCACTTGCTAACAAGCACACTAGCTGGCCATTGATTAACTAACTGACTGATCAACTGACTAACAAGCACACTAACTGGCTAATGATTAGCTAACTAGCTAATCAACTGACTAACAAGCACACTAACTGGCTAATGATTAGCTAACTGGCTAATCAACTGACTAACTTGCACACTAACTGGCTAATGATTAGCTAACTGACTGATCAACTGACTAACTTGCACACTAACTGGCTAATGATTAGCTAACTGACTGATCAACTGACTAACAAGCACACTAACTGGCTAATGATTAGCTAACTGACTGATCAACTGACTAACTTGCACACTAACTGGCTAATGATTAGCTAACTGACTGATCAACTGACTAACAAGCACACTAAATGGCTAATGATTAGCTAACGGGCTGAATATCAGCTATGTGACTAACAATCAAGCTAACTGGTTCATGATAAGCTAACAGACTAAAGGTCAGTTAACAATTACGCTCACTGATTTATAAACACTGACTAAAGATAAGTCAACTGGCTAATGATAAACTTACCAACTAACAAGCACCGGTTTACAATCAGCTAACTGACTAACGGCAAGTTAACTGCTAGCTAACAATTTGTTAACAGGCGAACTGGCTAAGGTAAACTGTTCAGCTGATCAGCCAAATGGCTCTTAGGACGGTAGTGTGTCGCATTGCTAAATGGCTAACATTGCTTACTGGCTGACTAAATCTGACTAACAATCACACTAACTAGCTAACAATTAAGCAAACTCGCTAACAGTCCAGCTAATGATCAAACTAACTGGCTTCCAACCATGCTAACAGGCTAACAAGCAAGTAAACAATTAACATAAACTTTATTTTAGCTCATCTCTAGGTAACAAAAGAACAGGCTAATCACCACAAACAGCATCTGATCTTCTTCTGTCATATTAAGACCAGATATTTGAATTTGTGGTCTCTGATATGAGTCCTTATCCTTTAAACAGTGCTTCTAAGCATTGGTGAGCTGAAACGTATCCGGTACTTCCGTGCTAACTGGCTAACAATCTGGCTAATTTGCCTAACAAGCACACTAACTGGCTAACCATTAAACAAAGCAGGATGACAAAGCCAGCAATTAAACAAACTAAGTTTTTGACTACTAAACTGGCTAACAATAAGTGAATTGGCTAATTTTGTAATTGCTACATTTCTTTCAATATCAATAAAGCTTTTACCTACCTACCTACCTACCTACCTATCTATCTATCTATCTATCTACTACTAACTGACCAACAAGCCCACTAACAGTATAACAATCAGCTAACTGACTAATAACCAAGCTACGTGGCTAACATTTAAACAAACTAGCTTTCATTCAGGCTAACAATATGTGAACTATATGCATGATAAACTATACCAACTGACTAACAAGCACACTGTTTAACAATCAGTCAACAGTCAGGCTAACTGGCTAACAATCAACCTATTATTTAACTGATAAACGGGCGAACTGGCTATCAGGGTCAAGCTAAGTGGTCTGTTGTTGAGCCAAACGGTTTTTCTGGCCTGTAATTAATGAGACAGATGATTACAAGCTCTCTTTACATCTGATTTACTGCTAAATTCAAACCAAAAGACTTGCTAACTGTCTAATTCACTCTCACCAATGATCAGAAATGTGACTAACAAGCAAGCATGATCATTAGCCTGACTGTTTCGCTAGTTTTCTTAAGTGTTAGCCAGTTAGCTACTTGGTAGCGCTAACAGGCAACCAAGCTTGTGTTAAAATGAAACAGTGAGCAATTAACTCCAACTATATTATCTGCTCTCTGGATGATCAGTTTGATCTATTAAGACTGTGGGAATCTATGTATTTACTGATGTAACAGGTGACTGATTAATAATTAGGCCTGATGTTAATTATAGTGACTTTATTAGATTTATTGGAAAAAGACTTTTTAGAAGCTCTATTAAAATACTCCATGGTTTTTTCATCTAGTTTAATCTCAACACGTTGTATCTGAATTTTACTGTTCATTTCCAATGGCCATAATTCCTATGTGTTTGGATGTTAGTTATTAAGTTTATTTAAACTTATTAGGTGGTAAAAATTACGACTAAATGTTTCACACACATTACTGATCACGTACGTGATCGTACAGTTAAACATGAAGCTGTTCTTATGATGTTATTCTAACTTTCTAACACAGAGTGAAGTAGTTCCGGTGACTTTGCTTTCCTGAAGATTTTAAGTATTCGTGGTGATCAGCGCTAGGTAAACGTCCGTCTGTACTGGTATCACATTTACAAAAAAACTCTGAGAATATCACAGATTATTACAGATTATTAAAGCCTAAATTACATAAATTCTGACAGATTTTTTTCCCGATACAGTCAGTTTAAACTACATTGTGTGGGCTACAGTCAGTTTGAGCTACAGTTGGTTTAGCCAGAATTTTCTCAACTGCATACATTTTTGTATCAACTGATGGATTTTTAAAATAATTTAATCGACAGCCCATTGGCTCCGTGGAGTCTGAACTAGTTCGCTGTTTAGGGGAACATGTTGGTATGACTGTCTGGGTAGTCGACTGTATAGTGCAGAGGTAGCAGATCGGAATCAGGATGGAAAACACACTGGAGTCAAATGAGACCTGTTAAAGTCAGGTTGGTCTGGACCGAGCCGACGCTGTTGTTGGCGCTGACCGAGACGTTTCCCGGCAGGCTGCTCAGGGTGACCTGTAGGCTGTGGTTGGCCAGCCAGGGGTAGCTTCGCGAGTCCAGGATCAGGAAGTCGGTGCTGTTGGCCACCAGTTGACCAGACTGGTCCACCCAGGTGATGGTGGCTGGTGGGTTTGAGCGGACCAAAGCGAAGAGGACCAGAGAGAGACCAGGCTCTGACGTTTCACTGTAGTGAGCATTTACTCGCAGAATCTCCGGCTGAACTGGGCGAGAAAAGCAAGTATTAGAAAAGTATAACTAATATTAGAAGTATTACAAAATTCTGTCTGAACCGACTGTACGGGACAAAATTCTGTCTGAACCGACTGTAACGGACAAAATTCTGTCTGAACCGACTGTACCAGACAAAATTCGGTCTGAACCGACTGTACCGGGCAAAATTCTGTCTGAACCGACTGTACCGGGCAAAATTCTGTCTGAACCGACTGTACCGGGCAAAATTCTGTCTGAACCGACTGTACCGGACAAAATTCTGTCTGAACCGACTGTACCGGACAAAATTCTGTCTGAACCGACTGCACCGGACAAAATTCTGTCTGAACCGACTGTACAGGACAAAATTCAGTCTGAACCGACTGTACCGGACAAAATTCTGTCTGAGCCGACTGTACAGGACAAAATTTGGTCTGAACCGACTGTACCGGACAAAATTCTGTCTGAACCGACTGTACCGGACAAAATTCTGTCTGAACCGACTGTTCCTGACAAAATTCAGTCTGAACCGACTGTACTGGACAAAATTCTGTCTGAACCGACTGTACCGGACTAAATATTGTCTGAACCGACTGTACCGGACAAAATTCGGTCTGAACCGACTGTACCGGACAAAATTCTGCCTGAACCGACTGTACCAGACAAAATTCTGTCTGAACCGACTGTACAGGACAAAATTCAGTCTGAACCGACTGTACCGGACAAAATTCTGTCTGAGCCGACTGTACAGGACAAAATTTGGTCTGAACCGACTGTACCGGACAAAATTCTGTCTGAACCGACTGTACCGGACAAAATTCTGTCTGAACCGACTGTTCCTGACAAAATTCAGTCTGAACCGACTGTACCGGACTAAATATTGTCTGAACCGACTGTACCGGACAAAATTCGGTCTGAACCGACTGTACCGGACAAAATTCTGCCTGAACCGACTGTACCAGACAAAATTCTGTCTGAACCGACTGTACCGGACAAAATTCTGCCTGAACCGACTGTACCAGACAAAATTCTGTCTGAACCGACTGTACCGGACAAAATTCGGTCTGAACCGACTGTACCAGACAAAATTCTGTCTGAACCGACTGTACAGGACAAAATTCGGTCTGAACCGACTGTACCGGACAAAATTCTGTCCGAACCGACTGTAGTCGGACTATTCAGCCTGTACTAAATTCATACTGTGCACAGCCACAAGTAAAATATTCTCATCAGCTATGCAAACAGCTTACACTGAACGTTTAGGATGACCGTAGCGTTGTAGCTCTCTCCGCCGCCTGGGTTTCTGGCAGCGCACACCAGCTCACGGTCCCATTTCCTCGGCCGAAGGGTGAAGCTGCTGTTCCGCTCTGAGCTGAACTTCACTCTGCCGGAATCCTCTGGCGACGTCATTACCAGACGTGCGGCGCCCTGGCTGCCGGTCACCTCACTCTGCCGCTCCCCATTCAGGTACCAGGTCAGTAGGGGCGGAGCCTGTGCACTCCAGCCATCTGACTCGCAGTTGAAGCGGTGGGAGATGTTCTCCTGAAGGGTGACCTCGGAACGCTGGTGTCCATCAATCTTGGGGGCAGGATCGATTGCTCCTAAAGGACCGGTATGTCAACACAACCGTGGAGAAACAATCAGACAAAACAAATGAGGAACATTCAGCACAAACCTGACCTTATTTAGATCAAATAAATCAGTCACCTGTCCACCCCCAGGTAAAGGTGTGCAGGAGAAGAAGAGAGAGCCCCGCCCCCCTCCTCAGACACACATACTGCATGGTGACCTAAAGGAAACCAAGGAGACCATTAAACACATCATCACAGCTGCACTGAAAATAAATCGGTAGCATCCTGTGTACACGATGTACTCCAGTTAGAGTTGGAGAGGGGTCACATCGTGGGGCTCTGGAAAGCGGGATGGTCGTATCGACGTGTTGTGTGCCATAACAGTGGTGTGGACATTACTATAGCACTCTGTTGGCGGCAGAGGGTAGCCAAAGGCATGCACCAGTGACATGAAGGATCTGGAAGACCTACACGGCCCACAGAGAAGGAGAACCGACGAATCGTCTGGCATGCACATAGTGACCCAACAGCCATCACTGGAGACATCCAGCGTGCAGTGGTGTCCTCCATGAGTCATCCTGTTAGCGCAGCACCATCGGCAGACGGCTGCACCACGCAGGACTACATGCACACAGACCGTTACCACGACTGTCCTTAACACCACGTCACCGTCACCAAAGACTGCAGTGGTGTCGTACCAGACTGTCATGGAGTGACTCAGAATGGCAGTGGGTCATCTTCAGTGACGAGTCCCTCTTTAGTCTTGGTGGAGACGCCCAACGAATCCGTGTGTGGAGGCACCGTGGTCAGCACCAAGATGAACGGTTTGTAGTCACACGTCCAGAAGGCCTGGGGTCACTCCACCTCCACCCCTACCGCACCATCTGCAGGAACTGTGTGAGGATGTTCAAGCTGCATGGGATGGATTATCACAGGACACCATTAGGAACCTCTACAGCTCCATACCGAGACGTCTGGCGTGTTGGGTTAGCAAACACGGCGGCCCGACTCCGCCATACTGAGAGACAGACTTCTGTATGTGTAGCTCAATAAATATTGATCATATCAGTCTAAATTTATCATCAGTTATTGATCCTGGTCACCTTTATCTCCCTTCCCAACACCACCGCACCCCCACACCTCCTTCTAGGTGAGTTATTTGAGACTGAGTGTATTAAATACATGAGAAATAGAAACAGGAATCATTTTGGATTTACAGTCCCGAAACTGATCTGTCGTAGCTCAGTAAGCGTCCACTCCATGAAGACACTGGCTGTGCATTACCTCTCTTATAACCCAGCTCTGAATAAACACTGCCAGAGGAGTGTGCAGCAGAGTGACGACAGAACAGGGAGGAGAAGAGCGAGGGAGAATAATAAACAGGGCAGAGTGAGAGCGTGATGGTGACGATGGAGGTCTGGGCGGCTCTGGCCAGTCGTCCTGCTTTCAGCTGATCAATAATTCACAGGATTCCATGCTTGTGCTTCCAGTGGATACCCAAAGCAGAGACAAGAGAGGATCAAGCCAGCAGCTAATCAATCAGCCCGTTCAGCTCAATCCAGTCCGACTGCTTAGTCACTGAGGGGAGCAGAACCAACGAATAATCAGTGATCAGAATAGAGATACATCAGCATCATAATCAGCACATTCATAATCAGCACATTCATAATCAGCACATTCATAATCAGCACCTACAGGTATATGGTAAAACCATATAGAGTCACGGTCAGTCCTTCTGTGACTGAGACATACCTACTAGCACGTAGTACCTCCACCACCAGCACCAGTAACAGTAACAGCTGGGACAAGTTCCTGGATGTAGCCACATCAGTGTTCAGACACTCCTACATCAAAGAATCGTTCAGTTGGTCCAGATTTGTTGGAGGCCTTCCCTGGCACAATTCCGAGGAGAATTCCCTGTAGACTGGGATTTTCCCACTGCTGGTAGACCCGTATGACCGTACGCTTCCATACACCTGCAGACTCAGCTACTTCCTTCACACTATGAGCTTTGGCCACGCCCACATGCAGTCCCTCCTTTTAGCCAATCATTAACATCTGCTCTGGAGCGTTCACCACACATGGAACGAGACATTCCCTGCACTGTAGCACCTCTTCCCAATCTATGGATCCCGTCACTCACACCCTGCAGTATTTATAGCCCCATCATCCTCGTGCAGCAGCGCCATCTGCAGGAGACTGGAGGTACTACTAGGATCTCATCAGGGTAAGTCATAATTACAGGATTGCATTATCGTCATAACTGTGAGATAGGATTACTATGACAAATCATAACCGGCATAGCAGCTTATTAGGTAGGAGGTCATATGAGATATTAACTCATTATTAGGAGACAGCAAGTCATGGAATACTAAGTTATAACTGTGGGATGCAAAGTGAGATAACCAGCCATTATGAGAACATGTGTCATAATTACACTCCTCAGAAGAACAGCTGCACCCCGAAGGAGGTGTGGGAGTGCGGTGGTGTTGGGAAGGAAGATAAAGGTGACCAGGATCAATAACTGATGATAAATTTAGACTGATATGATCAATATTTATTGAGCTACACATACAGAAGTCTGTCTCTCAGTAATAGGCATTCGGCCGGCCGGAGGGGCCATGTTTTTGCTAACCCAACACGCCAGACGTCTCGGTATGGAGCTGTAGAGGTCCTAAATGGTGTCCTGTGATAATCCATCCCATGCAGCTTGACATCCTCACACAGTTCCTGCAGATGGTGCGGTAGGGGTGCGAGGTGGAGGGACACCAGGTCTTCTGGACGTTGTGGCAACAAACCGTTCATCTTGTGCTGACCACGGTGCCTCCACACACGGATTCGTTGGGCGTCCTCCACCAAGACTAAAGCGGGACTCGTCACTGAAGATGACCCGCTGCCATTCTGAGTCACTCCATGACAGTCTGGTACGACACCACTGCAGTGTTTGGTGACGGTGACGTGGTGTTAAGGACGGTCGTGGTAACGGTCTGTGTGCATGTAGTCCTGCGTGGTGCAGCCGTCTGCCAATGGTGCTGCACTAACTGGATGACTCGGAGGACACCACTGTTCGCTGGATGTCCACAATCGTGGCTGTGGGTTCTCTCTCTCTGTGGTTTATGTAGCCCTCCTGATCCTTCACCATGCCGGTCTGTGCCATCTTCTATCCACTCTGGCCTACTGTGGTAGCACCTGCATAACCGGTATGCTGTGCAATGCGTCGATAAGACCATCCCGCTTCCCGGGTCCCTACGATGTGACCCCTGTCCAACTCTCCCAACTGCTCAAATTGCTTTTGAACTCTTCTCTGAGGAACGTCACTCGTAAAGGATGCTACCAGCGCAGCAGCATGAGTCCGAATGGAGAGCACGCACCACTGGACGACCCTATAGTCGGTCAGGAGTGCTAACCTGCACTGCCCTTGTATGAGGACCTTAATCTGACCACAGTGAAGTGTTCACTGCCTACTGCCCCAGATTACTCCATATCAGAGGGACCGGGTGAGGATCAGGCCCTGCTGCAGACGCCTGCTGACCAAAACACCACAACCATCATGCAGCCATGGATCAATAACCTGCAGCACACGCGAACGTCCTGGCAGGACGCACGGCCGACAGCACAGCTATGTTTCACAGCCTCCTTCACGATGACGTCAGTGCATGATCATGAAGATGAATCACTCAGCAACTTCAGTCTGTTCTCATAATCTGACACTGAGCGCTCAGATTAACGTTACCTGCGTATCCGGCGGCAGAAGGAGCTTTTATTCCTCCGCGGATCCATTCATTCCTGCAGGAGCACGAAGACCCTCCGTCTGGAGCTCCGAGCTCAGAGCACAAACACGAACAGATCCACTGCAGCTGCCTCAGCTCACCGACTGCAGCAGCCCGGGGTGAGAGGAGGGGGGAGCGGGAGAGAGGGAGAGAGAGGGGGGGGGGGGGGGGGAATAGAGAGGTAGAAAAATAGAGAGAGAGAAAGCTGTAATAGAGGGAGAGAGAGAGCGTAAGCTGTAATAGGTAGAAGAGGGAAAGAAAGAGAGAGAGAGAGAGAAAGAAAGCTGTAATGGAGAGGTAGAAAAAGAGAGCTGTGTGAGAGTGAGAGAGAGAGAGAGAGAGAGAGAGAGAGAGAGAGAGAGAGAGAGAGAGAGAGAGAGACAGAGAGAGAGAGAGAGAAAGAGAAAGGGGGAGAGAGAGAGAGAAAAAGAAAGGGGGAGAGAGAGAGAGAAAGAGAAAGGGGGAGAGAGAGAAAGAGAAAAAGAAAGGGGGAGAGAGAGAGAGCTGTAATAGAGGTATAAAAAGATGGATAGAGAGAAAGCTGTAATGGAGAGGTAGAAAAAGAGAGCTGAGAGAGAGAGAGAGAGAGAGAAAGAAAGGGAGAGAGAGAGAGAGAGAGATAGAGGTATAAAAAGATGGATAGAGCGAGAAAGCTGTAATGGAGAGGTAGAAAAGAGAGCTGAGAGAGAGAGCTGTAATAGAGGTATAAAAAGATGGATAGAGAGAGAAAGCTGTAATAGGTAGAAAAAGAGAGTGCTGCGAAAAAGAGGTAGAGAAGATAGAGGGAGTGCAGAGAGCTGTGAGAAAGAGAGGTAGAGATATCAGAAAAAGGTAGAGAGAGGGGGAGAGAAAGATGTCAGAGAGATGTGCGAGAGAGGAGAGAGAGAGAGAGAGAGAGGGATGTATTGCAGGAAGGCCCCTCCCCCTCCTGTCAGCTCATAAACACCCCCGGCTCTGTGCTCCGCTGCTCTGGTCTGGAAAGCCTCTGCAGTGCAGACTCATACATGCTGAGGCAACGGAGCCTGAAACACCTGGATGGAGGACAGTGCACAGCACTGCCCCTCGGTGACGTCTTCTGGGATGGACCACCAGTCACATAATCAGTAAGCAGTTTATCTACTGAACCTGGCTTTTTGTGCCAGCTGTGCCACATCTTCTACTCAGTAAGACTCCTCTGGAGGATCAGCCACTGGAGATTGGTGGAGAGATTGAGAAAAAAAAAAAAACAAAACCCAAAGGAACGAAGTGGATGTTTGTTGTGTAAGGGGTTACCTTGAATCCTCCACCTACAACAGAAAAGGACATGTGTCCGCGGTTGACAGATGACATATCCCTTATAGACATGTATACGCCCCTGCGATCTTCCTGCAGGTCTGAACCCGTTTCTGACCGCGTGTGGGACTTCGGCTGTTTGTACTGGTTTTGGGACTTGCCGTTTCCTGACGATGGTCCAGACTGGAGGTTTGTCCAATACGTGACTTGAGGCTAGACCTGAGGCTGAGAACTGATGAGGTGGTGCTCGGGGACTGCTCACGCTTGTCCACTCAGTGCCAGTGCCTTTGAACTTGGGGCTTCCCTTTACGGATTTCTTGGGCTTGATCTGGACTTCTGACTTCAGGCTTCCTTGAAGCTTATACAGAATCATCTGAAGGTCTTGATTGTACTGAACCCGGCTCAACTTAAGGCTTTTCTGGCAGGAACATCTGAGAACTTGACACGAGTCTTGCCTGGACTAATTCTGGATTCAAGCTTGCTTGTCTGACTCAGGGCTAAAGTTTGTTTATACTGACTCGGAGTTGCTGACCCGATTGTTTTGTTCACTGAATTAGGACTGACTTAAGTCTTGCACATAAAGGGAATCATGACGCAATGGAGTCTTGACTGTACTGACTCGAGACTTGACTTGAGGCTTGTGTCATACTGACTTTACGGCCTCTAACATGAGGCTGGACACCACCTGTTCAGATTAAAGAGCTCGACTTCCGGCTTGCTTATATGGGCTAACTCTGGACATGACCAGAAGTCTTTGCCTGGACTAATTCTGGATGATTCGAAGCTAGCTTGTCTGACTCAGGGCCCTAAAGTTGTGTTTATACTGAACTCGAGTCTTTACCTGATGATTCAGAACTGACTTAAGGCTTGCACATACAGACTCTTGACTCAAAACTTGAGTATTGAGGTACTGGACTCGATACTTGAACGCGAAGGCGCACTAACCCATGAGGCTTGACTGTTACTGATTCAGAACTGGGACACCCCTGGTTTCGATACTCGGAGGCTGACTTCAGGCTTGTACTTATAGGGCTAACCCTGGAACTGACCTGTGCATGGACCAAATTCTTCGAGCCAGCTTGTCGGAACTCAGGTCCTGAACCGTATACTGGCTGGGCAATGGACGTGCAGGTTGCTTTGTTGTGACTCAGGACCAGACTTGAGGCTGGGGACTGGAAGTGAGTCCAGACTTGACCTAAAGCCTTCCCTGGTCTAGGCCCTGGAGCTTGGTCCTTACTGAATTCTGGATTCGAGCTTGCCTGTCTTTCTATTTAGGACTTTTAGGTTCGTCACATACTGACTCCATGTCTTGAATTGAGGATCGTCGGACTGATTCAGGGACTTGATTTGAGACTTAACCCTGTTATGGCTGAGGACTTGAATTTCGGCCTGTACATAGTGACGCAGGACTCAAACAAGGCTTGATGGTACTAAGTTCAGGATTTCTCTTGACCATACCGATCCAAGTTAAGGGCAAATTTGTTACCGATACAGGACATGACTTGAAGCTTGTATGGACTAGCGTAGGACTTGCATGCGCTGACTCGAGACTCCATCTTGCCTGTACTGACCCAGGACACTGCTTGAGCTTTGCCTGTGTACTGACTTGAGCATTACTTGATTTGAGGTTTGCTCTTCGTCCCTCTAGCATCAACACATAGGGGACGCTCCTAAGACTCTACTCATCTCTACTTGGAACACTCTGTCGGAACGTAAATGCTAAAGGTCCAAAGGTACCAGCAAAAGTGGTCGAGGAGCTGATCCAAAACGAGAGGGTGATCGAGCTAAGCACCGAAGAAGAGCGCACCATTCCTTAAATCCTTTTGTATTATTTCTTTATTTATATATTTTAGTAATTCCAATCTCCAGTTGTGTTGGAATTCATTTTACCCATGGGGTGGCCAATTTAGTATTTTTTTGTACTCCAAAACAAAAAACAAAACAAAAAACCAAAAAAAACAAAACAAAAAGGACGACAGTGAAAGTAATAGAGGGGGGGAATGGAGGAGGAGGAAAGAAAAGAGGAGGGTGTACAGGATGGAACAAGGGGATGACAAGGACGCAGCTTCATCAACAAAACAAGCCATTCGCCATGCACCAGTAGAGCTTAGCGGGACTACGCCAACCAACGTCCCTCACACATAAACACACCCAGGAAAATGCAGTCTTGACCACCATGTATAGACTTGAAATCTGAATGGCCTTGTCCACTAACACGAACCCTGTAGTTTGTGCACGTCCAGTTTCAAGTGCACTAGCTCTGAAAACTAAGGAACTGCTCTATGCAGACACCATTGCACAAATGCAGTATAAACAGGTCAAACTGTTAGTATAAATCAGATACAGCCTCTCTTGAGTTGGCGTGACCTTCAGCAACGTTAAGCATGTCGGCTAAAATTGCAGTTTGTGTCGTCCACAACCTGCAGTGTATTAATGAGCTGGAAAAAAACACACTCCACCTCGTAACACATAGCAATGTTAAACTGGGAAAATCAATGTAACTTAGCAAACCTAAATAAACCTGCCTAAATTTTAAGCTTGTCCAACCTAGCAACAGTTGCGAGGAATGACGGTAACCGAGGGGGGGAAAATGAAACATATATTGAAATCGATTACGCCTTTGGACAAAAACGTAGCGCTGAACTAAACATCGTCCATTAAGGTTGAACACCGCTCTGCAGGCTCAGCCTCACAGTATCCACTGACCCCGTCCTGGTCTTCCAAGATCCGAGCTGAAGGAATACTTTGCAGCAACATGCTAACGCTTCCAGTTAGCATGATGCCTTTTCCAGGATGCTAATTCCATGGTATTTTTAGCACAACTATTTCCGTCCTCCCTTTCCACTGTAAATCCTCCCGTTAGCATGTCTTATCGTGATATTGCTAAGAGACCCTTTTTAGCATCAACTTCTTTCCATAATGCTAATTCTCATTTGTTGTTACCATGTTTACTAACAGCTGAAGGGAACCCTGCTAACAGGGGTACAGCTGTTTAATCCATAAACATAAGCAACAGCCATAGTTTTTTTCATATGCTAACAAATAGCAATGAGCTTCGCAAGACTCTTCCTTCCAAAGTTATAACCGGGGGATAGCAGCACACGATTTTGTAATCACGCTATTTAGTGGGGATTTGCTTTCCTTTACAGTTGGCCACATTAGCATTTTACCTCAGGTACCCGTCAGGTACGGCACATAAGTACCACGAATTAGCAACGCAAAATTTTTTCAGTAAAATACGTTACAAGACTTTTAGCTAGATTAGCACTGTTGTCATTTAGTTCTTTAAAGTCTCGAAGCCTTCATTTTCGTTGGCTGGCAGTGGTAAAATACCCTGTTTAACATGGCTAACGGTAATGTCGCTATACCTACCAGGTAGCATGGTGTTTTTCAAAGATGCTAACTGCTCATTATCATTTCACGCTTGCCACCATCATATACAACATACATTCCTCGCTAAGTCCGCTAACAAATGTTTTGTCATGTCTCGTGTAGCCACCTTAGCATTCCTTGCTATTTCTTTTAGTTCTAGCAACATTAGCATTTTTTGACCTAACTTTTTTTATAGCATGGTTAACCTTACGTGTAGCCGCAAATGTAAATGATCTGTTGATGCAACAAAAAATATATATGCTAATTAGCTAGCCAGGTTAGCATTTTCAGGTTGCTTATTTAAGATGCTGAGAATGTTAAATGATGTATGGCCCAACTTACTAAACACAAGCTAGCGGCCACTAGTTATGCATTATTCTTGGCAAAACTGCTAATTAATTATCTTTCACTTTGCACATTACATTTTAGACTCCCCTGCTCTTTCATGCAGTCTTTAGGGTTGGGATGCCCATGAAAACCGCTCTGTTAACACGCTAACTGTGAATGCAAGCTAGCAGCTTATTAAAACTGCTTGCCTATTAAAACTAGTCAGCTAGGTTTAGCATTTCAAAAAACTGTGAACTCCCTCCTCCTTTGCTGGAACTGAGCAAACAGAGAGGAACAGTTCCTGAACACCTGAAAGGGAAGGTCGAGGAGCACCTGAGTCTGGATGATGTGTGTCGATGAGTCTCTCTTTCTTTTCCTCAATCTCACACACACAACATTTCCATTACGATCTCAAAAAAAAAATTCTGGAATTGAAAGACAACAAACAACTGCAATGTAAAAGCGACAAAATATGAAAATAAATATTACAAAATAGCATAAATAAATAATAATAAAAGAAATAATCATAATATTACTAATAATAACTTGACACTCTTCTCCGGTTAATAAAAATGATAAGAAAACAATCAAAATCTAAAAGAGTGTCTCTCTCAATCATTACCATCTCTTTTGGCTTCTAGAACAAAACAAACAAAAAGAAAAAAAAAAGAAAAAAGAAAAACAACAATCATTTACATCGTAGAGACAACATCAGACATTCAAACAATACAACATATATAAAAATAGCCTCCCCCAACATCCCGAAACTTAAAATAAAAAATAAAATATAATAATAATAATAAAATAAAAAGAGAGAAGCTTGATACAGAACGGTGTATTGGCGATCTATACATGGCACACTGTACAGAAGAAGAGAAACGTCTAAACGAGCCACCACAGTCGATCAAGCGGAGGAGAGGGTGATGAGGCCGTGCACAGACGAACCAGAGAAAAGAGAGAGCGCAAGAGAGAGAGAGAGAGAGATGGATGAAGAGGACTAGGGAAGGGTGGAGGCAACTAACCGCGAAGGCGAAGCAAAAAACGAAACAAACACAAAACGCCGGAAACTAAACCAAAACAAACCGAAAGTGCAGTGATCAC
>JAMWET010006102.1:0-10042 GCA_024036415.1 Prochilodus magdalenae
TTAAACCCCAAACCCTAAACCCCAGGGGCCACACTCAACTTAAACCCTAAAACCCAGGGGCCACACTCAACTTAAACCCTAAACCCTAACCCCCAGGGGCCACACTCAACTTAAACCCTAAACCCTAACCCCCAGGGGCCACACTCAACTTAAACCCTAAACCCTAACCCCCAGGGGCCACACTCAACTTAAACCCTAAACCCTAACCCCCAACCCTAAACCCTAAACCCCAAACCCTAACCCCCAGGGGCCACACTTCTAAACTAACCCCAGGGGCCAACTCCTTAAACCCTAACCCCCAGGGGCCACACTCAACTTAAACCCTAAACCCTAAACCCCAGGGGCCACACTCAACTTAAACCCTAAACCCCAGGGGCCACACTCAACTTAAACCCTAAACCCCAGGGGCCACACTCAACTTAAACCCTAAACCCCAGGGGCCACACTCAACTTAAACCCTAAACCCCAGGGGCCACACTCAACTTAAACCCTAACCCCAGGGGCCACACTCAACTTAAACCCTAACCCCAGGGGCCCCAGGGGCCACACTCAACACTCAACTTAAACCCCAAACCCTAACCCCCAGGGGCCACACTCAACTTAAAACCCCAACCCTAACCCCCAGGGGCCACACTCAACTTAAACCCTAACCCCAGGGGCCACACTCAACTTAAACCCTAACCCCAGGGGCCACACTCAACTTAAACCCTAACCCCAGGGGCCACACTCAACTTAAACCCTAACCCCAGGGGCCACACTCAACTTAAACCCTAACCCCAGGGGCCACACTCAACTTAAACCCCAAACCCTAACCCCCAGGGGCCACACTCTAAACTTAAAGGGGCCACCTAAACCCTAAACCCTAACCCCAGGGGCCACACTCAACCCAAACCCTAACCCCCAGGGGCCACACTCAACTTAAACCCCAAACCCTAACCCCCAGGGGCCACCCACTCAACTTAAACCCCAAACCCTAACCCCCAGGGGCCACACTCAACTTAAACCCCAAACCCTAACCCCCAGGGGCCACACTTAACCTTAAACCCTAAACCCTAACCCCAGGGGCCACACTCAACTTAAACCCTAACCCCAGGGGCCACACTCAACTTAAACCCTAAACCCTAACCCCCAGGGGCACACTTCAACTTAAACCCCAAACCCTAACCCCCAGGGGCCACACTCAACTTAAACCCCAAACCCTAACCCCCAGGGGCCACACTCAACTTAAACCCCAAACCCTAACCCCCAGGGGCCACACTAAACTTAAACCCCAAACCCTAACCCCCAGGGGCCACACTCAACTTAAACCCCAAACCCTAACCCCCAGGGGCCACACTCAACTTAAACCCTAACCCCAGGGGCCACACTCAACTTAAACCCTAAACCCAGGGGCCACACTCAACTTAAACCCTAAACCCAGGGGCCACACTCAACTTAAACCCTAAACCCAGGGGCCACACTCAACTTAAACCCTAAACCCAGGGGCCACACTCAACTTAAACCCTAAACCCAGGGGCCACACTCAACTTAAACCCTAAACCCTAACCCCAGGGGCCACACTCAACTTAAACCCTAAACCTAAACCCTTAAACCCTAACCCCCAGGGGCCACACTCAACTTAAACCCTAAACCCTAACCCCCAGGGGCCACACTCAACTTAAACCCTAAACCCTAACCCCCAGGGGCCACACTTAACCTTAAACCCTAAACCCTAACCCCCAGGGGCCACACTTAACCCTAAACCCTAAACCCTAACCCCCAGGGGCCACACTCAACTTAAACCCTAAACCCTAAACCCCAGGGGCCACACTCAACTTAAACCATAAACCCTAACCCCCAGGGGCCACACTCAACTTAAACCCTAAACCCTAACCCCCAGGGGCCACACTCAACTTAAACCCCAAACCCTAACCCCCAGGGGCCACACTAAACCCCTAAACCCTAACCCCCAGGGGCCACACTCAACTTAAACCCCAAACCCTAACCCCCATGGGCCACCTCAACTTAAACCCTAACCCCCAGGGGCCACACTTAAACTTAAACCCTAAACCCTAACCCCCAGGGGCCACACTCAACTTAAACCCTAAACCCTAACCCCCAGGGGCCACACTCAACTTAAACCCTAAACCCTAACCCCAGGGGCCACACTCAACTTAAACCCTAAACCCTAACCCCAGGGGCCACACTCAACTTAAACCCTAAACCCTAACCCCAGGGGCCACACTCAAGGGGCCACACTTAAACCCTAAACCCTAACCCCCAGGGGCCCACACTCAACCTTAAACCCTTAAACCCTAACCCCTAGGGGCCACACTAAACCCAAACCCTTAAACCCTAAACCTAAAACCCCCAGGGGCCACACTCAACTTAAACCCCAAACCCTAACCCCCAGGGGCCACACTCAACTTAAAAACCAAAACCTAACCCCAAAGAGACAAACTCAACTTAAACCCCAAACCCTAACCCCCAGGGGCCACACTCAACTTAAACCCCTAAAAACCCCCAGGGGCCACCTTAAACCCTAAACCCCTAACCCCCAGGGGCCACACTCAACTTAAACCCCAAACCCTAACCCCCAGGGGCCACACTCAACTTAAACCCCAAACCCTAACCCCCAGGGGGCCACACTAAACCCTTAAACAACTTAAACCCTAACCCCCCCAGGGGCCACACTCAACTTAAACCCCAAACCCTAACCCCCAGGGGCCACACTCAACTTAAACCCTAAACCCTAACCCCCAGGGGCCACACTCAACAAATACCCTAAACCCTAACCCCCAGGGGCCACACTCAACTTAAACCCTAAACCCTAACCCCCAGGGGCCACACTCAACTTAAACCCTAAACCCTAACCCCTAACCCCTAGGGGCCACACTTAACCCTAAACCCTAACCCCTAACCCCTAGGGGCCACACTGAACCCTAAACCCTAACCCCTAACCCCCAGGGCCACACTAACCTTAACCCTAAACCCTAACCCCCAGGGGCCACACTTAACCCTAAACCCTAACCCCCAGGGGCCCACACTTCCTAAACCTTAAAAACCCTAAACCCTAAACCCCAAACCCTAACCCCCAGGGGCCACACTCAACTTAAACCCCACAACCTAACCCCCAGGGGCCACACTCAACTTAAACCCCAAACCCTAACCCCCAGGGGCCACACTCAACTTAAACCCTAAACCCTAACCCCAGGGGCCACACTCAACCTTAAACCCTAAACCCTAACCCCCAGGGGACACACTCAACTTAAACCCCAAACCCTAACCCCCAGGGGCCACACTCAACTTAAACCCTAAACCCTAACCCCCAGGGGCCACACTCAACTTAAACCCTAAACCCTAACCCCCAGGGGCCACACTTAACCTTAAACCCTAAACCCTAACCCCCAGGGGCCACACTTAAACTTAAACCCTAAACCCTAACCCCCAGGGGCCACACTCAACTTAAACCCTAAACCCTAGAACCCTAACCCCCAGGGGCCACACTCAACTTAAACCCTAAACCCTAACCCCCAGGGGCCACACTCAACTTAAACCCTAACCCCAGGGGCCACACTCAACTTAAACCCTAACCCCAGGGGCCACACTCAACTTAAACCCTAACCCCAGGGGCCACACTCAACTTAAACCCTAACCCCAGGGGCCACACTCAACTTAAACCCTAACCCCAGGGGCCACACTCAACTTAAACCCCAAACCCTAACCCCCAGGGGCCACACTCAACTTAAACCCCAAACCCTAACCCCCAGGGGCCACACTCAACTTAAACCCCAAACCCTAACCCCCAGGGGCCACACTCAACTTAAACCCCAAACCCAAAACCCCAGGGGCCACACTTAACCTTAAACCCTAAACCCTAACCCCCAGGGGCCACACACCTTAAACCCTAAACCCTAACCCCCAGGGGCCACACCCTAAACCCTAAACCCTAACCCCCAGGGGCCACACTCAACTTAAACCCTAAACCCTAACCCCCAGGGGCCACACTTAACTTAAACCCCAAACCCTAACCCCCAGGGGCCACACTCAACTTAAACCCCAAACCCTAACCCCCAGGGGCCACACTCAACTTAAACCCCAAACCCTAACCCCCAGGGGCCACACTCAACTTAAACCCCAAACCCTAACCCCCAGGGGCCACACTCAACTTAAACCCCAAACCCTAACCCCCAGGGGCCCACACTCAACTTAAACCCCAAACCCTAACCCCCAGGGGCCACACTCAACTTAAACCCCAAACCCTAACCCCCAGGGGCCACACTCAACTTAAACCCCAAACCCTAACCCCCAGGGGCCACACTCAACTTAAACCCCAAACCCTAACCCCCAGGGGCCACACTCAACTTAAACCCCAAACCCTAACCCCCAGGGGCCACACTCAACTTAAACCCCAAACCCCCCAGGGGCCACACTTAACCCTAAACCCAACCCCCCGGGGCCACACTCAACTTAAACCCTAAACCCGACCCCCAGGGGCCACACTCAACTTAAACCCTAAACCCTAACCCCAGGGGCCACACTCAACTTAAACCCTAAACCCTAACCCCAGGGGCCACACTCAACTTAAACCCTAAACCCTAACCCCAGGGGCCACACTCAACTTAAACCCTAAACCCTAACCCCCAGGGGCCACACTGAACCTTAAACCCTAAACCCTAACCCCCAGGGGCCACACTTAACCTTAAACCCTAAACCCTAACCCCCAGGGGCCACACTTAACCTTAAACCCTAAACCCTAAACCCTTAAACCCTAAACCCTAACCCCCAGGGGCCACACTTAACCTTAAACCCTAAACCCTAACCCCCAGGGGCCACACTCAACTTAAACCCTAAACCCTAACCCCCAGGGGCCACACTCAACTTAAACCCTAAACCCTAACCCCCAGGGGCCACACTCAACTTAAACCCTAAACCCTAACCCCCAGGGGCCACACTCAACTTAAACCCTAAACCCTAACCCCCAGGGGCCACACTCAACTTAAACCCTAAACCCTAACCCCCAGGGGCCACACTCAACTTAAACCCTAAACCCTAACCCCAGGGGCCACACTCAACTTAAACCCTAAACCCTAACCCCAGGGGCCACACTCAACTTAAACTCAACCTAAAACCCTAACCCCCCCAGGGGCCACACTAACCTTAAACCCCAAACCCTAACCCCCAGGGGCCACACTCAACTTAAACCCCAAACCCTAACCCCCAGGGGCCACACTCAACTTAAACCCCAAACCCTAACCCCCAGGGGCCACACTCAACTTAAACCCCAAACCCTAACCCCCAGGGGCCACACACAACCTTAAACCCTAAACCCTAACCCCCAGGGGCCACCGTCAACCTTAAACCCTAAACCCTAACCCCCAGGGGCCACACTTAACCTTAAACCCAAAACCCTAACCCCCAGGGGCCACACTCAACTTAAACCCCAAACCCTAACCCCCAGGGGCCACACTCAACTTAAACCCCAAACCCTAACCCCCAGGGGCCACACTCAACTTAAACCCCAAACCCTAACCCCCAGGGGCCACACTCAACTTAAACCCCAAACCCTAACCCCCAGGGGCCCCAATCAACTAAACCCCCAAACCCAAACCCCCAGGGGCCACACACTTAAACCTTAAACCCTAAACTCCTTAAACCTAAACCCCCAGGGGCCACACTCAACTTAAACCCTAAACCCTAACCCCCAGGGGCCACACTTAAACTTAAAACCCTAAACCCTAAAACCCCCAGGGGCCACACACTTACCTTAAACCCTAAACCCCCCCAGGGGCCACACCACCCCTTATACCCTAAACCCTAACCCCCAGGGGCCACACTCAACTTAAACCCCAAACCCTAACCCCCAGGGGCCACACTCAACTTAAAACCTTAAACCCTAACCCCAACAACCCCTAACCCCCAGGGGCCACACTCAACTTAAACCCCAAACCCTAACCCCCAGGGGCCACACTCAACTTAAACCCCAAACCCTAACCCCCAGGGGCCACACTCAACTTAAAACCCAAACCCTAACCCCCAGGGGCCACACTTAACCCTAAACCCTAACCCCCAGGGGCCACACTTAACCCTAAACCCTAACCCCCAGGGGCCACACTTAACCCTAAACCCTAACCCCCAGGGGCCACACTTAACCTTAAACCCTAAACCCTAACCCCCAGGGGCCACACTTAACCTTAAACCCTAACCCCCAACAACCCTAAACCCTAAACCCCCAGGGGCCACACTTAAACTAAACCCTAACCCCCAGGGGCCACACTCAACTTAAACCCTTAACACCCTTAAACCCTAAACCCTAACCCCAGGGGCCACACTCAACTTAAACCCTAAACCCTAACCCCAGGGGCCACACTCAACCCTAAACCCCTTAAACCCTAACCCCCAGGGGCCACACTTAACCCTAAACCCTAACCACCAGGGGCCACACCTAACCTTAAACCCTAAACCCTAACCCCCAGGGGCCACACTCAACTTAAACCCTAAACCCTAACCCCCAGGGGCCTTAAACCCTAAACCCTAAACCCCAGGGGCCACACTCAACTTAAACCCTAACCCCAGGGGCCACACTCAACTTAAACCCTAAACCCTAACCCCCAGGGGCCACACTCAACTTAAACCCTAAACCCTAACCCCCAGGGGCCACACTCAACTTAAACCCTAAACCCTAACCCCCAGGGGCCACACTCAACTTAAACCCTAAACCCTAACCCCCAGGGGCCACACTCAACTTAAACCCTAAACCCTAACCCCCAGGGGCCACACTCAACTTAAACCCTAAACCCTAACCCCAGGGGCCACACTCAACTTAAACCCTAAACCCTAACCCCAGGGGCCACACTCAACTTAAACCCTAAACCCTAACCCCCAGGGGCACCACTCAACTTAAACCCTCAACTTAAACCCCCTAACCCCCAGGGGCCACACTTCACCTTAAACCCTAAACCCTAACCCCCAGGGGCCACACTTAACCTTAAACCCTAAACCCTAACCCCCAGGGGCCACACTTAACCTTAAACCCTAAACCCTAACCCCCAGGGGCCACACTTAACCTTAAACCCTAAACCCTAACCCCCAGGGGCCACACTTAACCTTAAACCCTAAACCCTAACCCCCAGGGGCCACACTCAACTTAAACCCTAAACCCTAACCCCCAGGGGCCACACTCAACTTAAACCCCAAACCCTAACCCCCAGGGGCCACACTCAACTTAAACCCCAAACCCTAACCCCCAGGGGCCACACTCAACTTAAACCCCAAACCCTAACCCCCAGGGGCCACACTCAACTTAAACCCCAAACCCTAACCCCCAGGGGCCACACTCCAACTTAAACCCTAAACCCTAAACCCTACCCCCCCCAGGGGCCACACACTTAAACCCTAAACCCTAAAGGGGCCCCTAAAAACCCTAACCCTAACCCCCAGGGGCCACACTCAACTTAAACCCTACACCCTAACCCCCAGGGGCCACACTCAACTTAAACCCTACACCCTAACCCCCAGGGGCCACACCTTAACCTTAAACCCTAAACCCTAACCCCCAGGGGCCACACTTAACCTTAAACCCTAAACCCTAACCCCCAGGGGCCCTAAACCCTAAAACCCCCAGGGGCCCACACTCAACCCTTAAACCCCAAACCCTAACCCCCAGGGGCCACACTCAACTTAACCCTAAACCCCAAACCCTAACCCCCAGGGGCCACACTCAACTTAAACCCCAAACCCTAACCCCCAGGGGCCACACTCAACTTAAACCCCAAACCCTAACCCCCAGGGGCCACACTCAACTTAAACCCCAAACCCTAACCCCCAGGGGCCACACTCAACTTAAACCCCAAACCCTAACCCCCAGGGGCCACACTCAACTTAAACCCCAAACCCTAAACCCTAACCCCCAGGGGCCACACTCAACTTAAACCCCAAACCCTAACCCCCAGGGGCCACACTCAACTTAAACCCCAAACCCTAACCCCCAGGGGCCACACTCAACTTAAACCCCAAACCCTAACCCCCAGGGGCCACACTCAACTTAAACCCCAAACCCTACCCCCCAGGGGCCACACTCAACTTAAACCCCAAACCCTAACCCCCAGGGGCCACACTCAACTTAAACCCCAAACCCTAACCCCCAGGGGCCACACTCAACTTAAACCCAACTAACCCCCAAACCCTTAAACCCTAACCCCCCAGGGGCCACACTCAACTTAAACCCCAAACCCTAACCCCCAGGGGCCACACTCAACTTAAACCCCAAACCCTAACCCCCAGGGGCCACACTCAACTTAAACCCCAAACCCTAACCCCCAGGGGCCACACTCAACTAAACCCCAAACCCTAACCCCCAGGGGCCACACTCAACTTAAACCCCAAACCCTAACCCCCAGGGGCCACACTCAACTTAAACCCCAAACCCTACCCCCCAGGGGCCACACTCAACTTAAACCCCAAACCCTAACCCCCAGGGGCCACACTCAACTTAAACCCTAAACCCTAAACCCTAACCCCAGGGGGGGGCCACACTCAACTTAAACCCTAAACCCTAACCCCCAGGGGCCACACTTAACCTTAAACCCTAAACCCCAACCCCCAGGGGCCACACTCAACTTAAACCCTAAACCCTAACCCCCAGGGGCCACACTCAACTTAAACCCTAAACCCTAACCCCCAACACCCTTAAACCCCAAACCCTAACCCCCAGGGGCCACACACAACTTAATCCCCAAACCCTAACCCCCAGGGGCCACACTCAACTTAAACCCTTAAACCCTAACCCCAGGGGCCCACACTAAACCCTAAACCCTAACCCCCAGGGGCCACCTCAACCTTAAAACCCTAACCCCCAGGGGCCACACTCAACTTAAACCCCAAACCCTAACCCCCAGGGGCCACACTCAACTTAAACCCTAAACCCTAACCCCCAGGGGCCACACTCAACTTAAACCCTAAACCCTAACCCCCAGGGGCCACACTCAACCTAAACCCTAACCCCAGGGGCCACACTCAACCTAAACCCTAAACCCAGGGGCCACACTCAACTTAAACCCTAAACCCTAACCCCCAGGGGCCACACTCAACTTAAACCCTAAACCCTAACCCCCAGGGGCCACACTCAACTTAAACCCTTAACCCTACCCCCAGGGGCCACACTCAACTTAAACCCCAAACCCTAACCCCCAGGGGCCACACTCAACTTAAACCCCAAACCCTAACCCCCAGGGGCCACACTCAACTTAAACCCTAAACCCTAACCCCCAGGGGCCACACTCAACTAACCCCCAGGGGCCACACTCAACTAAACCCTAAAACCCTAACCCCCAGGGGCCACACTCAACTTAAACCCCAAACCCTAAACCTAACCCCCAGGGGCCACACTCAACTTAAACCCCAAACCCTAACCCCCAGGGGCCACACCAGGGGCCAAACCTTAAACCCTAAACCCTAACCCCCAGGGGCCACACTCAAACTTAAACCCTAAACCCTAACCCCCAGGGGCCACACACTTAAACCCTTAAACCCTTAAACCCTAAACCCTAACCCCCAGGGGCCCACACTCAACCCTTAAACCCCAAACCCTAACCCCCAGGGGCCACACTCAACTTAAACCCCAAACCCTAACCCCCACACCTAAACCCTAACCCCAGGGGCCACACTCAACTTAAACCCTAAACCCTAACCCCAGGGGCCACACTCAACTTAAACCCTAAACCCTAACCCCAGGGGCCACACTCAACTTAAACCCTAAACCCTAACCCCAGGGGCCACACTCAACTTAAACCCTAAACCCTAACCCCAGGGGCCACACTCAACTTAAACCCTAAACCCTAACCCCAGGGGCCACACTCAACTTAAACCCTAAACCCTAACCCCCAGGGGCCACACTCAACTTAAACCCCAAACCCTAACCCCCAGGGGCCACACTCAACTTAAACCCCAAACCCTAACCCCCAGGGGCCACACTCAACTTAAACCCCAAACCCTAACCCCCAGGGGCCACACTCAACTTAAACCCCAAACCCTAACCCCCAGGGGCCACACTCAACTTAAACCC
>JAMWET010006103.1:0-12335 GCA_024036415.1 Prochilodus magdalenae
ATCGTTGACAGCATTGGAACACTACGTGTAGCAGGTCTGTTGCCCTGGTATATGGGATACAAGACTCCTTGCCATGTCTACTCCAGGTAATGAGAACTGAAATCTTGGTGCCACCTCGATGATGTCCACGTGGATATAGCCAAAGCTGGGGAATTTGCTATTCCACCATAAATACTGCCAGAATATAACTGCTACACTGTTTAAGGTGGAATGAGACATTGATCTAAGAAGCCAACATCCACCCTGCTCCACTTCTTTAGCTGTCAGAATATCCAATGCTACCTTTAAAAAAAAAGTGAGCGACATTGATCAGGCCATCTGTAGGGCCAATCGTTTCTGTGTGTGTGGATTATAAGGTAGTAGGAACATTGGGCTTACGCATAACAAGCGTTCACCATTGCCTATACACCGTATGCTAACCAGCAAGATCAGGTGAAATGGAATCATAATCATACACCATTTCAAAATTTTTCCAACAATATTCTAAATTTTTGTGATTTTTTTTCCACTATATTCCTGTCAATTTATTACCCAAGAAAATTTCCACATTTTCAGAAAATTGGTGGATGGCAAACTTGTTATAGACAGCTTAAAAATTGTGGTGCCAAATTGTGGTTTACTGGGAGTAAAGCCATAACAGAACCACTGGTTACCTATCAGGCCGGTCAAACTGGTCCTTTTTTTTTTAATCATAAGATGGGATAGAGCAAAATCATGGGTTGCCTAGAACTGCTTTGACAGTTACTGTTTGTAAATTAGACAAACGGGTGTAAAGAAGAAAAGTATATCAACTTCCAACCTATTATCTAACTACAAAAGTATATACAAATAGATGTTTATGGCTTCTTTTTTTATTATTTTACTGCATAGCTGATTAATGGACAGATTCAATTGCGCATACCATTATTTTCCAATGTTCACAGTTGGTGATTTTCGCCCCTGTTTGAGTAGTGTGCAGGTTCGAAGGCCCAGCTGCAGACTGGGACTTAAGTCGCTTAATGAAAATCTGTACCGGTGGGTAGCACTGCTTTGTCTTAAATCAGCTTTTGAAGGGGTTACAAGGGGGCAACTGAGACTCAAGTTGTCGTAAAACTGGAATCCCAGGAGCTATTTGACTGAAGTAGCAAGAAAGAAGCTACAATGATTGAAGCCAGACAAGTCGGTTCATGGCTTTGTCAATCCACTGACAATTTCGTGGCTTAGACGATTGTCTGGCATAGAACATAAGTGTACTTTGTCAGTTGGAAGGACGAGCCCTCAGCTATCACATGCTCAGATCAATGCAACCCAGTCTGTGGATACTCTCCACTTAGTGCTCTACATCCCTGACATCGCCTGAACACGATGAAAACCATACACCCTGAGACAAATCCCAAACGTTGACTAATTCCGCCGGGAGCGGAAACGCTCGCCACATACGCTTCGCCTTAAACCGACACCAAATTTTCCAGAGTAAATATCTTCTCCTGTCTTATCTGAGCCTCTTTCTACAGGGGAAAGATTTAAAAACAATATGCCTTCCTTTTCTAGCTATCCCAAAAAAACGGAAGGACAAGCCCCTCTTAGATAAGGACAGGTGAACTGAGACAAAAAAAAGCCATTGACAAGGGAGGATGGCGACAGATTATAAGGTGGTTGCGTTTTTTTTTTTGGCTGTGAAAAAACAGGAAATAAGTAATGGAGGAAGTCCGGCGGCACTTTCGGATGAAGGAGTCAACCACGTGTTCGTGGAAGCGAGGAAAAAGGCTCAACAGCCGAGGCAGTTGGCTTCTCGAAACCTTGAGTTAAAAAGAAGCAATTTGCCACACCCACTCAGTAGGAAAGTCCGCCCTGATGATGTGTTTACTACATTATGCACGCACGCGAGTATAGAATTTCCTATCTGTTCTGGACAAAAAATCAGATTATAGTGGGGGGAAACAAAACGTACTGCCAAGGGGGTTTGTACAGCTTTGGCACAAGTGACAGAGGGTACAGTTTTATATAGTGGGGGATTTTAATTAAGAGATATCGTTCCGTTGTTGTTTCCGAAAATGAGGGGAACTATACAGAGTCACGGGTGGAAGAATATCTTGCTATTTGAAACAAACAAGAAAGAATAGGTTAAGTCGGAGCAATCATAAATTGCGGAATTTGTCCACACAGAAGGACATCGCTTAGATGTATATATGCTAGCACAGCGATTTATTGGTTGAACCTCCAATCGACACACCTATAGAGAGTGGTGCTATCGAATCCTCTCTCCTAGGTCCATAGACGGAAGTCCTCACCCAGTGTTTCAAAGACTGTTTGGCACTAGTCTGAACTTATCCCCTACCTCAAATTGCTCAGGGACCCGATTGGGAATGATGTTACCGCTGTAAAATAATTTTTGATAACCGCTTAGTACTTTCCATAAAAACTCAAATCTTAAAATTGCAGGACTTTTTCCAAATTGAAATGAATGAGGGTGAAAAAGTACGGCTACGGCCATTGCTACTGTACTTCTGCTCAACTTTTTTCAGAATTGTTTCACACTAACACATATTAGGGCAGACACCCAAGCACAAATTCCATGTTGATCTGACATGCACTTGTTTGTTTGTCCTTTTTTCCTGTCCCATAGAGTCCCATTAATTTTTGTCCCTACTCAAACCCTGTCATTTCTTTTAACCTACAGCCACCGAACTTTATGATCTCATTGAGACGAGGTTAATAAAACTATAATCCACAGCCATACTGACCTAGACTCCTCAATGTGCTTTTTATTCATCCCTCGTTCCTCTCTTAGACTTAATTTTTAGCAACACTTTTGCAACTGCCTAGCTACAAGTCCAAGTTAAGTATTATTCCCCTCACAAAATACCTTCCATAGTGGTACAGGCTGAAGCCCAGCTGCAAAGAACTGTTATGTTGCTCTGATCAAATATTTGAAATTTCGATAGTTTTCTTGTTCATGGATTTACAGCTTTTAAAGGAGTTTCAGAGCACCATTCAAATGAATAATTGTTCAATAAACAGTATTATTTCTTAAGGTACTTATTAATTCATCATCTACTGAACAACTTTATTCCCTTGGGTCCTGGGGGGAAGGCAGAGCACTTCCTAAGTCCCCCACCCACCCACATTGAGACCAAAGTTTACCACATTTGCAGCACCATCTGCCCCGGCCAATCCATCATCACTTATAGAGCCCTAGTTATCTAGAAGCACTCACCCTGGGGCAGGCCATCCCACACTTCCAGCCAATCGTATTTGCATTCGCCCTCAGCCATCAGCAAGGGGTCGTTCTCCAGGTCGAAGGTTTTGAAGGTGAGTGTGACCTCGGTCTGGGGAGGGACAATGATGATGTAGGAGCATTCCAGGTTGTGAGGGTACTTGTCAGGGAAATCGGGTGACTCAATCACACCGGTGGGAGCGGTGAAGTTGCGGAAGCAGTGCTCCGAACCTGTAGTGGACAAAGGATGAGAAAATACGATAAAAAGATGAGATAAATATGACTAGAATTATGGAAAAGACCTTTGTGAGTAAACGCAAGTTAAAACTTAAAATTATAACTTTGGCAAGACATAACCGACAGTGATATTACTAGCATAGAACATCCGGGATTGACCAGAAGCCAATACAACCCCAAAGTGTTTCTGAAGTGTACAGAAGATATGTTGCAAATGAAAATATCTTAAATCTGGTGGATAAATTTCACAATATAGAATTTTATGCATGTAGTTTTACGTCATTTTGTCAAACAAATAAATGTCATTGTCAGATATTCTTAGCAGATTTATCTACTAAGAGGTTAATAACAATAACCCAAAGTCCAAAAACCTTCATTTTATATTTTTAACCAATATAAAACAATATAGAACCATTAATATCACGGCTGTCCAGTGAAAAACACGTATCTCCACTTTTATACATCATTTGATCACATGACCTGCCGTTTACATTCTATAAAAGTTTAATGACGAATGAAACAACCGAAATTACCCAAGACTAGTTGGGGAAATATCGGATTCCAATGACTTCCATTAATGTGGACGTCAGTTTTGGGCCTGTCTTATAAAGTTGCCATTCTGGAGACATCAGCTTACCTAACAACATACCAAGTATCCCTAAGACTTAATCTAAAAGAGCCTAGTTTTTAATAGCTACGGAAAAGTAGGAGCATTCCCAATAGCAGCATATTCCGTAATCGAAGTGCCCTGCTGGCAAAAGCTGTTGCAAATGAATCTGGTTAATAAATTTCACAATAAAAAAAAAATTATGCATGTAGTTTTATGTCATTTTATCCAATAAAAATGTTCATTGTCAGATATTCTTAGCAGACGTATCTACTAAGAGAGTAAGGCAATTTCACTAGATAAATAAAATAACTTAAAATAACTTAAACAAATAAAAGAAATAATAAAATTAGTTTCATACTATTCATAATATCTTAATTTAATACATATAGTACTTATTTACATTACATTTAAAGATCATTTTACAGGATGCCATTTTTGTGTTGTGATACTGATGGTAGTTAAATGTCAAGGTTTTTGGTGCACACATGCTGTGCTAGCTCCTTATCCAATATCTGTATATATATATATATATATATATATATATATATATATATATATATAGATATATATATATACAGCTACATACTTCAAAAACCACTTCTTTCTTCCAAGTTCTAGTCCCGTATTGCACACTTCCTAATTACCGAAACATGGAAAAACACATGCTAGACACTACATCAACGTCTTCTGAGCCATTCGGCCATTATATTTGAAATATTTAAAAGCTTTACAATACACTCTCGCATAAACATCCAACCAGCACTCTGCATACACATTTCAGAACTTTCTCCGAAAAACATCTGGGGTGTGTTTTTTTCGACCCAGCCCGAACATTCTCCATGTGTTTCCCAGGTGCTCTCCTGGGAACTGTTGCCCGAGCGGAGCAGCCTGTGGAAAGCCTGCAAGTGCTTGGACCCCGCATTGCCACCCTGTCAGCTTTGCTGCGGCACGCCTGCCGACATAGTAATGCAGAGTGGGATGGGGAGAGAGGGAAACTGACTGAACCTAAATGGGCGAGAGAGAGGGAGGACGGGAGCGGAGAGGAGGAAACAGGCCAGCTTAATGAGAGAGGACGAGAGATCAAAGAAGGAAGAGAGATAAACAACAAAACAAACAAGTCTAAAGTGGGAGAGGCGGCAGGGGCCCTCGTGCCTCATGTCTGCTATGCAGATTTATTGTGCGTGCCGAGTTGCTCACCTTGAGCTCTTGGCAGCTGCGTCACGGGCCGCGCAAAAGTTCCCGGGGTGCTTTGCTCTCACCTGGAGACGTGGCATGGGTCCTTAGTCACCGTGGAGGGCCTTTTTATGGATGTGCAACATCAATGAGTGAGCATAGCCTGGCCCCTCCATGGACTAAGCAGGGTCCCGGTTCTGTCTGTCTGTCTTACAAAGGATCAGCAGGGGGACCTTTTCCTTCCGAGTTTAACGACGCACCACACGCGTGCATATGGAAACAACACTCACATACCTACTAAACCGTTGTGGAGATAGAATATCCTGCAACGGTGTGCCATGAACCAGAGTCCTGCAGGCTCCACAACGACTGAAAACAATAGTGCTATGTTCCAAGTTCCATTAAATAACCCAAAAGTCCATAAAAAAGCTTCAAAGCCCTATGGCCAATATAAACACAATAAATAGAAACCATTATTGATGCATCACTTTGATCACATGACTCGTGCTGTTTTACATTCCATAAGAATTTCATGACACAAATGGAACAACAGAAATTACCCAATACTGGTTTTGGTTGAGGAAATATCGTATGATTCCAACTGACCTCCATTAATGTGGACGTCATTTTTTTGGGCCTACTGTCTTATGTCTTATGAAGTTGCTACCTTTTTTGGAGTATACTTGTTTTACTTTGGACCAAGTTATCCAAGTATCCTTAAGACTTGAATCTAAAAGAGCCGAGTTTTTTAACAGCTACTGGAAAAAGTGGGAGCATTCCCCAATAGCGCCAGATTCCGTAATGTTCGAGGTGCTCTGCTGGCAAAAGCTCTCTAAGTTGTAGTAGAGAGAGGCTGCTGTAGTAGGGCAAGATGAGTAACACGGGCCACAACATGTCTGTCCCTCAAAGCTCCGAGTCGCAAAAGGTACGCGATGGAGCTGCCAGCTGTTGAATCGCTATGTATGTTAAAATCAGGCTTTTAAAATCAATACAAGCACAAACGTGAAGCCGGAGCCGCTCGGCCGGTGCAGGAGGTATCTGAGCATGAGGTGAAGTATAAGTAGGGGTATATACAGGAAGCCTAGAAGCTCAGAGAACTGGCAGCTAATCCAGTCAAAAGTCTGGAATGAACACATGAAGGTTGGTTTAACCTAAGAGCTTTCCATTATGTGAAGGTTCTCTGTATTTCACAGACTTTCTTCTACCAGATGTCTCATTTACAAAAGTGGTTCTCTAAGAAGTTCTTTAGGAAAACATTCGATGGATGGATCTCATAATGTAAAGGCATCATACCCAACAAGAGTTCTACTTAGACGTTTTCCGTTATGTGGAGGTTCTCTGAACTTCACAGAAGTTCTCCTCCCAGATTTCTTATTTACAAAAGTTGGTTCTTCTTAAGAAGTGTTCTTTAAGAAAACATTGTCGATGGATGGATCTCAGATAATGTTAAAGGCTTTACACCCCAACAAGGGTTCTACCTAGAAGCTTTCCATTATTGTGTGGAAGTTCCCTGTACTTCACAAAGGTTCTCCTCCCAGATGTCTCATCTGTTTGTACAAGAAGTGGTTCTCATAAGAAGTTCTCTTAGGAAAACAGTTCATCAATGATATGGATCTCATAATGTAATAGCTATTACACCCAACAAGGGTTCTAACCTAGTAAGCTGTTTCCATTATGTGGAGGCGTTCTCTCTGAAACTTCACAGACGGGTTCTTCTAACCAGATGTCTCAATTACAAAAGTGGGTTCTCTTTAAGACGTTCTTTTAGGAAAACATTTAACAGATGGATCTCATAATGTAAAGGCTTTAATACCCACAAGGGTTCTTACCTAGACAGCTTACCATACTATGTGGAGGTTTCTCTCTGAACTTCACAGACGTTCTTTTCTCCCAGACGTCTCATATTTACAAAAGTGGCTTTCTCTAAGAAGTTCTTTAGTAAATCATTCGATGAAGGATGGATCTCATAATGCTAAAAGGCTTTTTTACACCCAACAAGGGGTTCTACCTAGAAGCTTACACAATTATGTGGAGGTTCTCTGAACTTCACAAAAAGGGGGTTCTCCTTCCAGACGTCTTCTTTACCAAAAGTGGTTCTCTAAGAAGAGTTCTTTTAGTAAAACATCGATGGATGGATCTCAATAATGTAAAGGCTTTACCACTTACACGCCAACAAGGTTTCTACCTAGAATGCTTACCATTATGTGGAGAGGTTCTCTCTGAACTTCACAGACGTTATCTTCTCCCAGATGTCTCATTTACCAAAAGTGGTTTCTCTAAGAAGTTCTTTAGGAAAACATTCAATGCATGGATCGCTCATACATGTAAAGGCTTTTCTACCCAACAAGGGTTCTAACCTAGAAGCTTTCCATTATGTTGGAGGTTCTCTGTGTACTTCACAAAGGTTCGTCTCCTTCCAGACGTCTACTCATTACAAAAGTGGGGTTCTCTTAACACGTTCTTTAGAAGAACCATTCATTGGATGGATCTCTCATAATGTAAAGGCTTCATTACCCAACAAGATGGTTACTACTCTAGAAGCTTTCCATTATGTGGAGGGTCTCTGAACTGATACGTCATCTAGACGTTCTTCTCCCCAATAGTGCAATTATCAAGTTGGCCATAAAGGTGGTTTAATTTCCAAAGAAAACCAGTTCTTTAGGAAAAACATTTAACCAGATGATCTACATAATGTAAAGGCTTCATACCCAACAAGGAGTTCTACTATAGAATCTATTTTCATTAATGTGAGGTGGTCCTCTACTCAACTCATCACAGACGTTATCTTCTACCAGATGTCTCATTTACAAAAGTGGTTTCTCTAAGAACGTTCTTTAAGGGAAAACATTTAACTGTCATGATGGATCTCATAATGTAAAGGGCTTAATAGCCAACAACAAGGTGTTCTAATGTTAGAAGTTTTTCGTGATATGTTGGGGGTTTCTCTGGAACTCTCACAGACTTTCTTCTACCAGATGTCTCATTTACAAAAGTGGTTCTCTAAGAAGTTCTTTAGGAAAACATTCGATGGATGGATCTCATAATGTAAAGGCATCATACCCAACAAGAGTTCTACTTAGACGTTTTCCGTTATGTGGAGGTTCTCTGAACTTCACAGAAGTTCTCCTCCCAGATTTCTTATTTACAAAAGTGGTTCTCTAAGATAGTCACGCTTTAGGATCTTTAAAAACACTTAACAGATGGATCTCATAATTGTAGAGGCTTGTACACATAACAAAACAAAGGTTCTAGCTAGAAAGCTTTCCATTATGTGGAGGTTTCTACTGTCTACTTCACAATGGTACTCTCCTTCCAGATGTGTCTGTATATTTACAAAGTTGGTTTCTCTGAAGAAGTTCTTTAGGAAAACATTTATACAGAATGTATGGATCTCATAACATGTAAAGGCTTCATAACCCAACAAGGGTTCTACTTAGAAGTTATTTTCCGATTACTAGTGGAGGAGGTTTTCTCTCTCTGAACTTCACAGATCATTTCTTCCTCCCGCAAATGTTTCTTTATTACAAAAGTCGGGTTCTCATAAGAAGTTCTTTAGGAAAAACATTTGTTTTCAATGCATGGATGTCATAATGTAAAGGCTTTATACACCCAACAAAAGGTTCTTACCTAGAAGTCTTTCTATTATGTGGAGGTTTCTCTGTACTTCACAATGTGGTTTACTCCTTCCAGATGTCTTATTTACAAAGTTGGTTCTCTAAGGACGTTACTTTAGGAAAAACATTTAACAGAATTGATCCTCATAATGTAAAGGCTTTACACCCAACAAGGGTTTTACCTAAAAGCTTTCCATTACATGTGGAGGTGTTCTCTTGTACTTCACACACGTTTTCTTCTACCAGAATGTCCTCATTTTACAAAAGTGGTTCACTCTAAGAGTTCTTCTTCAAGGAAAAACACTTCGATGGATGCGATTATCATAATATGTAAAGGCACTTTACCACCCAACAAGGGTTCTACCTTAGAAGTTTTCCATTATGTGGAGGTTCTCTGTATACTTTCACAAAGGTTCTCCTCCCAGACATGCTTCATTTACAAAAAGTTAGTTCTCTAAGACTTCTTTGAGGAAAACATTCAAATGGATTGGATCTCATGTAACTCGTATAGGCTGTAACACCCAAACAATAGGGTTCTCTACTCTAGAAGCTTACCATTATGTGGAGGTGTTCTCTGAACTTCATCAAAGGACTTCTCCTCCCAGATGTCGACTTATTTATCACAATAAGTGGTTCTCTAACTAGAAGTTTCTTTAATGAAAACATTCGATTGGATGGATCTCATAATGTACAATGCTGCTTTATGTACCTAAACAAAAGGGGTTCTACCCTAGGAAGCATTTCCATTATTGTGGAAGTTCTCTGTACTTTACACAAAGGTTCTCCTCCCAGATGTCTGTTTTACAAAAGTATGGTTTCTCTAAAAACTATTCTTTAGGTATTTAACTTTAGATAGATGTATGTTAATAATTGTTAAAGGCTTCATTACGCTAACAAGGACGATTTCTACCTAGAAGCTTACCATTATGTGTGAAGGTCCCTCTGTACTTTCACAAAGGTTCTTTCTCCTCAACATGTCTAATGTTTACAAAAGGTGGTTCTCCAAGAAAGTTCCTTTAGGCAAAAACATTCATATGGATTGGATCATTCATAATGGTAAAAAGAGCTGTTTATCACCCAAAAAAAGGGTTCTCACCAAGAAGCTTTTCCATTATGTGGATGGTTCTCTGTATCTTCACAAAGGTTCTTCTACCACATTGTCTCATTTACAAGAAGTGGTTTCATACCTAAGTAATGTTTCATTTACAGATAAACATTTCGATCGTAGATTGGATCCCTTCATAATGATAGAAGGCCTTAATCTTACCAAACAATGGTTTCTTACCTAGACTAGCTTAGACTCCTTGCATGCTATTAAGTGTACGGGTCTCTGAACTTCACAGACGTTCCTTCTCACCCAGAATGTCTCATTTTACACAAAAGTGGTTCTCTAAGACGTTCTTTAGGAAAACCATTTAACAGACATGGATCTCATAATGTATGAAAGGCTTTACACCCCAACAAGGGTTCTACCGTAAAAAAGCTTTCCATTATGTGGCAGGTTCTCTGCACTTCACTAAAGGTTACCACCGTCCAGACGTCTCATATATAACAAAAAGTGGTTGCTCTAAGAAGTTCTTATAGGAACCACATTCCAATGGATGGATGATCATCATAAGTAAAGGCGTCATGACCCAACAAGGGTTTTTACTAGAAGCTTTTCTCATTATTGTAGAGGTTCTCTGTACTTCACCAACTGGTTCTCCTTCCAGATATCGTCATCATCATTACAACAAAGTGGTTCTCCAAGACATGAATCCTTTAGCGAAAACATTTAACAGATGGATCCTCATAATAGTAAAGGCTTAATACCCAACAAGGGTTCTGTATCCCAGAAAGCTTTCTCATTATGGTAGGAGGTTCCTCTATGACTTACACAAAGGTTCTCCCTCACCAGATGTCTATTTACATAAATGGTTTTCTCTAAAAAGAATATCTTTAGGAAAACATTTAGATATATGTATGAAATAATGTAAAGGCTTCAATAGGCCTCAACAAGGGTGACTACCTAGATAGCTTTTACCAATTATGGTGAAGGTCCTCTGTACTATCAACAAATGGTTCTTCGACCCACAATGTCTCATTTACAAAAGTTGGTTCTCCAAGAAGTATCTTTAGGCAAACATTCAATGGATGGATCTCATAATTGTAAAGGCTTTACCACCAAACAAGGGTTCTACCAAAGAAGCTTTCCATTATGTAGGCGAGGTTCGCTGTTCCTTCACAGAAGTAGTTCTCCTTCGCACGACGTCTCATTTACACAAAGTTGGTTCTCTAAGAAGTTACCTTTAAAGAAAACATATAGATGAGATGGGATCTGCATAATGTAAAGGCTTAATACCCAACAAGGGTTCTACCTAGAAGCTTTCCATTATGTGGAGGTTTCACTGTACTTCACAAAGGTTCTTTTCTCAGACATCTTCAAGAAACCTCTAATGGAAATGTTCTTTAAGAAAACATTCAGTAGATGGTTCAATGAATGGACCATGTAATGCAAGGTTCTATACCCCAGGTCTTCCGATCTAGGCCTCCAGTTTTTAGTTTCCAAGGGAACCGTTCATGTAATTGATTGGCCAGGTGTAGTGCCACACCTACGGCAAGGGTATCACAACGGTGGTGCTAGGTACTGTGGTGGGAAGACATGAGAGTTCAAAGGTCCAGATCGTATGTGGGACCCTAGCTTGGGCTCTACAGACCAACAGCGGGTTCTATCCCAGAAGACTTTACAAATTATATATTAGCGGTTTCTTTAACTGGTTGAAAAGATGTTCTTGATTACTCACTCCATCTCTTTCTGACCATCACTCCAACTGAAAGGTTCTTTAGGTTCTTCCCACCTATCTAGTAACATCAAATTAATGCTCAATCTGAAAATTGTCACTTAGAGGGTATCTAGATTTAGAAAGAATAGGACCACCTTGATCGTCTTCCAAGAGCAAGGCTCAGTCAGCCGGCGGCAAGGCAAGAGCAACGGGCATTATGGGTTGGTTACCTGGGAACTACTAACACCTACCGAACTACTGCACGTAAACCCACAGGGACACGAGAGCACCCTAGTCATCTTCGGAAAAGGATTGCTAGACAAAGCTCCACATATGCTGTAATACCTATATACCCGGGACTCGCCCACGCGCACTTATCCACACGCAGAAACCATGAGGCCCCACTCATCCTCCTTATTTTAATTAAATCTCCATGTTCACCACTGCGCAACACCACAACAAACCGCAGATCATTAAATAGCACGGCACAAGCGTGTGTGGAGGCAGGTAAAGCTGCAAATCAGCTCTAGTCCGCACAAGCCGTGCTTGAGAGGAAATGCATAACAACCTTCCGGCTGCTAACCATCAGACAAGACAAACCCGCCGCATGCCGCACCTACAGACGACATTGGTGGTGAACACGGTGAACATGTCGGCGAGTTACCGTTAGTGTCAACACAAATGTGACCTAAATACACAAGGTAAACTGTGTAATTTGAGAGACATCAGCCATGATAGCATCG
>JAMWET010006104.1:0-54202 GCA_024036415.1 Prochilodus magdalenae
TGTTAATTTTTACCCATCTTCTGGATCAAATATCTTTGACAATTTCAACTGTAAAGCATGTTTAAAATGTATCATCAGTTCCATTTCATAGCTATACATCGTTTACTAAGTTTCTAAACTCTTACAATCCCTCATCCTCTGGAAATGACCAGCCCCGGTGCAGTTTCATATCCAATTATCCAATAATTTATCTAAGTTTTTAAAGTGACGATGTTACTGATTCAGCATAAACCAGTGCTCACATATGCTAATACATGCTCAGTCATGGTGGAGTGCCTTGGCTGCCTGAGATTAGTTCTAATCCCTGCAGTAATCCTTCAAACATGCTCTGTGATCTCGAAGGCACTTAAGACCTCCTCTTACTTCTGGCATCTTACAATGTAGAGACTATGAACAACCGCAGACATCATGCAGATGTTTCAACATCGCTCATGAACAGGCGCTGCAAACTCAAAGGACAAAAAAAGACAAAAAAAAACACAACACCACTTACCATGTGACTGGACAAAAGGGTGTGGCTTTGGAGGAGATGTGACCATTAAGTATCCTAACTATCATAAGCACCACAATTTAGGTTCATGGGAGGACAAGGCTAAGTTGGCTTCCTAGTAGTTTCCTATACCACCTTAAATAGTGAAACTGTCTCACTTCACTAGAACTGTGATAGCATCATTTTCCAGGATCATGGAATGTCAAAGGTCCACCCAGCACTAGGGGACGTACATGTCAAAAAAAACAACCCCGCAGAAGGCCATGAAGCTTTGCAATCCAATTATCCCTTGTTCAATGGGTGTCAGCGAACTGACAATGTAGCATGAAGGACGTAAAATTCAGGTCAAGTGCTTTATTTAAGTACTTGATGCTCCAAATAGGGACACGAGAAACAATGTGGGTTTCCCCCCATGAGCAGTTTGTGAGATGATAACCGTTATCATTGTTTTATAAATCACAGGGGTATTGAACATCCAGCTGCAGAAAGGGCAGCATGTCTTCTAGCTGTTTGCACCTATTATTCAGCAGCCGTCTGATCTGCTCCACTGGCAGTCTGAGTTGATTTGGGTTCCGCAAACTGTCTCAGTCTTCCTCTACCTGAAGCAACAAGACCAAAAGAATGAGTGCTTGTCAAAAGTGATATACACATGAATCCTTTGATTTTGGAAATGATAAAAGAACCCGGACCGAAGACCAGCTCGTCCTTAAGCCTGTATGTACTCCGGGGACATTGAACTGTTGTCTTTCTGGCACCTTGGTAGAAATATGCAAGGAAACTGCCGGTCCTGGCATCAGGGGTAAACGTAGTTCCGTGGAAGAAATGTTTTTACTACAGTTAAAGATAAATACTGTTCTAGCACATTAATACCTAAACTGCTCTGCCGTGCAAATGTACATTTTATCTGAATCTTTTTAGAATACGCCTATAACAATTTTCATTTGCTTCTACAGCGACAGGGCGAAATATGAAAACGTTTTTTCTAGCTACTTTCTTAAGGCTTGTGTGAATAAGTTGTTTTGGTAATCCACAAGATGTACAGTGTTGTGTGGTCCCATCAGTGTATAATACCATTAACACCTGAACATCTGTCTTTGGTGGATGATAATTAGATACTGCTCTTACAGCCCACGGTGAGGGAACCAGACATAAATACATTTAATGCCTTTAAAAGCTACTTTGTAAAAAGGTTACTTCATGAAATGGTTATGAGTGAGATCGCATTTTTATTATAACAAATATACCAAACCTACATAACCTATATATGTATTATTATTGAATTAATTATTCCACCAAATAACATATAAACTACTTTACGCTTTATCTGGAACAACATATAAAAAACATGTGCCAAAGGCACACTGTAACAACTGAACCATCACAACACCGAGAGCAACCCCTCTTCCAAAACTATGTCATTTCCTTGATTATGTTACACTAAACAAGCACTCTCAGAGGAGAGACAAGACAACCAGCCTCGTAACCTTTACCAGTCTAGTCAGGGACACCTAGCAAAAAAAAAAAAGTCTGGCAGTCGTGAACATCAAATCTAAGCAGACCTAAAAGCCCCCGGCACGCTCACCCTTAAGTAGGGTGAGGCAGGTGTTAGCGTTTGGTTTTTGTTTGCTTGTTTGTTGTCTCTTGTCTCCCCCTAGTGGCCGGAGGTGGACCTTGCAGGACTGAGATCCTACGCACACTTTGTACAAACCCTGTAAAATTAACTCTGGTCACCTTAATTTAACAACCAGGGTACATAATAGAACAGTAAAATACATTTTACATGCTAGTTAACTTCCCTGTTAACTGTTATTTTAAGGTTTCAAGAAATTCAAAATTATAAAGGCAACCCAGAGCTAAACAGTGTTTTACATTATGTAAGTTCACAGAGTCATTGTGGATAAACGAGAACAGAAAGAAAAAAAAAACCCACAAAAAATGATTTACCATTTATAAAGGCATTGATTGTTTGGATAAAAAAAGCACTTTACATTATATCATATAGGGGGACAAACACACAGTTGATATTTGAGAAGTTGAAATGAAAGTGTTATATGAGGTTACAAGAAAGTGTGTCAATCAATTGGTTAAACAAAAGTAGGCAAGGTGTCATAAATGTGGGCACTGTGATAATTTAATCGATTTCAAAACCTTTAGAACTAAATGGGAATTAAATTTGGGTTTGGTATCGTTCAGGACCTTGAACCTCCATTACACAGGTGACTCCCAATATGAGAAACGATATTTAAGGGGGGAAATTGTAGTTTTCTCTCTCTGTGCATTTCTTCTGAAGATTCGCAGGCATGGGAGTCTCTCAAAACAACTTTCATTATGACCTGAAAACAAAAGATTGTTCAGGCGTCATAGGTGTAGGGGAAGGATACAGAAAGCTATCTCAGATGATTTCAGCTTTCAGTCTCCACTGTGTAGAAACATTCGTGAGGAAAATGGAAGACCTACAGGCACATTTCAAGTCAAGGCTCGATTCGTTGGAAGACCCAAGAAAAAAATCGAAATAAAACAGAAGCGAAGGATTGTTGAGAACACAGTTCAAGAGTCAACCCACAGACCAGCACCAAAGACCTACACCATGATCTTTGCTGCTGATGAGATCACAGTGTTGTCATCGTTCAACTATTCGGCGCACTTTACACAAGAGATTGCTATAATCTATTTCCGGCGAGAGTGATTGCCAGAGGAAGCCTATTCTACGCCCACCATCACAAACAGATCCGCTTGAGGTATGCTAAGAGCACATTTGGACAAGCCAGCTTCGTTTTTGAATTAACGGTGCTGTGGAACTGATGAAAAACTAAAATAGTAGTTTATTTGTGCGCATATAACAAGGGCCGTTATGCATGGAGGAAAAAGAACACAGCAACTGCACCAAGAAAAACACCTGCTACCTACAGTAAAAATTTGTGGCCAGTACAGGACTGGGAATATGGTTAAAAGTTAGAGGGACGCCATGGACTTCTAATCAAGTTATCAGCAAGATTCTGGGAGACCAATGTCCAGGGAATCAGTGACCGAAGCCTGAAGCTGCACCGGGGCTGAATTCTTCCAACAAGACAACGACCCCTAAACACTGAAACAAAATCTACTAAGGCATTCATGCAGAGGAACCAAGTACAATGTTCCTGGAATGCCCCATCTTCAGTCCCCAGGACCTGAGTATTATTGAAAATCTGTTAGTGTTCACTTTAAAGAGAGGCTGTCCATGCACTCGGAAACCATAAAACTTACATGAATCTAGAGATGTTTTTGTAAAGAAGAATAGGTCTAAAATACCTTACAGCCACAAATCCAGACTCCTCCATTAGAAGAAGCTATAAGAAGCGTGTGTAGATGCTGTTATTTCTGCGAAAGGAGGATCTACTACATATTGAGGTTTTTATTTTGCGTGCCCAAATTTATGCACCCTGCATACTTTTTTGTTTAACTCAATTATTGCACACATTCTGTAACTCATATAAACATCATAAAACTTCTCAAATATTACTGTTGTTTGTCCCTTTATGATATATTTAACTTGAATTTTTTTATCCAAACCAATCAATGCTTTTTATAAAGGTTAAATCAGGAAAATTAACAAGGGCGGCCCAAAACTTTCCGCACCCCACTGGTAATTTTGCGTTACAAAAACCATCAGGCACTCGCTGGGTCCTCCCTCTAAAACTGGCTGTTGTTTGTACTCCAACAATCAAAACACCAGAAAGGACTGTAGGCTGTTATTTTCTGGGTTATTAAGGAAACTCTTATTATTAAAAAATATTGTAGTACTTGTAGCAGTCAAAGAGTGATAATGTAGTCAAATAAGTGTTAAAATAAAGCAATAAATAACTAGTGAGAGCATGGGGTGTGAAAAAATAAAAATACCTCAGCATAGACATCTGTTTTGTAGGCATCACCAGCACCCATACTTTAGCTTGAACCCATCTTTAGCGTGACCGCTTCCTTTGTAATCAATCACCATTTAATTTCAAATAGTTGTTCAGTGTCAGTGGTTTCCAAAAACAGAGGCAGCCTAAGTGAATCCATTATTGAAATAAATATTTGAGCAATTTAAATATATAGCTCCTGTTGAATGAACTTCTTTTCTGTTATTTTATTTGGTTTAACAGAAAGTTTATACCTATCACACAGCCAAAATGCATAACAGGACAATAAAATTTTTAAGTCCTGGATCATCATTATACTAAATGATCACATTTTAGCCACGCAATACTATCAAACCACACAGCATTAATTGAGAAAAATCGCAGTATGATGTTTTCGGTACAGAAAACTGCATTACTAGCCAGCTCCATGTTCTAAGGTTAAAGGTCACCCTAAGATTTCTACTAAAGAAGGTTTTGAAACATAAAGGGTTAGATTATCTCTAGCTCTAATTCCTGGATTACTTAACTGGTTTGCGTTAGAAACATAGGTAGGATAGATCCCACAATGCTGGTAGAGTAAGTGATGAGAGTAGGTGATCAGGTTCCATGTACGTAAAAGGAGTTAAACCCACCAGTGTGAGCCAGGCCAGTGCAACCGCCCTGCATCAGAGAAGCAAAGCCATACCTGACACCAGAGCACGCTTGATGAACGGCTGCTTCAGCCCCTGAGATCCAGCCCGGTCGTCATCTGCATTCACACAAATACCGACAATAGGTTAGAAATACAATCTTAATTACACAAAATCGTATATTAGAGTACTGTGAATAATATAATAAACCAATCTATAATAAACATCGAAATGTATAGGATAAATGTTTAAAATACTGTGTTCCTGTTATACAGACACCACAAACACAAACAACACGACAAATACAAAAAAAAATATATTTGCACCCCTATTCAGAAAGACGAAAAAGCAACATTAGTGAAATTAATGGATTCCATGAAGGGATTTATCTATGTAACACATTTATTCACCCTCAAATTCTATTACAGTGATTCCATGTATATCCAAGAAGCCTCTTATAAATAAATAAAAAAAACAAAAAACAAAAAAAAAACTACATGTTTCCATGCAGTTTCATTAGTTGCCGGCTCAGTGGAGGTCATGAAGTTGGCACGACACAGTCAGGAGAGAAACGTGTTTCTATCTTTTCACACTTAAAGAAGAAAACTGTAAGAGTAACGTCATGGTGCAGTGCTACCTGTTTGCTGGTGCTACCTGCAGTGCTCCCTGTTTACCTGTTTGCCAGCTATTAACTTGCTTACAGTGTTTAAAGGCTCCCAATCTAAATGTATTTTTTTTGGCCAGTTGTCTGCAGGTTATTGGTTAGCTTAGCTTGGCTATCCTAACTCATTATAGTTGCAGAAAGCTACCTACTTAGCTGAAATGTCAATTGAGAATCACCTGCATGCTAACGAATGCTAGATAGCATGTTGAATAGCCGTAGTTATAAGATTGTCAGTTCATATTTTAACATTAGCTAAAATTGGGTTCAATGTGTTAACTCTATCTAGTACGCAGTTCCATGTTTACAAAGCCTCGCCACACTGACTATAATACAACCCTTCCTCAACCTGTGGACATGTACTAGCTTTACAGAGCATTATATTAACAACAGACTCAGGGAATTTATAAAAAAATCTCCAACTTATTACCAACGACCTTTGACCTCATAGACAGCACTAAATTAAAAACCATTACACTTGTTTGACGGATTTTGCCAAATGGGATCAGGAATACTTTGACAAACCGCTGTAAATACACACCATTCAATACTGCCAAAAGTCATCTACACATTTTGGGAGCAACGTGTGACGATAGACCAAGCCACATTTCTGCACTGCCTATAACCAAGAGATGAAAGAAAAATGCTGATGCACTTGAGTCTGACGCTAATGTTTTGTTTGATATTGTACAGAATTTAAAATTAATAGCATATATATTAATTATTGGTGGAAGAACTGAGGTTAATTTTGTGTTTTGCTGCTGCTGCTGCTCGTCTCTTAACATAAAAAAAAACACGTAAACGAGAACACATATCGCACATATTGGCTTCCTTCACTTGGCTTCCTGTCCGTTTTAGGATTGATTTTAAAAGATATTGATCTTTGTTTATTTATAAGTCATTGAATGGCTTTGGCTCCCGCCTATCTCTCTGAGCTCTTTTGCAGCCATACATTCCATCATGGTCACTCAGATCTGCTGATCAGCTTTTTTCTGGTGGTCCCTAAATCCAGGGCTGAAGCACAGGGGTGATCGTGCCTTTTCAGTTATAGCCCCTAAACTATGGAATGAGTTGCCACTACACTGTTAGGCTAGCCCCTACACTGCTATTTTTTTTTTAAGTCCTGTTTGAAAAATCTTATTTTTATTCTTTGGCTTTTAATGTAGTTGAGTGTTAATGTTGTGGTCTTTGTGTGTTTGTTTGTTTTTATGTATGTTTTTGTCTTTTTATTACTGGACAGCACTTTGGTCAACTTTTGTTGTTTTAAAATGTGCTTTATAAATAATTGACATTGACATTGTGCTGAAACCCCTAACTCATAGACAGCAGCGCTGTAATCCATCTTCGACCTTCGGCCACTTTCGCTTCAATGTAAACAAGTGAGGAAAGGTGTTTCGCTAAGCTTAGCAATAGCAAACCTAGATTTAAAAAAAATCTGAATATACTACCTTGCTTATAATAACACAATATACATAAATTGTAATTCCTGTATCTTGAGCCAATACACAGAGCTATTTAAATAACAGCATGACTGAGTAATCAGAGTGTGAGGTGATCCTGAAAATGTGGCTGCTCAGCTAAAATACTTGCATAATGGAAAAATTACACGTTCAAAACTGGATCAACTCGTGTCTTTAATAACCATAGAGTGTTAGAAATATGATGACTTCATATACTGCCTGATCCTTTTTTAAAATGACGACTTGAACGACACTTCACTGTGAATCTCTGACTTAGAACATTACCTCCTCCAGAGGCATTAGTTCCTGCTTCAGGATGTCCAGTTTCTGTTTTAACTCCTTTTCCTTCATCAAATGGTGCTCAGGAAGGTGTACTGCTGTGTGCAACATGTGGACAGCATTCTTCAAGTCCTCTATATTCGAAACCCGTTCACTGGTCAGCGGTTCTAGACACACAAGAAGCATGCACACCAAAGTATAAGCATTTCATAGTGCACACAACTCTCCTAACCTACACACCCTAGGTACAATAAGAGCACAAACTTCTAGATTTCTATATACTATAAAACACGTTTAAGATAAATATATGTATGGACAGGAATATCTATGGGACATTACAGGATGTTCTATCGTTGCTGTCTAAAGAAAACAAGCATCTCCAAAATAGCAACTTTACAAGAGAGGCCAAAAACCTCATTTTACTTTAATCTAAGCCAATGCAACCAGACATCTTTCCAAACAGTTTCTGTTTCTGTTGGTCCATACACCATGAGATTCTCACTCGGTATAAACAGCAACTGATGTGTTCAAATGATGAATAAAAGTGAAAATGGACAAAAGTGAAGACAAATGTTTTTCTTTGGACATCGATGATATTCAAGATACAGAAATTGTACATAATCCTATCTGACTGAGCAAACTAGTTTTAAAATCCAGTCTTGCTTGTCCTAAACTGTAGGAGAACTGACTACTAAGTGTAATATATACTTTTTTAGGTTGTATGGACACCTCAGAGAACCCAACTGATGCAGGTACATACCTGTTTGCACTGAGTGGACATTGTAGACGACTGCATTGATGTGTAACTGGAAATCTTTGTTGAGCAGAGTGTCCATTGGTGTACCAGAAGCAACCCTTACACCATCTGTGTGCAAACAGAATATATTTTAACTCGTAAATACTGTTTAAAAAGGATGATTTCTTCCAAGGTTGGACATATACAGTTCTGTGGAAAAGTTTTAGGCAGCCAGGATAATAGTTTAAAACTAAGTATCTTAAATAACCTATCAGTAAATAAATCATTAGAATAAACACAAATATACAAATACAGTGAAAAGTAACATAACGGTCTTGCCTTTAAGAGTTGTTTTTATGAATGGAGCATTTTAATGTTTTCGAAGAATAAAGTTGCACTGCAGTCACTGGATGGGATTATTACAATACAAATATCGACAGCACCTGATTTAATTTAATGAAGAACTGATCAGGTAGGCAGTTTGGTTTAAAGGTTTAAGCCATCATGCACAGCAGTCTGAACTACTCATCCCAGCACAACACACACTGACACACCACAACCATGTCAGCATCACTGCAGTGGCCAAATATGACCTGCTCTGTGGCGGTTCTGACCAGTGAAGAACAGTGTGAAATCAGGTTAACAATGTTAGCATAGAAACAGATGGACAACTGTAATTATAGAACTACAAAGTGCACCTGAATGACAAAAAAAAACAAAAAAAAAACAAACACCCAGTGTTATTATTATTATTATAGCTTATAATAAAAATAAACAAAAATGTGTAGACTTGAGGACATGTCTCAAAAATAATTACATGGGCATTACAAAGTTCATTTACAATCTGATCTTGTGTTTCTGCAAAAACTGTAGCACTTACTTTCTGGCTGAAAAGAGTGTGATGGGATTTCACTCCCAGGGAACTGCAGATCCTGAAGCTCTCTGTAACTGGAAGCTATAAACGTCCCTGTAGGAGTTTTTTAATTAGCCCGTTCAGAAAGGGCAGTTACTGGCTTCTTGGACCCTGTGTGAACCCTTTTCTTCTTGCTCCGGTAATTTGGGTGATGTTTTCGCAAATGAGTTCACATATTTAAGCGCAAGTATTCGATACTAGTGTTGATCAATATCAGCACGCTGGTATCATTTATCAACTCTTTGCCCATTATTATTATATGCCTGGGGAACCAAAGTGTTCCCAAACAGGAGATGAATGGATCATTAGGTATGTTCCTGCTCAAGCTTGCTCTCTCTGCATTCTGCATTTCAAACAGCTTGGCTCATAAACCATCCAAGGTAGACTAACCAAACTGATAGAATACATGGTGTTCCTTCCAGTTCTGAGAGCTTTCAGAGGGTTCTTTGTTTGTTTGTTAGGATTGTCATGGATTGTGTTAAACAGAACTATATAACTACAGAAATGCCCAGCACACAGTAAGTAAGACCTGTAATAAAAGCCGTAGTGAAAATACAGCCCCAATTTCAGAAGTTGGACACCGTGTAAAATGCTTATGAACAGAAATAAAAACAAAATGCAATGATTTACAAATCTCATAGACACATCCATATTCACAACAGAACACAGAACACACATCAGGCACTAAAAGTGAGACATTCTACCGTTTCATAAAAAATGTAACTAATTTAGAACTTGATGGCAGCAGTGCATCTTAAAGAAGTTGGGACAGGGCTATGTCTACCATTGTGTTCCGTCCCCTCCTCTTTTAACAACCGTCTGTAAACATCTGGGAAATGGGGAGACCAATTACTGAAGTACTGGGAGAGGAATGTTGTCCCATTCTTGTCTAATGTAGGATTCGAGCTGCTCCACAGTTCTGGCTCTTCTGTGCTGGATTTTGGTTTAACGTTGTGTCAAATGTTTTCTCTCTGCAAAAGGTCTCCACTGCAGGCAGGTCAGTTCAGCACCCACACTCTTCTTCTGTGAAGCCATGCTGCTGTGATGGATGCAGTATGTGTTTAGCATTGCCTCGGTATCTCTGAAAGAGGTGTTGTCTGGATGGGTCCATGTGTTGTTCTAAAACCTCTATATACAGTTCAGCATTGATAGTGCCTTTCCTGATGTGTAAGATGCCCATGTCATAGACACTAATGCAACCCTGTACCATCAGAGATGCAGATCCATGCTCTGATAAGCTGGATGGTCCCTCTCCTCTTGAGTCCGCAGAACATGATGTCTGCGGTTCCCAAAAAGAGTTTCAGATTTTGATCCATCTGACCACAGAACAGTTTTTGCCTCAGTCCATTTACAATGAGTTTTGACCAGAGAAGACAGCGGCGGTTCTGGATCGTGTTGACATATGGATTACTTTTTTCATGATCCAGCTTCAACCTGCTTTTACTACCACTCACTTATCCAGGCTTCTGTTTCCCCTGTCCCAATTTTTTAAAGATGAGATAATAATATTCATGAAATCATAAAATGTCTTACTTTTAATATCTGATATGTGTTCTATGTTCTATTGTGAATGAATATGGGTTACCTACAGTTTACACTGTATTCATTAATAAAATAAAATAATTAAACTGATAAAATCTGTTGTACACCTACCATACTAAGAACAAAAAGGTGTCACACATATTGTGGTGTTTCTTAGTAATGGTGTCGCCAAGGGAAAAAAAAAAAAAATCATTGTGCCATTTCTGGAAAGTCTTAGGTTGTGTATATACCTGGAGTCAGAATAGAAGCAGACAAAACTCCTGAGTCTTCTTTCTGGATGTCCTGAATGAGGTCACCAACAGTTGTGAGCATAGGCCTCAGGAAGAAGAGGCATTTCTCCTGCCTGGAAGGCAGAGGCAGGGCCAGTACCGGTCGGCCATGTCTGTACTGCACTGTAATATCTACAACACAGGCAAATAATACAGTTCTGCTTATAGACATATAACTGAACCACCAGATGGTGCTGAAGAGCTACACACAATATGACACCTGCACTTAAATAGATGAACCTTTCTGCTTGTAAATGTACAAACCGTCATTTGGAAACTTACCGTTAGATGGTGCTGATGTGCTACAGCAAATTACTGGGAGGCACCTCCACTGGAGCTGGCTGGGCCGAACCTGCGAGAGAAGTGAAACACCTTAGAGAGGACACTGATATCCCAGGCCACATTACAACAGGAATTCATATACAGGCCTTTTGTACAGCGACTACTGGATTATTTTATCATCAGTTCACATCCATTCCAAGACCATCTCTGCAGCATTCACCACTAAGGACAGTAATGACTGGCAGTCGTAGTAAACCTTCACTATTTACATTACCTGGGCGTGGAGGATTATTAAGACAGGAGGTGCTAGATTAAACATGCAGTGAGCTGAGCAAAGGCTGCCATATGGACACAGTATGAAGGAGAGGGGAAAAGGAAAATGCTGAAAAATCCCGTCTTGGCATACTACTGCCAAGTGGATCCCGGAGTTTTCTGCTGACCTAACCCTTAGCCAACACTCTTTTGCTGAGGCATGGACATTCAATTTATTTTTCCGCAGCTGCCATCACAAATGCACTTTTTCCCATGGAGATGAAAAGGCTCCAGAACTGCTGGCTGCTTCTTTTTTTCTGGGCAGTGTTCAGAACTGCTTTATGAAGTAGCAGAATGCATGTCTAGATCCCAGGAACAAAAGAGCCCAGAATTCACCAGTTCATTCAACTGCAGAAGGTCACAGACTGCATCGGTGGAGACTAACACAGAGGGGAGCTGCATATTTAATAGCTTAGTGTGATACAAGTCTGTGTGCTGGTGCTTTTGTATTTAAACACGCATCTTATTATAGGTGTACATAACCCCAACCTCACATAATCCCAACTGTTAAACTGAAGGCATGGTTCTGACCTCCTGCTTTTAAATCTGTAATATAGACAGAACTGATAACTTCATTACAGTTCATCATAACCTTCTTCCGCTGATCCACATAAAAGGGTTTCATTTTAACAGGTCCATTATTTTAACAGAACCTCATGGAATAATCTCAACAACCTCTGCAAGTACAGTCGTGCCCATCTCTGAATATACAGATGCTATTCCGGTCAGGTCATTTTTGCCTCATTCTCACAGGCTTTCAGCATGATCCTGAATCTGCCTGCACAGACCAATGCAGAATTCCCAGGAGATAATGGCCCTGCTGAAGGCACAGTGACAGAAAGACAGTTTGACGGCTACGGCCCACAGATTCACGGTCCTAAAAATGGCAGAGAGCCACATCAATATTAAATTGAAGACCCAGTCAGGACTCGTCCATGACCACGTATTCAAACTTGGTGCAGACGGAGGTGTAGCTTACAATCAGAGCTCAGGACGAGCAAGTTTGGCAGAATAAAGATTGCATAAAGTGGAATAAAATAAAATTATACACACACACACACACACACACACATACATACATACATACATACATATACACACACACATTATATATATATATATATATATATATATATATATATATATATATATATATATATACACATACACACATACAGGGGTTGGACAATGAAACTGAAACACCTGTCATTTTAGTGTGGGAGGTCTCATGGCTAAATTGGACCAGCCTGGTGGCCAATCTTCATTAAATGCACATTGCACCAGTAAGAGCAGAGTGTGAAGGTTCAGTTAGCAGGTAAGAGCACAGTTCAAAATATTGCAATGCACACAACATTATGGGTGACATACCAGAGTTCAAAAGAGGACAAACTGTTGGTGCACGTCTTGCTGGCGCATCTGTGACCAAGACAGCAAGTCTTTGTGATGTATCAAGAGCCACGGTATCCAGGGTAATGTCAGCATACCACCAAGAAGGACGAACCTCCACCAGCATCACGTAGTGACCTGGCCACTATCCTGCAAGAAGAATGGCTTAAACTCCCTCTGACCACTGTGCAGGACGCAGTATATGTCATTCCCAAGACGAACTGACGCTGTATTGACCGCAAAAGGAGGCCCTACACCATACTAATAAATGATTGTGGTCTAAAACCAGATGTTTCAGTTTCATTGTCCAACCCCTGTAATATATATGAAAACAATTACAAACTACACAGTAGTACACACTGTTATTGAGTTTTACAGATTTTGAATAACAGAGACATTTGGTGCATGTTAACATAACTGCCTTCCCATTAATGAAAAATGACTGCAGTGCTACCAAAGGAACATTAGAAGGCACGGTTGAGACAACTCAACAGACCACTCCCTACAACCTTTTCACCTACAGACTATAAAAATACAAACAAGCAATTTCAACTTGCTCACAAAAGTGCAAAGAACGTTTTAAGTGGGGTAATAATTCTTATGTTCTTCAATTTTACATTACTCATTCAATAAGCACCAAACCTCTGGCAGTCTTTATAGCTGATTGACCATGTTTGTCAATGGACAACATGTTTCCCATGGGTTGCAACTCGCAGGCCTCTTACCGGTTTCTTTTTTCCTCCTGCTCGTTTCCTCAGTGTGTTTGATCATGTTATCAGTATTGCCCCTGCCTTATGGCCCCTGCCGTATTCTCTGTTTGTTCCATAAAGCTGTCGGCATCCTTCTAAAGACTCCCCTACACATCTTATACAGAATTTCTCGTGAATGGATTTAAATTTGCTAGCACAGTGCCTGTGTTCTTCAGATTTCCATGTGAGAATCTGGTGCTTTAAAACCCTTTATCCCAAGTTTACATCGCGTCTCACACAAACCACTGGAGATTATACACATAAAAATAAATAAATAAATAAACGGCTGCACCCAGAAGGAAGTGTCGGATTGCAGTGCTATCAGGAAAGAGGATAAAGGTCAACAGGAACAATAAATGATGATAAATCTAGACTGATATGGGTAATATTTATAGAGATATTTGGAGGTTCCTAATGGTCTCCTGTGATAATCCATCCCATGCAGCTTGAATATTCTCACACAGTTCCTGCAGATTGTGTGGTAGGGGTGGAGGTGGAGCGACACCAGGCCTTCTGGATGCATGACACCAAATTGGTCATCTTGGTGCTGACCACGTTGCCCCCACACATGGAATGGTAGCCATCTCCACCAAGAGAAAAGCGAGACTCATCACTGAAGATGACCCGCTGCCATTCTGAGTCCCCCCATGACTGTCTGGCACGACACCATTACAGTCTTTTGCTGTGTTGCCGTGGTGTTAGGGACTGTCAAAGTAATAGCTATCACAGTCCTGCATGTAGTCCAGCTTTGTGCAACCATTTTCCAATGGTGCTGGCACTACCAGGATGACTCATGTCATCACTTGACATCACTGCTGTGACAAGAGTCCGTCTTAAGTCACACGCGCAGCCGAGAGTGAAACTTTAATTATTCGCATATCTCACAATGTCAAGGTTACACACCAAGTTTCATTACTATAATGTGACTCCTTCTGGGTGCAAATATATTCATATTTTTTTATATATATTAATATATATAAAAAATATTAAATATAAGTAAATAAATAATAAATAAATATACATAAACAAATAAATAAATACATTTTAAGTTTAACCTCCGCATGTGACTGTGACTGGATTTACGTAAACATGATGTAATGAAAAACTAATAAAATAAAAAAGATACAGTAAGTACTTGTTACCAGGGAGCTGGCACCTTAACAGCCTTTTAAAGCCTTCTTGTTCTGTTGTTGCTACAGGGACCATATTTTTAGGGATGTGGTAAACCACGCACTTCTTATAAGGCACAACACCGCTCCACCATCTCCTCTGCACAGAGCACATCAGAGAGGAGAAAAGTGGCACGGCTGTACCGAAACAAACGGCTCATGTATTTCAACAATATGAAACTATAATGATATACATCATAATGGTATGCATCACACTGTATCTCCCCTGAAATATATACTGCCCAGCCCAAGTTCCATCCAGGCACGATCCGTCATCCTCCAAAAACTTCTCAGTGCCTACATAATCTGCATTTACACATGTCTGAGTGTTGCTTGCAGTTTCATGTTCTTGTTTTCAAACTGGAACAATCAGCTACACGTTCATCTTCTAGTTGTTCCGCACAAGACATACTACTGCCACCTACCAAGTGGAGTACATACAAACAGATGTGCTGGATGATGTGGAAATGGCCCATGTGGTGGGATGTAAAATGGAATAAAGTAGAAAAAAACGAAAGTGTGCTTTTCCTTTCTGCTCTAGACATAGTTTAATGCCCTACCTCCTTCAGTTACAGACACAATGAATAAGGAAAATTTATATTAAAGACTTTTTAACACTTTAAGGATTTGCAGGTACACTGGGTTCTGCACTGGCAGAAAGATTTGGGCATTTTTGGATCCCGTGATGAACACTGGTTATTGCCATCAGTCAAAGGATTTCTGAACACATGTGGTAATATTCATCACAGAGGCATGGTGGTATTTTGTGGTCCCACACTCTCATGTGTGGTTACGCTTTTCAAAACCTGATGCAGATAGTGCTGGTCATGGTAACACATCTAGCCTGTGGAAACACCTGGTCAAACACAGACTGCATCTAAAAGCTGAAGATTATATTGTATTTGATGGCCTGAAAGCCTAATCCCCAGCAGCAGCAGCCAGTGCTGAGAAGTTGAACCCTCAATGGATGATGAAAGTTCAACATCGAGTAACTAATTAGTGAGCTAGTTGGATAAGTTGTTGTTGGATAAAACTGGGCTTTTATAACTGCTCCTACTGGAGGAATGCACAGGGGGAGGGCTTAACAGCAGGAGGAAAGATCCACTGTATCCCACCCACCAACCCAACATACCCCCTACATATAATCCATGAGGTCTTTTAGGAGCACATTCAACAAATCCTCAAATCCAGAGGAAATGAGAAAGGTTTCAATTTGGCATTGCGCCATCTCTTAGCTTCTTATCCGCCACATATTAATAAACACTTGTAAGCAACCAATAAACAAAGCTTGTTAGAATATGCTACAAAGAAATATGAAGCTAATGCACTCCACTGTTATTTCCCCTGACAGTGCAATTACACAGCAGGCACGGCCTGCTGGTCAAGACTTGTGTTTACATCTTACACTGGAAGACGTGATGACACTGCAGCCTAATTAAAACCCTTAAAGAGCTTGTGTCTACATATTCTGTAGACTAATGAGCTCTTAACGGCAAGACATAAATAAAGAGGTATTAGACAGGAGTGCAGCGCTACACTGGCCTTCAAAAACACAAAGCTCTGAGAATATAACTTTTAATACTTGCTGCACCATGCAAGATGAAATTTCCTTGTTGGATAAATTGACAGTCCCTCTTAACTGGGAGGGAGTTCAAAATAAGACTGCCTCTTAGATAATGAGCTAAAGCAAACCGATACAGCACTGGATGCTGATGGGGACTTGCCGTCTCCAGAAAGTCCTTAACAACCTGAGCAATGTGCCGAAGTTAAGGCACTCATGTTTCTGAGACACAAATTATGAGCAAAATGTTTAATTATTTAAAAAAGTCTTGCTGTGATGAAACCTGAACTGAATACTAGTATTGCAAAGGGTTAACCAAGCACCAGAGTACCTGGGCTAATATGAACTGAACCTGTCCTGTTAACTCCACAGAAATTAGACATTCTACACTGATCGCCCATTATTTTAAAACCACCTCCATGTTTTTACACTCGTCAATCATTATATCTGCTCCACTTACCAGATGGTGCAATTTGTAGTTTTACAATCTACAAGACTGTAGGCCTTATGTTTCTCTGCACACTTTCTCAGCCACCCTTCACCCTGTACTTCAGCGGGTTCTCAGCACTGCAGTGACACTGACATGGTAGTGGAGTGTTATTGTGTTGTGCTGGTGTGACTGTCCACTGTCCACTCTATTAGACACTCCTACCTCGCTGGTCCACCTTTGTAGATGTAAAGTCAGAGACCATAGCTCATCTGATGCTGCACAGTTCATGTTGATCATCCTTCTTCATCAGTGGTCACAGAACGCTGTTGACTACATAGTTTAGGTTGGTGGACTATTCTCAGTATGATCCACCACCCACGTAATACCTGCTCTGCAGGGGTCCTATAGGATTCCTGACCATTGTAGAATAGGGTGAAAGATAAAAAAAAAAAAAATTTAATGTATGCAGAGAAAAACACACACTACAGTCTGTAAATGTCAACTGCAAAGTGATCTTATAAGGTAAGAAGGGTGTAGATACAAGGAAATGGTTTCAAAGTTATCGTTTATATACACCGACTATGATGAGTGTATACAAACAAAATGAACAAACAAACAAAAAACAAACAAACAACCCCAACCAGTTTCTACTGTTCCTACTGAGACCTTATACTGAGACCTGTCAACAAACTGAGAAATGCCACTCTGCCTGCAGGCTGACTGAAGCCAAAGTCCATTTGATAAAATACTGCTTATTCATTTGGTTTTCTCATTAGTGAAGTGTGCTGTGCTGGACTGGTAGTCAGAAAACGGAACTGCACAGCAAAATCTCCAGTGTTGAATTACCTTAGTGTTCACCCGTGTCCAGCTGGATTCGATTCAACACTGTAGGTGTCAATTCAGCCAAGGAGATTGCGCTGTGTGGCATGAGTCCTCTTAGCAATATTAAAGAGCCTGTCGACTCATTTGCAAATACTTAGCGCTTGGAAATCTCAGTAATAAATATATTTCACTAAATTAAATTACATTTCAAAAACCTAGAAAAACTTAACAGCAAAAACCTCCTAGAGTCCTGCTTTGAGTCTAGGCAAATCAACAGATTACGGAGGTGTAGTAATTTCTTTGATGTGGTCCACACATTATATTGATACTGCCCTAAAGGTTTTCTACAGATGCTGAAATTATGAATCTCACTGAGAGATAATTAATCTGTCTACAGAACACAAATACCAGGATTCTGTAATGGACATTACACACATGGGTTCAGGAATACTTTGACTGTCGGCAATAAACACTGTTCATCCCAGGATCCAAAAATGCAAGTTAAAACAATACTATGCACAGCATAAGGCACATATCAACAACGTCAGGAAACGGCCAACTTCCCTGGACTCAAGCTCACTTGAAACAGACTGATGCACAATGGAAACGTGTATTATGGTCTGACAGGTCAACCGTTCCGACTGTAATAATGCCTTGTGGCCATAAAAATAAAAAACAATTGTTACCAGTGTAAAGTCAGTGTCTGCTATGGTATAGGGGTATAGTGTGCATGACTAAAACAACATGGCTGCACATTTAGCGAATGCAATTTCTAGCTTGTCTTGTCTGTCTACTGCTGACAATGTGGTGTGTTGTGAAGTGCAAAATAAGCAACACAGGCCTGGACTGTTGCACGTCTGAAGACTTGTCTAACTGAATAGATAGCTGTTCTGAAACTATTGAGACATAGAGTCAATGTTACATAGAAATGACACATAATGCCTTCTACCCAGTGACTGTGATTCCCGGTCCATCCTATTAACATTCCAGGCAAAGGCTAATAAAGCTTCCCCTGGGCCCCCTAGATGGGCCACAATTCAACCCTTCACCTCTATGTGTTATAAGCAGGGTTGGAGCAAAAATATGGACCGTCTTGTAGAACAGAGATTAACCAAGGAACTGGGAGAGGGTGGGAGGAGGTGGCGGGGGGGAAACTTTGTCCTAGGAAACAGAAGATAGGGATGGATATTTTTAGTACATTGGACTGGAAGCAGAAAAGGCGTCAGGCATGGTCCTCCTTCCAAACTTCAGTTGTTTCATAACTCCACTGATAATAAATAACAGTAGAAATAGCACAGTCTATACCTAAAACGCTGGTTAGCACACCCACAGAGTCATTAAAAGAAATTATGACTGATATTCTCCAGTCAAACTCAAATCCAACAGAAGAAGCACAAAAGTGCAGGAATCTTTTATTCTAAATGACCCATGGCGCTGTTTAACAGTTAGCTGCACACTAATGTCCAGTCGCACAGCAAACAGCAATGAGCAGATAAAGGAAAAAGATGACAACCACTTTTTAATGAGGACATGGGGAAAAAAATAAGTTGTCAGATAGCAGTCTTTGACCAACAGCTAAATGACCAGAGGCAAAAACTCTGTTACACAACTACAGGATGGAAGAATGAGTCAGGCCGCACACTGCCTGCTCTGGAAATGTACAGAAATGTCACTACGTGAGTCATATAAAAAAAAAGAAGAGAACTTTTAAAGCATTCTGAGCAGATCACAGAGCACTGCAGTGCTAAAACCATGCTGGTCTTCTCTCACTATCCTTCGTTAAACTACAAAACTAGAACAAACCAGAAAGGCATCTGCTGCATTACGCTCAAGGGATGAATACCCACAAGCTTCCAGCAAAGGCAAAGAGACACAGCACAAAGAACAATGGTAAAAGTGATGGACACTACATTGACACATGCAAATTGGCTCTGAAAGCACACAAAATGACCCAAGACACACATTATGCCCAGCAGGGGTGCATGCCAAGGTCGGCGAATGACATTCAAACAAGACACACAGCAGTTCTTACACCATGTTAATGGCCTACTGCTATTGTCTCTCAATCCTGGGCCTGGCTGTAAATGATACACTGGCTTAATTGCTATCATGACAACATTTTATGGTGGGCTGTAAGCCTCCTGACCGATCATAGACAATCTTCAGGGTTATGAATGCATCTAGGTACTGACACAATCCAGCAAACACCAAACAAACAAAGAGCAGTGTAAAATAATGACAGTCTTAAAACCACATCACGTCAAGCGTTCACTGCAGCACTTTTACTACACTGTTCCAACATGGTAACTTTATTAGGGGAAGGACACGACCTGTAATAAAACGCCTGTCATAAAATTTAATGTAACAAGATCCTTTTGGACCGTTTGTGTTGGTTAGTTCCTGGTGAACGTTCATCACAATGCACAGGGGTAGGTAATGGGAGTCCCATTTGAGACGCTGTTCACCTTCAGCCATAGGAAACCTATAAAAGCTATAACCTTACATGAGGATTATGAATAAGGCCCCTCCGACCATCAGCATACCATAACAAACTCACACCAAATTCTTTAATGAAGTGTCTTCAAAGTTTAACCACATACCAAATCAATGAAAATGAAGATCAGGTCTTTTATTGTGAAGAATGTCAAGCAATCATGAACCGGAAGTGACCATAGCTGCCGGCTTCACATACTCCACTGGGCCATTCTATTATGATTCATAAAGAGGGGCAATAACACAGTCAAAACTTTGTATGCAAGGAAATGAGAAACATACATACTACATCTAGGGTTCAGAGCTTACCAGTAGGACACAGGTTTCATGACACATGGTATGGTAGTAATTCCAGGAGCAACAATATTGCTTAACGTTTGCATATAGCAAACTGAACTGTAAACTTGCAAGCTCATCTGAAAAGTAGAAAATGTAGGCAAAACTCAAATTTCCACATCTGAAAATGACATAGGACCCCAAAATCACTCATGTAACTCACTTTCAATATCAGCATTTCAATAAAATCACATTCAAAATATACCTTCAAATCACAATTTACAAATATGATATGTTTCCGCTTACTTACTCCTTCACACACACCATGACTGGAGTCATATTCAAGATTCCAGCGTCTGTCACATGCACAGACAAACTGAAAAAAGTTGCACTGTACAATTAATTTCTTACTCTGCACCAGCTACAAATACTAACAATTACAATATACAGGAGTTGGACAATGAAACTGAAACACCTGGTTTTAGACCACAATCATTTATTAGTATGGTGTAGGGCCTCCTCTTGTGGCCAATACAGCGTCAGTTGGTCTTGGGAATGACATATACTGCGTCCTGCACAGTGGTCAGAGGGAGTTTAAGCCATTCTTCTTGCAGGATAGTGGCCAGGTCACTACGTGATGCTGGTGGAGGTTCGTCCTTCTTGGTGGTATGCTGACATTACCCTGGATACCGTGGCTCCTGATACATCACAAAGACTTGCTGTCTTGGTCACAGATGCGCCAGTAAGACGTGCACCAACAGTTTGTCCTCTTTTGAACTCTGGTATGTCACCCATAATGTTGTGTGCATTGCAGTATTTTGAGCAGAACTGTGCTCTTACCTGCTAACTGAACCTTCACACTCTGCTCTTACTGGTGCAATGTGCAATTAATGAAGATTGTCCAATTTAGGTCCAATTTAGCCATGAGACCTCCCACACTAAAATGACAGGTGTTTCAGTTTCATTGTCCAACCCCTGTAAATACCAAGTACTAAATAAGAAAGAAATATATAGATATGTATATATCAGGAAAATGTACACTACATGCTATATACGATTGAAAGTTATGGGAGCAGTAGGCTACAGTATGCAGTATTAGTGCAAATAAATGACAGAACTGTGCAACAGCACAGTTTCTGCTTGATCTAGGTACATGTGTGGCTTTACTGATGTTTTGCAAGCATCAAGGAAATTATCGCAAAAAGTCAAGCATAATTCGGGGTTTTTAGTTAAAGTTAAAGTTAAATGATTCAAGTGTCATGCTCGCCCACGCATGTGATGTAAGCATGTGTATGTGTAGCTTAATAAATATTGTCCATATTATGATACATAGAAACAGCATACCTAGATAGCATTACTGGTATGTTAGAGGATTGGCATCCTTTTAGAATAAACATTCAGGGATTCAAGGAGACTTTATTGTCATTCGCATCACATGTGGTACATGGGGTGGAACAAAATTGTAGTACTCAAGGACCCAGTTTCACCCAGACAGCAGTACTTAAATAAATAAAATATATATAAATATATAAAAACATATAAAAATATACAGAGAGGAAGAGCAGCAAGGAAATGGAAAAGGTAGCAGCAGAGTGTGTTTAAAGTGACTAAGTGTCCTCAAAGTGTTGGTGCAGTGATTACGACTAAATTGGCATTTAAGAGTCTTACAGCTTCCGGAATGAAGCTGTTCCTCAGTCTCCGCAGCCTCCTGCCTGAGGGGAGCGGGACAAAAAGTGAGTGTGATGGGTGAGTGGGGTCCTTCATGATGCAGGTAGCCCTCTTACTGCATCTGGATGTGTAGCTGTCCGTGGTGGTGGGGAGGCTGACTCCAACATTGAGACTTTCCTGCAGTTGGCATTGATTTCCATTGCTGGAGAAGCTGTTGGAGAGTAAAGGGATTAGGTTTGATGCTAAACTTGTAAGTAAACTGGTAGGTAAACAGCTGTTAATGCTAACATTGAGAAGAAAGGACTCAGTGGGACTGGACACCATGACTTCCTGGTCTTATTTAGCCTGGTTTGTATTCTCTTTATGTGCCTTCAGTTAAAGTGGTAGGTGATCTTTTTAAGGATAACTGAAAAGTTAATAATTGTGCTTTAACTCAATAGCGGGGTTAGCTACTGCAGGAATTTAACAGAGAACGAGATGGAACATGAAGAAAGACTTTTATTAGTATGTAAGACATCCATGTATCACATTGCAGAGAAATCTACTGAAGTTAGCATACTAACTAGCTAGCCCTGATCTGTCCTGTCTGTAATACCAGTTTGCACCTAAAGAGGTGAGTAACTAAAGCATTACGATGAACCAGCATGAGAGGATAAAGACGTAGCAATGCTTCCCCAATGGCTATTGTAACCTCTTATTAACCAGGTTGAAGGTCCTGCCCTCAGGTAGATCCTGTGCTAGCAATTTTTTGCCAATTGTGTTTTGCACACATAGGAATTAGTCTACTGCATTGAACCCATCCGTGATGTAACACACACACACTCTAGTGAACACACACAGAGGGAAGAGCACACTTGCCCAGAGGGGTGGACAGCCCTGTCCACAGCACCCAGGAAGCAGTTAGGGGTTAAGTGCCTACAAACCGGATTCCAAAAAAGTTGGGAAACTAAACAAATTGTGAATAAAAACTGTATGCAATGATGTGGAGGTGTCAACATCTAATATTTTATTCAGAATAGAACACAAATCACACATCAAAAGTTTAAACTGAGAGAATGTATCATTTTATGGGGAAAATATGTTGTTTCAAGATTTCATTGCGTCAACAAATCCCAAAAAAGTTGGGACAAGTAGCAATAAGTGGATGGAAAAAGGAAATTGAGCATATGACGAACAGCTGGAAGACCAATTACCACTAATTAGGTCAATTGACAACATGATTGGGTATAAAAAGAGCTTCTCAGAGTGTCAGTGTCTCTCTGAAGCCAAGATGGTAAGAGGATCACCAATTCCACCATTGTTGCGCAGAAAAATAGTGCAGCAATACCAGAATGGTGTTACCCAGCGTAAAATAGCAAAGACTTTTAAGTTATCATCATCAACCATGCATAACATCATCAAAAGATTCAGAGAATCTGGAACAATCGCTGTGCGTAAGGGTCAAAGCGTAAAAACTCTACTGGATGCCTCGTGATCTTCCGGGCCCTTAAAACCTCAATGACACTCAAAACAGGAATGCCACTGTCAAGGAAATAACAGAATGGGCTCAGGAATACTTCCAGAAAGCATTGTCAGTGAACACAATCCACCGTGCCATCCGCCGTTGCCAGCAGAAACTCTACAGTGCAAAAAGGAAGCCATTTCTAAGCAAGCTCCACAAGCTCAGACGTTTGCACTGGGCCAGGGGTCTTTTAAAATGGAGTGTGGCGAAATGGAAGACTATTCTGTGGTCAGATGAGTCACGATTTGAAGTTCTTTATGGAACACTGGGACACCATGTCATCCGGACCATGTGCTCTCCTAACCCAAAACAGGAAGTGAAACTAAATAGGAGTTGAGACTGAATCTACTCTTGTACAGGGGAGCAGTATAGCGCTAGACAGCTTGGCATCCAGAGGCCATGACAGCTTCGTTCAGAAAAGGGTGTGGCTGCATGTTTTCACAAGAAAGCAGATCTGTCTGATCTACTACAGAGCTATTTGTTAATAAACCATTCGAATGTGCTTTCCATTATGTAAAATCCTAAGTGTGTGTTTATTACTGTGGGAATATCTTCCACCTTATCTCCAGCAATCTATAGCTAGGTCTAACGACAGTTCAGTTTTGATCAGAAGGTGGTGTCACATGCCTGGAGTAGGTGACTCACTGGTTTCTCTATAGCTGGGTATGGCGTGAGGTTAGGGGTGAGTTTTGTTTAAGGACACTCCTCCCTCTAGTTCGTAGGTTCAGTCTTTATTCTTGGCCACCGGAGTTCAGACGTGCATTTCTCCACAATGGCAAGCCATGAGAAAGTCTCAGGTAATGTGAAACCCTATTTGCATTTAATGTTTATGTTTTCTTGCCTGGTTTGTATTCTCTTCATGTGCCTGTAGTTTAAGTGGCATGTGATCTTAAGATTAAAGTGATCTTTAAAAGATAACTGAAAGAGAAACTGTGTGCTTGGACACAGCCAATGAAGCAGTGTTAGCTACTGAATTTAACCAAGCTGGAAGAACTTGAACGATGTGCGTTTAGCTGTGTCATAAAGGACACTGACAAACCAAAACAGTGGTTTCCTTCTTCACATATTCAGGTGGTGAAACATTACATTCCAAACTCTTACAGGAATAACCCAGTACAGGCAAGGCAAGTTTTATATAGCACATTTCATCACTGCAGTCATTTAAAAGGCTGTATAAATGAGAAAATATCAGGATTATTAATATTAATATATATGACAATAAAACATAAAAGTTAAATTAGGATTAAATAAGATAGTAAAGGCGGTTTATAAAGAGTTACAAAGATTCTCAGCCATGAATCATGTATGGCATACCTTTAAGCACAGAGCTAATACACTGAAATCCACTTCTCCCATACAATACGCAAGAGAATGAAGCTGGATCCAGCTGCTACCAGCTCCATAAACACTGTTTCTGGATACAAGTAATGGATCCTCTGTATGAACTGTTGTATTCCCACAGCAAGGAAAGACTTCGCACTGCACCTCGTCCACACACATCACCAGACAAACAAAATAAACAAATCTTTTGCTCTAGAAACACAGTTCCTAATATTTTCTGAAATAAGTGCACTATAGCCAAAGTTGTAGTGGTATAGTAACAGTAGAATGACAATAGTATAGATGTATTATATTTATCATAATAATATTATATACCAGTATTGTAGTAGTAGTGTTATGTGCAATATTAATGCATTTATAAAACACTTACATTTGATATATTAGCGTGATCAGTTCAGGTTTGCTTACAGAGTACAAGATGGACCACAGGCAGCGAGGACTGGCCCTCATCTTCAACCAAGAAAACTTCCAACAGAAAAATTTTAAGACACGTCGTGGCACAGATAAAGACAGAGACAAGCTCATTGAAAGGTACAGACGCAAACAAACAAATCTCACTGGATTAAAAAATTACAGGATATTTTAAATTTAAATTCTAAATTTATCTTAAAACATATTTGAACCTTTGGGTTCATTGTAGATTACATGTGTTTTGGTAGTGGCAGTTCTTAATGTTAAACACTGAATTTCAACTGGAATTTTTTTTTTTATTATGGCCATGAGAGGCAGGGAGGCAGTCACCAAAAAGCAGGGGTATTGCTACGTAAGCCTCGCCTAAATACTAAAATCTTTTTCAGTATTGACATAAAACATGGTACATCATTTTTTAATTTACAAAGATATTTAAAAGATAAATGGCTCTATTGCCTTTTTAACTGGGGCTGTCGATTTGATGAGAGGAGGCAGTTCTTGTATTGTATTTGGTTATCTCCGCCTAGCATGCATGTATGTCTCAGATATTTTATTTGTGTTGATCACATGAGATGCTTTGCTGAAGTCTAATGGTTATATAGAGAAAAAGTACATTCTAAATCGTAACATGATAGGAGTGTTAACTACTTCCGTCTGCGCACAATTGATAGTCCTGGGCAAATACCTTTTTGGGAGATGGTAGAACATATCTAATTAGTAATGTCCTTCAGTGGATCTTTTTACCCAGTGACATATTTATGCATGGAATAGCTGAATAGTGTTTGGGTTTAGTCTTCATGAACAATAAAACATCATTAACAGCTGTAAAAGGTTTGCTATGTACCTAGTATTAAGTACTATGTCTCTTTTACAGCTAATATTCCTAATTGTGATTTTAAACTGGAGACGAATTAAAAGTGTTTGACCCCTTTCTAATACATAACCTTATTGCAGATTTCAAGAGCTAGGCTTTGATGTGAAACATCATAATGATTCAAATGCAGAAACAATGAAGGACATACTGCAAGGTACAACCCTTCAACATTTCACCATTTCAAAATGCTAATTTCTGTTCATACCTGCAAATAATCTGAAATGTGTCTCATCACAGCCGCTAAAGACTACGACCATTCAGACGCCGACTGCTTTGTATGTGTTTTCCTGAGTCATGGGGAAGATGGTCATATCTGGGCTCGTGACGATGTGGTTAACATTAAAGAAATAACAAACCTCTTCAGAGGAGACGCATGTAAAAAACTTGTAGGAAAGCCCAAGATCTTCATTTTCCAGGTGAGCTTTTGTAAAAACAAAATTTTCTTTAAAACAATATTGCACTAATGCCACTATATGAATGTGTGTCCTCATTTTAAAAAGTTTTTTTTGTGCATGAACAGTTCTGGGGTTAATGTGGCCCAAACATGTTGAATGTAACCTGTTACAGATATGTTATTACACATTGTAACAATATATTAAAAGCATAACAAAATTTCATAACATTTCTTGAAATCCCAATAGAGTTACAAATATGTTTCTTTAAACATCAAGCCTTTGATTCCCAATGTTCATCTATCTATCTATCTATCTATCTATCTATCTATCTATCTATCTATCTATCTATCTATCTATCTATCTATCTATCTATCTATATATATACTGTATATAACTATCCTTGTCTGTCATTCTATGTAGGATGTGATCACCTCTATTGCTTCTATTTAACAAACAATCTAACAAACCATCCAATTACGCCAATAATACTTCTGGATAAAATTCCAGAAGGAGAACTCTAACCTTGCCTCAACTCTAACCTCTATCAAGAATCTGTTTCTTCAAACAGATTTGTTTGTTTGTTATGCATTATATGAGTTTATATTTTGATAGCTAGCTCACAATGAATGACAATACATTTGCTGAACATTTCTTCCTGACCATGGTATTGTTCAAAGACTCAATAAAGATGATTCACATGATGTTTACTGTGACTGAGCATTTCTAAATAAATTAAATTAGACTATGGACAATGGACAAATGTGGCTTTACAAATCCATGAGACAAATTCCACAGGTCAGTAGAGAATGACATGCCTTTTTTTTTTTTAACCAATCTGTGGATCACATTGCTGGCCTTCAGGAAACTGAAGACAACAGGCCCCAGAATGTCTCAAATGTATCCGTTTCAGGTGCACTTTCAGGCTCCATTACAAGATGCTCACCTAACCAGAGGTCTGGGGAGTCGAACAAATACAAATACAAACAAATACTGGGGAGCATAAACAAAAAATTATGAATTAATGCATGAATTAAATGTTATAAATAAATAAATAAATAAATAAATAAATAAATAAATAAATGAATGAATGAATGAATGAATGAATGAATGAATACGTTCTTTCTGATTAAATATAGGCATGCCGTGGAGAAGATGAAGAAAATGCTGTAACCCCCATGGTCGGAGAGGATGATGACACGACCATTGAGGTGGAGGAAGATGCTGCCATCTACACGCTCCCAGCAGGGGCAGATTTCCTCATGTGCTACAGTGTAACTGAGGGTGAGTGAAAACAAATGTGCAAATTTCATCTACAGTTGGATGAGAAATTAAAGGAAATACCTGAAAAAATTGGTACACTTTAGTAAATAAAGAATACCAATGCATACCTTCATTACAAAGACTAACACACATTTCAGAGTTCAGTGGTTGTGAAATAGTTATGGGAGAGCAGAACGCAACTTGAAAACAAGCTATTCTGATGGTGCTTAGACATAGTTAGTAAGATGGACTGCTTTAAAGCTCATGATAATGACTTCTTCAGGGGAGTACATAATCAAATAATGAACAGTGAAGGACGGAGCAAATTAAAATGTGTGAAAGTTTCCCAAATCTTCGCATTAATAAATGCTAATAAATAAATATTAAATAAATATTACTCATATCAGTCTCAATTTATCGTCATTTATTGTTCCTGGTAACCTTTATCTTCCTTTCCAGTAGCACTACAATCTTTCTGGGTGCAGCTATCCTTTTAATTATGAGAGTATATTAGCATTTTTACGCTTATGATATTCAGTTTTATCTCTCTGTTAAGCAAAATGACTTTAGTACATTGAAAAATCTGACTGAATGTTTTGTAGCTGTTAAGGAATGGATGTCCTGCAATTTTCTTGATTTGAATGTGCTGATCTTAGGCCCTGATCATGCTGGTAGTGCCTCAAAGAAGCATCTATGGTCTTTGCCCTTAAGGAAAATCCTTCCCTTTGAAATTTGGGCATCATTTCTGATTCCCAAGAAAAAAAGTACATAAAAAGACCTTTGCAAGTTTGTCATAATTTTATCGAGAATTATTGTTAAAATCAGACAACAGCTTTTCTTTCAGAATGCAGGGAGAATTTTTCATGTTTAATATCTTTGCATAATATCTTTAACAAGGACTAGAAGAAGGAAGCAAATTACTCCTTCTTGGCATCCCATCATGGTCTGCCTGTAAAATCAGTTTAAAAAATCTTGGTTTTGACATAGCTGGCATTACATGGTAATGTACCATGTTGGTGCCTTATTCAAATACTAGGACACTAAGGTTCTCTTAGCAGTCCCAAGGACTAAGTAAAACTGGAGGAGGAGCGTGCTTTTGCTCTCCATGCTCCTACACTGTGGAACAGCCTGCCTTTAGACATTAAACTCACTGAATCAATAGATTACTAACTCATTTGTATGATAATGGGTTAATGCTGATGTATGCTGTTGTGAGAGTCTTTATGTGGTCTTGTGTGTTCCCTGTATTTTATCTGAATGTTTACATTTATGACTTTACAGTGTGAAGCAGCTTTAGAGTAGACAGTACATGTCAGTACCTGCAAACCTCAAAAGTGCACCCATATAGTAGAGATTTATAACAACCCGGTTTACATTTTGTCCTGTGTATCCAGATTCTTTTCATCTTCTGCATCATGGTATGTTTTTAACTGACCTATTAAAATATGTATTTCTCTCGTCCTTTTTTAAATGAACAGGATTTGTTTCCTTTCGTGACCCAATAAATGGCACATTTTACATTCAGGACTTATGTGAAACCCTGAAAGAACAAGGCTCGACTCTAGAGTTCACCAAGCTCCTGACCCTTGTGAACTTTAAGGTTTCCAAACGTACCACTGACAAAAACGGGAAACAGATGCCCTGCTTCACGTCAATGCTGACTAAGGAACTCTATTTCAGGCCCAAACAGAAGTAAACAGACACACTGAAACCCACAGCTGGAGAAAGTCTCAGCCTATTTTACTCAACTCCTGCATTAGAGGTCCAACTCTCTGAAAGACGACCTGAGCATGCAATGCTACAAAACTTGCATTACCTGTTTGGCATTTCATATTCAATAAACATTAACCTCTTCACACTGTCATGTGTCAGTGCCTGTGCATGTGTGTGTGTGTGTTTGTTGTGTCTCGCCATCCTGTTCTTAGCCTGTTAGCACTACAGTCTTGTTAGTAAGGATGGGCGATAACATTGATTTTTCTTTTGATCTGATTCTTAAGTAACACCAAGGCTAATATTCCGATACCAATACCCATACTCTAAAGTTTGTGCTTTTCGACAATGACAAATAATACATTTTAATCTTAATTGTAACAGAAAGTCAGACTTTCTAAATATTATCTCTATTATTGTGGCTAATAAATAAACATTTACAAACCAGAATTATCTTTATTTAACTCTCTATTTGCTTCTATTTTTCATAACATAGCAAAATTTAATTTAGTGTTTACTAAGGCTTAAATTATGTGTTTAATTAAACTATTATTTTATGTCAGATGAAAGTTCAGTAACTAAACGTGTATTCATTTGTATGTAAGGGTAAATGTACATTAACATTAGAATGTTACATTCAATGCAACTAATGTAGTTTAATTTGTGTCATTAAATATTATTAAATAAAATATTGATACAAATTAAATACGAATGCCAAATATTTAACTTAATTTTATTCTAAAAGTCTTCAGACCCTTCCACAGTTTTCACATTTTGTTATGTTGAGGCAATAAAATAAAAAGAAATTTAAGCTTTCCCCACATCAGTCTGCACTTGAATCTTGAATCTTAATCACATTGGGGAATCTTTCAGCCAAAGCCATTATGATTTGGTCTGCGTTGGGAACTTTTCCTGTATTTTCTGATAGCTTCTTACATAAAAGGCTCTCACATCTTTGAAGAACTGTTTTAATTTGTTTTGTGGGAGGAAAGTATTTCCTCACTTTGCAAATGCCTCCTTGTCAAGAATCCAACAAAAAGATCTTCCTCTACACAGTGAATTTCTGTGTTGCCTGCGTCTTATTCCTGCAATGTGTTCGCTCTCAGTATTATGGGAACAACAAACCTACTTGCAGTGCCATGCAGGAGTTCTGTCATTTAGCTTGTAAAAAACAGGTGCTTTGTTTTGAAAAATTAGATCAAATTGTCAAAGCACTGAGTGACGTTGTGAAGACATTGTGGGATCTGCCAGCTTCTTCTGAATATCCTTAGACTTCTGATTTTCCCTGTGTGACTCAAACTAAGAACTAAATGCTGGCCATTGGTTCAGGAGCTGGTCCAAACATTTCCCCAAGGAGAGCCAACGTTGAGATATGTTATAGAAGTCATAGTAGTTCTAGTAGTCATTTAAAAATCCTTCAAGTGACATTGAGAGCTCCGTAGCAGCAGTTTTGTGATTGGACAGTGACTTGGACAGTCAACACAGTATATGTGAGGGCCTGTGCCTCATTACACATCATTACACACTGGCATGTCTACAAATCCACCTGTCCCCTTATCCTGTGTTTACTGTAGTACCTGACTAAAACCACACACTCCTTTTCACACATGATGTCATTGTTTTGTTGATGTCATCAACCATAATACTGTACCGCCTTTCATTTCTCTGTGAAGTAAGTACACATCCTCTGACCATCCATATGACTCTTTGCAAAGAACAGGCCAAACAGATCCCTCCCTGTTTTGCATGAGCTTCATGATAATGCACACGAGGGGAGGGCATTACCACAAGGTAGGCTACCACAGCAAGTACAGCCTCTCTTTTCTTCTCCCTCTCTTTCCCACACACGATCAGGAAAAAAGTCTACGTCACATTTTATCTTGTGGGCATCAGGGAGCCGCTATGCACATGCGGGAGACTCCTGGAACTTCCAGGAGACTTAGGATGTCTGCTGGACCCCATCCAAGCTGACAGAGGATGGGGGAGAATGGTTGAAATTCCCCAAATCCAGGTGTGCAAACCCTGTGGTATCAAAGCCAAGAAGACAGTCAATGCAATATTTTAGTTGGTCCTTTTCCAATAAACTTGCATAAATGTCTAAAATTCTGTTTTCAGTTTCTTATTATTGGGTAGTGAGAGTAGATTGATAGGAAAGCTTGGATTTCTTTTTTCTTTAGCACATGGACTCAACATAACAAAAAGTAAAAGAAGTGTAAGGGGCTGAAAAGTTTCCAAAGGCATTGTAAATCAAAGGCCCTACGTAAACTAGAGCAGGGCTAAAGTTCAGTTGAAACTGTGCAGGGGCGTAGGTCAGTAAGAGCAAGATTATAAAACTCTGGTCTACAGTACAGCCAGTCTGTCTAATAAAGAACTGCTTAATAAGCTCAGGGTAAGAAAAAACACAGGTGATACAGTTCCGCCTTACGCAGAGTTTACTTTCATTTTCACTCATGTGCTACACAGAAACTGGTTTGTAGTCGTGTACTGAACACAGTAGTGCACGCACATCAGTGAAACTAGAACACAAAGTGGTATTTCCTGGAATGGCAAATGCAAATGCAAATGTTTACATTTACATTTTTTAAAAATGAAGACGAAGCTCATCAAACAAATTAATAACAGATATTGGTCCTCGTTAGTATAGTGGATAGTATCTCTGTCTGTCACGCCGAAGACCGGGGTTCGATTCCCCGACGGGGAGAACGCCAAGCTCTTTTGGGGGCAGTCGTGGGCTGGAGGTTAGGGAACCAGCCTTGTGACCGGAGGGTAGCCCCCCCCAGATTCCCTTGGTAGTTCGATTCCCTGAACTGACGGTAACGACTGAGGTGCCCTTAAGCAAGGCACCTAACCCGCAACTGCTCCCCGGGCGCCGTGGATAGGGCTGCCCACAGCTCCGGGTACGTGTGCTCACTGCCCCCTAGTGTGTGTTCACTAGTGAGTGTGTTTGTGGTGTTTCACTTCACGGATGGGTAAAATGTGGAGACTAAATTTCCCCACTGTGGGATCAACAAGGGATTAAATCTATACAGGTACCTGCCATCATTTTTACATTACCCATTGGATGTCACCCAGTGTGTTTATTATATTATACAGTGTATAGATTATTATAGTACTAGCTTTCTGTCAGAGCAAGGCTCCGCTCTAGAGCTCCTGACTCTTGTGAACTTTTAAGGTGTCCAAAAGGTGTCCCTCCCATACAAACAATAAACTATGCACTGCTACATGACGCAGTGCTGCTAGTGCACAGGGCTACATGTATTGCCCGTGTAGCCTTTGATTAATAAATGTTTCCATCTAGTCCTGTTATGTGTCAGTGCCTGTGCGTACTCCAGCTTTGTTAGAGAGCACTACAGAGAGCACTGGCCTCACCAAGGCAACTCTCCCGCTGGGGCTTCTCTAGCATTCTTTTGGAGAGCTGACCTTGTTCCTATGCTCCAGATGGTTCAGGTTCCTGCTCCCTTAGTCACTCTAGCTCCTGCTCCTTCGAGGGCTCCAAATCCTGCTCCAAGGGCTTCTGTGTTAACCTGTGTTAACCTCTGTTAACCATATGAGCCTACTGCATTACTCCTCCAGCTTCCTAGTAATTATAAGAAGATACATTTCATAAAGCAAATAACAGAAGGTAGGGTTACTATTATCAATGGTGGATTAAGTACCCTAACCATGTACATGAGTTAAAGTAGAGATACTCAAATATCACTCGAGTAAAAGTACAAAGTCCTGCCTTTAGACCTCCACTTTAGTAAAAGTAATAAAGTATGTACCTTCTGTGACTAAGCAGACACACACAGATCAAAGCTATCTCAGATTTATTGGGCAGAGTCCGTGATGTAATGAAGCATAATAGTGTTAAGAGATAGCCAGGAGCAAGGGTGAACATTACCAACAGGGAAGAGACAAAGCCAAAACCAAAAGAACAATCCAAAGCAGAAAACCAAAAGAGACAAACCAAACCAGCAATCAGCAAATGCATGATTTATTATGTTCTATGATCATTTTATAATAATATATCATTATCATTTCTGGAACAAGATTTTTAATGAACTCTGTAATTGCGGAGACTCTAGTGTCACTCTCGATCCAGTCTTTTAATAGAAGGTCATTAATTAGTCTTACACTGACGTTATTCAAATGATCATGAGCATAAAACACTATAGGAGAACAGGTTCCTTTAGCTAGAGCTATAAAAAAACTTCCTGCAAACAAGCAAAGTTTCGGTTTAAGATTTTTGCAGCGAGTTACAAGTTAAAGCAAGTTAAACAAGTTCATCAATGAGTTTTCCTTACCATACTGCATCTGTAGGTCTCTATACATAAACTAGCCAAAACAGACTTACTAAAAAAAAGTAATAGTGTTTGTATAAATGCAGAAACAGACGCTCGTCAGTCACGAGTGCATACGTACGTGTTTCTATATTGTGGTCTATTTACCCACAAAGTCAGGAACGATATGTTTTATCTGTTTACTAACCCCATCCTGCTTTACCTGCCTTCTTCTAGGCGCCCCTTGGTCAAGTCCAGGCCTGCAATAGGCATTTCCATGGATGCCAAGAATCCATAAACAAACTTTTAATTTTGACATGTTATGTTTTTACATGCACACAATTATTTCCCATAACCTAGTGGAGTCAAAACTAAGATACTTGAGTTTGACATGTGGTGGAGTTAAAATAAAAAAAAGTCCTCCAAAATGCAAATGCTTCAGTAAAATTACTTTGTTACTGTCCACCGCTAATTATTTTATTATCGTATCCTGATTACATAACTCTTATCTAGAACAATAATGCTGTAAAGTAAGCACAGTGTGTCTGCATTCTCAGATAACTTGTTTGTTCTTGATATATGTGTGCGGTCACTGAAAGATTTGCCTCTGGAGTACCAGATGAATGAGAATCGACCACTTCTAATTGGCTTGACCTGAGGGATTGCTGTGGTCCGGCTACAGACAAAACTAACCACTCTAAAAGGTGAACACTCAGATGAAAGAAAAGATGTTTGACTACAGAGTAACATGGCGGGCTGACGCCATACTGAGAGACACTAGTTCCATATGTGTAGCTCCATAAACATTGTCCTCATTCCTTGTTCCTGGTAACCTTTATCTTCTTTCCAATAACATTGCAATCCCATACTTCCGTCTGGGTGCAACTATTTCTTTGATGAAGAGTGTACGTCATTAAATATGTAACAAGGCTGCCATTTCTGAATATGACCGTTTCTTTGGCAGGCACACGCACAGAATGAAACATTCCATTATCAATAATAACTGAATTTCTACATAACAGCCACCAGTGATGTCCTCATTGCAAGTTCCTGCTTTACATGGAGTACTCAAGATACTTCCAGGGCACTGACTAAATCTAGATTATTTTTATTTTTAACTAAGCAGATATTTAAACTTAAGCTGTACTTTAACATCTGGCTGGCTATTTGTGATCTGTACATTTATGAATTCCATAGTTAGTGAAACAAAACAGTGAGAAACTCTTTGGACCACATAGAAGTTACGCTGTACTAATGCTTCACATAGACAGGAGAAAGTATAGGTGAATCCTGGGATTCCCTAGTGCTCTGTGATTAATGGTAATATTTAACCTGGCCTTTAAGTCTAGACTAACGTAATCTGCTGAAGATAATAACACACACTCCATTTGAACCCTTTATGCCTTTATTGTGCACACTAACTGAACATTTACAGCGCTGGTGAAAAAAGTCATTGAACCCTGAAAACCGATTACATTTACATTTATGGCATTTAGCTGACGCTCTTATCCAGAGCGACTTGCAAGGGTATTCATATTACAGGTGGGCCAGTGTAGTGTTAGGAGTCTTGCCCAAGGACTCTTATTGGCGTAGAACAGCATAGCCGCTCAGACCGGGATTCGAACCCCAGTCTCCCACATGTGGTAGTGGTTCTAAGGTGGGTAGTGGTGTTATCCGCTGAGCTACACCAACCACTGATTAAACCTCCTTCCACAGCAATACCCTAAGGCAAGCTTTTCCAGTAAGGCAGATGATGCCTGATGGAACATCCGTCACATCCTGCCCTGTCCTGCTAATGTCTGTCTGTCTTCTCTGGCTTTCTGTTTCTGTTGGCTTCTCCTTCTCTGTCCCCTTGTCAATCCCCTCACCTGTCCTTGGTTTGTAGCTCCGCTCCTTCCCAGGTGTTCCTTGTTAGTCTTTGTTCCCTTATACTCCCTGTAGTCCCCTGTGTTCTTGCTTGTCTTCCTACCAGTCTTTTGTCTCCCTGCTAGTTGTTTGTCTTAATGACGGTCTGTTTTTGTTACCCGGTTACCAGTGTTTCTCAGTGTTTCTCAGTGTTTCTGGTTTTGTTTAGCCTGGTTGTTCCGTTTATAAAAAACCTTGCACTTGCATCCTGCCTTCCTGTCCTGTCCCTATGGTGACAACATCAAACCAGTTATTACTTCCATTGCAGCTGTGTTCTTTGGGTGTGCTGGGTGTGAACAGCTCTATTAATAAGAGCATGTATGTGCCTGACAGATATTGTATTATTGTTGAAGTCATTGCATTAGGAACTTCACAACTTCTATGCTACTGAATAAAATTGATACTTGGGTTACATACAAACCCAATAACCTCTGTTGGCATCTGTTTCAGACAACTCTTCCTCTTTTTTAATATTAGCATCTTGTAAATCACAGCCAAGCATGGTATCTGTGTGTGTGTGTGTGAGAAAGACACTTAACTACATGCTAATGATTAAACACAATAGACAGTGTAAGGATAGTACAACGTTCATTTTTACAAAACATAATTCCGGATAGCGGGTCATTCCATGCCAAATCCCAGGAGCCTGACTTTCCTTGGATCTTTGAACTATTTTTTATTGATTATCATAGCCAGCTTTGTTCTTAGTTATAATCAGAATGAGCAGATAGCTAACCAGCAATATTCAATCAAGCCTTTGATTCCCAATGTTCATCTATCTATCTATCTATCTATCTATCTATCTATCTATCTATCAGTAATAAAATTAGAGGATTGTGTGTGATTAGACACCGACCTTCCACTTCATTAACAACACCTGGTACTATCTACCCTCCATTTTATCAGCTCCATTTACCACTTATGTAGGAGCACTTTGAGGTTCTACATTTACTGACTGTAGCCCGTCTGCTTCTCTGTGTACTTTGTTATTCCTCCTTTTTACTCGTTCTTTGTATCTGCTATTTATTTACTGTGACTGGAATGCAAACCGTGTACAAGCCTCTACATTGTCTTCCTATCCCTTCATGGCATGTGTACCTTAAAGCAGGTTCTTTACTGAGCTATGTAATTAAATATGAAGATGAAAGTAATGACTGTGTGTACAACGGTTGAATAAAAATGCCCAGTGGATTGTACAGATCTGCACTTGTGGTTGATTTCATACCAAACACATATGTAAATCTTTTGTTACAGAAAGACAATAAGAAACTGATAATGAAACCCAAAGAAGCCTCAGTCTGGTGCAACTATGCATAGTTACTAAATGAAATGGAGTAATGTGTCTATGTTTAGGCCGTTAGGAAAGCTGTGCTGTTACTGAGTTTAACATATAGTTAAATACATATATGATGTAATAATAAACGATTGAATTAATATGAATGGGCACAAATCCCCACAGATACACTCTACAATCTTGTGGAAAGCCTTCCCATAAGACTATTATTAGTGAAGAAATACCACTTTATATTAAGATAAAATAATATATTACAACAAAAACACACACAAGGACTGAGCAACTACTCAATGAAATGAAATGACATTCAGAAAAAAAAAAAAACAGAAAAAAGAAAGAGTAAAGCAGCAGGAATTCCTAACAACTAAAACTGTTCCCTTCAGAGCCCAAATGGCACTTACATCTTTGAAAGGGAGGGGAAAATCAGGGTGTTTCTGTCCATCCTTCCACTCTGAGATCATTTCCATGTAGGCGCTGAAACTGGACACCTGAGATCTAGAGTTTGAAGTGTTAAAAATAGAAATGTCTAATAATTTGAATGTATAATATATAAGCTTTGAGATTTTTAATTTTAGAGACTTTGTCTATGTAGTTACATGTAATTGCTCTGTCCTGGTCCTGGAGATCTACTACCCTGCACCGTTTATAGATAATCTAATACACCCAGGTAATAAAGGCCTTAAGTGGTATTGATGCAGTAGAGGCATTATTGGATGTGAGCTCTACTTGGAGGTAGAACATTCAACATTTAAATCCAGCATATTTCACATGTGATTTAATTTCAGGACATTAAACTGAATTCAGGTGATGCAATTTAATAAGCCTAAAAACGAGCTTTTCTTTAGATAAATGACACTGAATCATGTTTTGATTCAGTAGTCTTTATGTATAAATGGACCTCCTATTATTCATGTTCTGTCTGCAAAAAGAAATAAGTGCTTGGACCCCGCATATTGCCATTTGTACATTTCTAACCACTTGGAGCTGCGTTTTCTTCTTATTTCCCTGCTAAAATTTATACTCTAATACACTAATATCATACATTCAGCTCTTATAATACTTGCCTGTTTATGAGCCACTTTCTTTACTAAGCCCATATTCTCATAACAGACAGTACGTAGCATCATTAATGCAGCATTTATTGTTCTGACCTTTCGATTTCCACCAGCCATGTCTGCTTGACTTTTGATTCCAGAGCACCATCTGGTGTTGTTAAGGGCACAGCGCCATTGCCACCAACTCCCACTGACTAGTGACTGGGAATTGATTACCAGCAGGAGTGCCCTCTTGGAGTTCTGGACTGTAATGCCTTATTGTTGCCCATGACAACATCACCATATGGGTTCTGGGCGGTATCAGTGTCCAGCAGCCAGGGGTGATGGTATGGCTTGGTACGACTCGAAACTACAAACACTGCCCAGCTGGATCTTTGCTTCTGTTTCTCTGTGTACAATACTATATCGCATCACTGAACTGGCACCCCCCTTTCACACCACCACTTGTCATCCTAGTTACTGCACTGTCGTTCCTCTGTGTGTGTGTCTTTAATTGTTTGTTGATTGACCTCTAGCCCTGACTGGAACACTCTGGAATTTAGTTCTCAAATACAAATCTGTTGGGATATGATATAGCACTCTCAGCAACGGGAGCTGTTGTTGACAATCATAATAGCGGAGTTAAACTGACCCTATCCAAACTGGTGCCCAGATTAGACCTAGTAAATGTATTCAGTTGGCAAAAAATAAATCTAAATAATTGTAAATTAAATGCATTTTTTTTTTTCAGCGCATTAACATAAATATTTTAAGTCAGGGCCTGTGGTATGCCCAGAGTGGTCTGAGCAGCATCACAGCAATACATTTAGCTGTTGCTCTTATCCAGAGCAACTTACAAGGTTAATCATACAAGTAGGCCAACGTAGTGTTAGGAGTCTTGCCCAAGGACTCTTACTGGTGTAGCACAGCATAGTCACTCAGCCCGGGATTCAAACCCCAGTCTCCCATGTGTGGTGGCTACTTGGCAAGTAGTGGTGTTAGCCGCTGAGCTACAGCAGCTGAGCTGTTATTGCACGAGCATTACATACGTCACCTGCAGCTCAATCCAAGTATTAGGAGTAACTCGCATCATCAAAACAGGCAGAAAATAGTGACAACCATATAAATAAACCAGAAGGACAAGGCAGGGGTCAAAACATAAGATGAAACTAGAGAAAATGACCTAGAATTCAGTTTAGAAACACAAGAGACTTCGGAAACAAACAGGTCCAACAAAAAGGGAGCTATATATGAGAGTCTTAATGCCCATAAAACAAGCTGCAGGATTGTAGGAGAGGAGGCCAGTGTTCAGACCGTTAGCAGTACACAACTTTAGCAGTCTTTTGTTGCTAACATTTTTAAAATGCAATGCTGGTATCAAATTTGAAATAGGAACATATTTTTGGAACAGGATTGTGTCATATTAAAATACTGCATTTTGATAAGAGCCAAACTAATGCAACTAATAGGGCATGAGGCAAGGTTTCTGATAATAGTTTCTGACAGAAATTATCAGACAAATTGTCAGAGTAATTAATTATAATAATTATATAAAGTAATTAATAATATCAATATTACTAATAATCACAGTAATAATCATAGAACATCCTCACCACCCCACCCGGCTCCCTTTGGAATGTGACCAAGTTTCAGGCAAACAAACCCCTCAACACACAAATATACATTAGGAATTGATGAGCAGGCAGGTGTTTTTTATATGATATAAAAGATAAACACACAGAAATAAAGTTCAGTTAGATGACATGGCTTGTTATGTTCTTTTTGAATATCATTTTATTGTAGTTATGTTATGGTCTGTGTTTTATCATTTTTGACCCACGTATCCTAGCTGCTCCAAGTGACCTTAGGTGCCTCATTGTAGTTGGGAGTTCACAGTTCCATGTTATCACTAGTTGTCACTATTTCTAATATTAAAAAAAGTATGTGAGAGAGACAGACAGACAGACAGACAGATTCTTTTTCTACATCTTGATATTTTTAGGAGCTCATCTAAAACAATGCAGCCTTACAATCTGAAACTATCCAGAGTTGCACATTATGCAGACATTAATCTTAAAACTGACTACATTTAATATTAAAAATACGTTTCCAAAGGCAATGCAGTAAAGTAATAATGGACAGATTAAAATATTTAAAATATATAAAATATTTGAAATTTAAAATGTAAAGCATGTTTAAAAATGTATCTTCAGTTCCATCTCATACTACAACGTTTACTAAGTTCTAAACTCTTACAATCCATCATCCTCTGGAAATGAACCGCCCAAGGTGCAGTTTCATATCCAATTATCCAATGAATTTATCTAAGTTTAAAGTGACCATGTTACTGATTCAACATAAACCATGCTCACATATGCTAATACATGCTCCGTCATGGTGGAGTGATTGCTGCCTGAGATTAGTTCTAATCCTGCAGTAATCATTCAAACATGCTCTGTGATCTCGAAGGCACTTAAGACCTCATCTTACTTCTGGCATCTTACAATGTAGAGACTATGAACAACCGCAGACATCATGCAGATGTTTCACTCGCTCATGAAAGCGGGGCAAACTCAAAGGACAAAAAAAAAAAAAAAAAACCACAACACAATGTGACTGGACAAAAGAGGTGTGGCTTTGAGGAGATGTGACATTAGGTATACTAACTAGTCATAAGCACCAAAATTTAGGTTCATGGGAGGACAAGGCTAAAGTTGGCTTCCTAGTAGTTTCCTATACCACCTTAAATAGTGAAACTGTTCTCACTTCACTAGAACTGTGATAGCATCATTTTCCAGGAGTCATGGAATGTCAAAGTGTCACCAGCACTAGGGGAGCGTACATGTCAAAACAAACCCGCAGAAGGCATGCAAGCTTTGCAAATCAAATTAGCCTTGTTCAATGGTGTCAGCGAACTGACAATGTAAGCATGAAGGACGTAAAATTCAGGTCAAGTGCTTTATTTAAGTACTTGGATGCTCCAAATAGGGAACACGAGAAACATGTGGTTTCACCCCCCATGAGCAGTTTGTGAGATGATAACCGTTATCAGTGTTATAAATCACAGGGGTATTGAACCATCCAGCTGCAGAAAGGGCAGCATGTCTCTAGCTGTTTGCACCCATTATTCAGCAGCCGGCTGGATCTGCTCCACAGGAAGTCTGAGTTGATTTGGGTTCCGCAAACGTCTCAAGTCTTCCTCTACCTGAACAACAAGACCAAAAGAATGAGTGCTGTCAAAAGTGCTAAAAACATGAATCCTTTGATTTTTGGAAATGATAAAAGACCCGTACCAAAGACAGCTCGTCCTTAAGCCTGTTGTACTTCCGGACATTGAACTGTTGTCTTCTGGCACCTTTGTAGAAATAATGCAGGAACTGCCGGTCCTTGGCATCAGGGTAAACGTAGTCCTGTGGAAGAAATGTTTTACACAGTTAAAGATAATACTGTCCTAGCACATTAAGACCTAAACTGCTCTGCCGTGCAAATGTACATTTGATCTGAATCTTTTTTAGAATATGCCTATAACAATTTCATGCTTCTACAGCGACAGGGCAAATATGAAAACGTTTTTTCTAGCTATTTCTTAAGGCTTGTGTGATAAGTGTTATGGAATCCACAAGATGTACAGTGTTGTGGTCCATCAGTGTATAATACCATTAACACCTGAACATCTGTCTCTGGTGATGATAATTAGAAATGCTCTACAGCCCTGGTGAAGGGAACCAGACATAAATACATTTAATGCCTTTAAAAGCTACTTTGTAAAATGTTACTTCATAAAATGGTTATGAGTGAGATGCATTTTTATTATAAAATATCCAAACCTACATATTATTATTATTATTATTGAATTATTTCCCCAAATAAAATATTAACTATTTAACCTTTATCTGGACAACATATAAAACATGTGCCAAAGGCACACTGTAACAATGAACCATCACACACGAGAGCAAACCTCTTCCAAAACATGTCATTTCCTTGATATGTACACTAAACAAGCACTCTCAGAGGAGAGACAAACCAACCAGCCTCGTAACCTTTACAGTCTAGTCAGGACACCTGAGCCTCTGGCAGTGTGAACTCAAGCTAAGCAACCAAAAGCCGGCACTCTCACCCTTAAGTAGGGTGAGGCAGGTGTTAGCGTTTGGTTTTTGTTTGCTTGTTTGTTGTCTCTTGTCTCCCCCTAGTGGCCGGAGGTGGACCTGCAGGGACTGAGACCTTACACATTTGTACAACCCTGTAAAATTAACCTGGTCACCTTAATTTAACAACCAGTTACATAATAGAACAGTAACATACATTTTACATTCTGTTAACTTCTGTTAACTGTTATTTAAGGTTCAAGAAATTCTAAATTATAAGGCAACCAGGCTAAACAGTTGTTTACATTATGTAAGTTCACAGGTCATTGTGGATAACCGGAGAAAAAAAAAAACCCAAAAAACTGATTTACATTTATAAAGCATTGATTGTTTGGATAAAAAAAGCTTTAAATATATCATATAGGGGACAAACACAGTGATATTTGAGAAGTGAAATGAAGTTTATATGAGTTACAGAAAGTGTGCAATAATTGGTTAAACAAAAGTAGGCAGGTGCATAAATTTGGGCACTGTTGTCATTTTATCGATTTCAAAACCTTTAGAACTAATTGGAATTTAAATTTGGTTTGGTAAGTTCAGTGACCCTTGACCTCCATACACAGGTGACTCCAATTATGAGAAACGATATTTAAGGGGGGAAATTGTAGGTTTTTCTCCTCTTTGCATCTTCTCTGAAGAGTCGCAGCATGGGAGTCTCAAAACAACTTTCATATGACCTGAAAACAAAGATTGTTCAGCGTCATGGTTTAGGGGAAGGATACAGAAAGCTATCTCAGAGATTTCAGCTTTCAGTCTCCACTGTGAGAAACATTGTGAGAAAATGGAAGACCACAGGCACAGTTCAAGTCAAGGCTCGAAGTGGCAGACCAAGAAAAATCTGGAATAAACAGAAGCGAAGGATGTTGAGAACAGTCAGAGTCAACCCACAGACCAGCACCAAAGACCTACAACATGATCTTGCTGCTGATGGAGTCACTGTGCATCGTTCAACTATTCGGCGCACTTTACACAAGGAGATGCTATATGGGAGAGTGATGCAGAGGAAGCCTATTCTCCGCCCACATCACAAACAGAGCCGCTTGAGGTATGCTAAAGCACATTTGGACAAGCCAGCTTCATTTTGGAATAAGGTGCTGTGGACTGATGAAACTAAAATAGAGTTATTTGGGCATAACAAGGGCCGTTATGCATGGAGGAAAAAGAACACAGCACTCCAAGAAAAACACCTGCTACCTACAGTAAAATTTGTGGCCAGTACAGGGACTGGGAATCTGGTTAAAGTTTAGGGACGCATGGATTCTAATCAGTATCAGCAGATTCTGGAGACCAATGTCCAGGAATCAGTGACGAAGCTGAAGCTGCACCGGGGCTGAATCTTCCAACAAGACAACGACCCTAAACACTGCACAAAATCTACTAATGCATTCATGCAGAGGAACAAGTACAATGTTCTGGAATGGCCATCTCAGTCCCCAGACCTGAGTATTATTGAAAATCTGTGGTGTCACTTAAAGAGAGCTGTCCATGCTCGGAAACCATCAAACCTGAATGAACTAGAGATGTTTTGTAAAGAAGAATGGTCTAAAATACCTTCAGCCACAATCCAGACTCTCATTAGAAGCTATAAGAAGCGTGTAGAAGCTGTTATTTCTGCGAAAGGAGGATCTACTACATATTGAGGTTTTTTTTTGGTGCCCAAATTTATGCACCTGCCTACTTTTGTTTAACCAATTATTGCACACATTCTGTAAATCATATAAACTTCTCAAATATCACTGTGTTTGTCCCCTTTATGATATATTTAACTGAATTTTTTTATCCAAACAATCAATGCTTTATAAAGGTAAATCAGGAAAATTAACAAGGCTGCCCAAACTTTCGCACCCCACTGTATTTGCTTACAAACATCAGGATCCCTGGTTCCTCTAAAACGGTGTACTCCACATCAAACCACCAGAAAGGATTTAGGCGGTTATTTTCTGGGTTAAAGAAACTCTATTATTAACTATTGTAGTACTTGTACAGTCAAAAGGATAATGTAGCAAATAAGTGTTAAAATAAAGAATAAATAACTGGTGAGAGCTGGGTGTAAAAATACCTCAGCATTAGACATCTGTCTTGTAGCATCACCAGCACCCATCTTTAGCTTGACCCATCTTTAGCTTGACCGCTTCTTTGTAATAAATCACCATTTAATTTAAAATAGTTGTTCAGTGTCAGTGTTTCAAACAGAGGCAGCCTAAGTGAATCCATTTTGAAATAAATTTTGAGCAATTTAAATTATATGCTCCTTTAATGAACTTCTTTTCTGTTTTTATTTGGTTTAACAGAAAGTTTAACCTATTCACACAAAAATGCTAAACAGGCCAAATTAAGCCTGGATCATCATTTATATAAATGATCACATTTTAGCCACAATACTATCAAACCACACAGCATTATTGAGAAAAATCACAATATGATGTTTTCGGTACAGAACTACATTACTAGCCAGCTCCATGTTCTAGGTTAAGGTCCCTCAGATTTCTACTAAAGAAGGTTGAAACTAAAGGTTAGATTATCTCTAGCTCTAATTCTGTTCTTACCTGTTTGGTTAGAACATAGTAGGCATAGATCCCAATGCTGGTAGAGTAAGTGATGAAGTAGGTGACAGGTTCCATGACGTCCCAGGAGTAAACCCACCAGGTGAGCCAGGCCAGTGCACCTCCCTGCACAGAGAGCAAAGCCAAACCTGCCCAGAGCACGCTTGATGAACGGCGCTCAGCCCTGAGATCCAGCCGGCTCTTCATCTGCATTCACACACATACCGACATAGTCAGAATACATCTTAATTACACAAACGTATATTAGAGTACTGTGAATATAAACAATATATAATAAACATGCAAATGTATAATAAATGTAAAATACTGTGTGTATATACAGACACACACACACAAACACACACAATCAAAAAAAAAATATTTGCACCCCTATTCAGAAAGACGAAAAAGCAACATTAGTGAAATTAATGGATTCCATGAAGGGATTTATCTATGTAACACATTTATTCACCCTCAAATTCTATTACAGTGATTCCATGTATATCCAAGAAGCCTCTTATAAAAAAAAAAAAAAAAAAACTACATGTTTCCATGCAGTTTCATTAGTTGCCGGCTCAGTGGAGGTCATGAAGTTGGCACGACACAGTCAGGAGAGAAACGTGTTTCTATCTTTTCACACTTAAAGAAGAAAACTGTAAGAGTAACGTCATAGTGCAGTGCTACCTGTTTGCTGGTGCTACCTGCAGTGCTCCCTGTTTACCAGCTATTAACTTGCTTACAGTGTTTAAAGGCTCCCAATTAAAATGTTTTTTTTTTTTTTTGGCCTGGCCAGTTGTCTGCAGGTTATTGGTTAGCTTAGCTTGGCTATCCTAACTCATTATAGTTGCAGAAAGCTACCTACTTAGCTGAAATGTCAATTGAGAATCACCTGCATGCTAACGAATGCTAGATAGCATGTTGAATAGCCGTAGTTATAAGATTGTCAGTTCATATTTTAACATTAGCTAAAATTGGGTTCAATGTGTTAACTCTATCTAGTACGCAGTTCCATGTTTACAAACAATATAGGGCTAGATGGGTTAAGCCTCGCCACACTGACTATAATACAACCCTTCCTCAACCTGTGGACATGTACTAGCCTTTACAGAGCATTATATTAACAACAGACTCAGGGAATTAAAAAAAAATCACCTTATTACCAACGACATTTGACCTCATAGACAGCACTTAATTAAAAACCATTACACTTGTTTGACGGATTTTGCCAAATGGGATCAGGAATACTTTGACAAACCGCTGTAAATACACACCATTCAATACTGCCAAAAGTCATCTACACATTTTTGGAGCAACGTGTGACGATAGACCAAGCCACATTCTGCACTGCCTATAACCAGAGATGTAAGAAAATGCTGATGCACTTGAGTCTGACGCTATGTTTTGTTGATATTGTACAGAATTTAAAATTAATAGCATATATGTAATTATTGGTGGAAGACTGAGGTTAATTTTGTGTTGTGCTGCTGCTGCTCGTCTCTTAACAAAAACACGTAAACGAGAACACATATCGCACATATTGGCTTCCCTTCACTGGCTTCCTGTCCGTTTTAGGATTGATTTTAAAGATATTGATCTTTGTTTATAAGTCATTGAATGGCTTGGCTCCAGCCTATCTCTCTGAGCTTTTGCAGCCATACATTCCATCATGGTCACTCAGATCTGCTGATCAGCTTTTTCTGGTGGTCCCTAAATCCAGGCTGAAGCACAGGGGTGATCGTGCCTTTTCAGTTATAGCCCCTAAACTATGGAATGAGTTGCCACTACATGTTAGGCTAGCCCCTACACTGCTAGTTTTTAAGTCCTGTTTGAAATCTTATTTTTATTCTTTGGCTTTTAATGTAGTTGAGAGTTAATGTTGTGGTCTTTGTGTGTTTGTTTGTTTTTATGTATGTTTTTGTCTTTTTATTACTGGACAGCACTTTGGTCAACTTTTGTTGTTTTAAAATGTGCTTTATAAATAATTGACATTGACATTGTGCTGAAACCCCTAACTCATAGACAGCAGCGCTGTAATCCATCTTTGACCTTCGGCCACTTTCGCTTCAATGTAAACAAGTAGAGGAAAGGTGTTTCGCTAAGCTTAGCAATAGCAAACCTAGATTTTAAAAAAATCTGAATATACTACCTTGCTTATAATAACACAATATACATAAATTGTAATTCCTGTATCTCCAATACACAGTCCTATTTAAATAACAGCATGACTGAGTAATCAGAGTGTGAGCTGTTCCTGAAAATGTGGCTGCTCAGCTAAAATACTTGCATAATGGAAAAATTACACGTTCAAAACTGGATCAACTCGTGTCTTTAATAACCATAGAGTGTTAGAAATATGATGACTTCATATACTGCCTGATCCTTTTTTAAAATGACGACTTGAACGACACTTCACTGTGAATCTCTGACTTAGAACATTACCTCCTCCAGAGGCATTAGTTCCTGCTTCAGGATGTCCAGTTTCTGTTTTAACTCCTTTTCCTTCATCAAATGGTGCTCAGGAAGGTGTACTGCTGTGTGCAACATGTGGACAGCATTCTTCAAGTCCTCTATATTCGAAACCCGTTCACTGGTCAGCGGTTCTAGACACACAAGATGCATGCACACCAAAATATAAGCATTTCATAGTGCACAACTCTCCTACCACACCCTAGGTACAATAAGAGCACAACTTCTAGATTTCTATATACTATAAACACGTTTTAAGATAAATATATGTATGGACAGGTATATCTATGGGACATTACAGGATGTTCTATCGTTGCTGTCTAAAGAAAACAAGCATCTCCAAAATAGCAACTTTACAAGAGAGGCCAAAAACCTCATTTTACTTTAATCTAAGCCAATGCAACCAGACATCTTTCCAAACAGTTTCTTGGACCATTTCTGTTGGTCCATACACCATGAGATTCTCACTCGGTATAAACAGCAACTGATGTGTTCAAATGATGAATAAAAGTGAAAATGGACAAAAGTGAAGACAAATGTTTTTCTTCGGACATCAACGATATTCAAGATACAGAAATTGTACATAATCCTATCTGACTGAGCAAACTAGTTTTAAAATCCAGTCTTGCTTGTCCTAAACTGTAGGAGAACTGACTACTAAGTGTAATATATACTTATTTAGGTTGTATGGACACCTCAGAGAACCCAACTGATGCAGGTACATACCTGTTTGTACTGAGTGGACATTGTAGACGACTGCATTGATGTGTAACTGGAAGTCTTTGTTGAGCAGAGTGTCCATTGGTGTACCAGAAGCAACCCTTACACCATCTGTGTGCAAACAGCATATTTCAAATCGTGAATACTGATTTTTTCCAAGGTTGGACATATACAGTTCTGTGGAAAAGTTTTAGGCGGCCAGGAAAATGGTTTAAAACTAAGTATCTTAAATAACATTTCAGTAAATAACACGTTTAAATAAATAAATCATTAGAATAAACACACATATACAAATACAGTGAAAAGTAACATGAAGGTCTTGCCTTTAAGAGTTGTTTTTATAAATAGAGCATTTTAATGTTTTTTTAAGAATAAAGTTGCACTGCAGTCACTGGATGGGATTATTACAATACAAATATCGACAGCACCTGATTTAATTTAATGAAGAACTGATCAGGTAGGCAGTTTGGTTTAAAGGTTTAAGCCATCATGCACAGCAGTCTGAACTACTCATCCCAGCACAACACACACTGACACACCACAACCATGTCAGCATCACTGCAGTGGCCAAATATGACCTGCTCTGTGGTGGTTCTGACCAGTGAAGAACAGTGTGAAATCAGGTTAACAATGTTAGCATAGAAACAGATGGACAACTGTAGTTATAGAACTACAAAGTGCACCTGAATGACAAAAAAAAACAAAAACAAAAAAAAACACCCAGTGTAGGAAAAAAGTGCTTGGTGTATGTACATGTTACACCTGTGGGTTTGGTAAATTTGTGTCTTATTATTATTATTATAGCTTATAATAAAAATAAACATGTAATGTTGATTTGTGTAGACTTGAGGACATGTCTCAAAAATAATTACCAGGGCATTACAAAGTTCATTTACAATCTGATCTTGTGTTTCTGCAAAACCTGTAGCACTTACTTTCTGGCTGAAAGGGTGTGAGGGGATTTTCACTCCCAGGGAACTGCAGAGCCTGAAGCTCTCTGTAACTGGAAGCTATAAACGTCCCTGTAGGAGTTTTTAATTAGCCCGTTCAGAAAGGGCAGTTACTGGCTTCTTGGACCCTGTGTGAACCCTTTTCTTCTTGCTCCGGTAATTTGGGTGATGTTTTCGCAAATGAGTTCACATATTTAAGCGCAAGTATTCGATACTAGTGTTGATCAATATCAGCACGCTGGTATCATTTATCAACTCTTTGCCCATTATTATTAGTATATGCGCTGGGGAACACCAAAGTGTTCCCAAACAGGAGATGAATGGATCAATTAGGTATGTCCCCCCCCCCCCCCCTTCCCTGCTCAAGCTTGACTCTCTCTGCATTCTGCATTTCAAACAGCTTGCTCATAAACCATCCAAGGTAGACCTAAACACAAATGATAGATGTCCTGGATTGGTTAAAAAAGAAAACTATATAACTACAGAAATGCCCAGCACACAGTAAGTAAGAACTGTAATAAAAGCCGTAGTGAAAATACAGCCCCAATTTCAGAAGTTGGACACCGTGTAAAATGCTTATGAACAGAAATAAAAACAAAATGCAATGATTTACATAAATCTCATTAGACACATCAACTAATTCACAACAGAACACAGAACACACATCAGGCACTAAGAAGTGAGACATGTCTACCGCGTCTACTAAACCGTTAAAAAAAAATGATAACTAATTTAGAACTGGATGGCGATGAGCAGCGAATACTACAGCGAAGTATGGGGACATGGGCTTATGGTCTACGCCATGTGTGTGTCCAGAGGTGCCCCCACACCTCACTCTTTTTAATACGACAGACCGTCTGTATAAAATGCTGAGAGGGAGAATAAATGGGGAGACCTCAATTAACTGAAGAGTACTGGAGGGAGTGAGGAATGTGTGTCCCAATTACTTGTCTAATGTAGGATATTCGAGCTGCTTACAAGCGTTCTGGTGACTCTTACTGTGCTGGAGAATTTTTTTTTGGCTTTAACGTTGTGTCAAATGTTTTCTCTCTGCAAAAGGAGTCGGACACTATGCAAGCAGATGTCCAGTTCAGCAACCACAACTCTTCTTCTGTGAAGCCATGCTTGCTGTGATGCGCATGCAGTATGTGTTTAGACATGTTGCCTCGGTATATGCAAGATGTATGCTGGAAAGAGGTGGTGTCTGGGAATGGGTCCAATGTGTTGTTCTAAAACATATACTATAACAGTGTTCAGCATTGATAGTGCCTTTCCTGATGTGTAAGATGCCCATTGTCATAGACACATATGCAACCGCTGTACCAATCACAGAGATGCAGATACCATTGCGTCTGATAAGACATGAATTGGATCCCTCTCCTCTTGAGTCCGCAGAAACATGATGGTCTGTGGTCTCCCAATAAAGAGTTTCAGATTTTGATCCATCTGACCAACAGAACAGTTTTTTGCCTCAGTCCAATTTAAAAAGAGTTTTGACCAGAGAAGGGACACGAGCGGCGGTTCTGGGATCGATGGTTGCAGAAAATAATGGGCATTTATACTTTTTCATGATCCAGCTTTATGTCAACCATGCTTTTTACTACCACTCACACGTTATCCAGGCTTTGTCTGTCCCCCTGTCCCCAATTCCTTTTAAAGATTGAGATAATAATATTTCATGAATATCATAAAGAATGTCTATTACTAAGATTAATATACTGATATGTGTTTCTATGTATCTAAGTTGTGAATGATATTGATGGGGTAACACTACATACTATTAAACAATGGAAGAAAAAAAAAAAATCATTGTGTGGCCATTTCTGGAAAGTCCCTTAGGTTGGTGTATATACCTTGTAGTCAGAATAGAAGCAGGACAAAACTCCTGAGTCTTACTTTCTGGATGTCTGAAGAGGTTCACCAACAGTTGTGAGCCATAGGGCCCTCAGGAAGAAGAGGCATTGCCCTCCTGCCTGGCAGGCAGAGGCCGGCGCAGTACCGGTCGGCCCTGTCCTGTTACTGCACTGTAATATCAGACAACACAGGCAAATAATACAGTTCTGCTGATAGGACATATAACTGAACCACAGGTGGTGCTGAAGAGCTACACCACAATAATGACACCTGCACTTTAAATAGAATAATCTTTCTGCTTGTAAATGTACAAACCCGTCATTTGGGAAACTTTCCGTTAGATGGTGCTGATGTGCTACAGCACATTACTGCGAGGCACCTCCACTGGCGCGGCTGGGCCAACCTTCGAGAGAAGTGCAACACCTTAGAGAGGACACTGATATCCACAGGCCACATTAAAACAGGAATTCATAATACATGCCTTTTGTACAGCGACTACTGGATTATTTTTATCATCAGTTCACATCCCATTCCAAGACCATCTCTGCAGCATTCACCCACTAAGGACAGTAAATGACTGGCAGTCCGTATGTAAACCTTCACTATTTGCATTACCTTGGGCGTGGAGGATTATTAAGACAGGAGTGCTAGATTAACTGCCAGTGAGCTGAGCAAAGGCTCCATATAGGTGACACAGTATGAATGAGAGTGGAACGGGAAAATCTGAAAATCCCTTCCTTGGCATACTAACTGCCAAGTGATCCCGGAGTTTCTGCTGACCTAACCCTAGCCAACACTCTTTTGCTGAGGCATGGACATTCAATTTATTTTTCCGCAGCTCCATCCACAAATGGCACTTTTTCCCATGAGATGACAAGGCTCCCAGAACTGCTTGCTGCTTCTTTTTGTTCTGGGCAGTGGTTCAGAACTGCTTTATGAAGTAGCAGAAAGCATGTCTTAGATCCCCAGGAACAAAAGAGCCCAGAATTCACCATTCATTCAACTGCAGAAGTCACAACGCATCGGTGGAGAACCTAACCCAGAGGGGAGCTGCAGATTTAATAGCTTAGTGTGATACAAGTCTGTGTGCTGGTGCTTTTGTATTTAAACACGCATCTTATTATAGGTGTACATAACCCCAACCTCACATAATCCCAACTGTTAAACTGAAAGCTGGGTTCTGACCTCCTGCTTTTAAATCTGTAATATAGACAGAACTGATAACTTCCTTACAGTTCATCATAATCTTTTTCCACTGATTCACATAAAAGGTTTCATTTTAACAGGTCCATTATTTTAACAGAACCTCATGGAATAATCTCAACAACCTCTGCAAGTACAGCCGTGCCCATCTCTGAATATACAGATGCTATTCCGGTCAGGTCATTTTTGCCTCATTCTCACAGGCTTTCAGCATGATCCTGAATCTGCCTTCCAGACCATGCATATTCCAGGAGATAATGGCCGCTGCTGAAGGCACAGTGACGAAAGACAGTTTGACGGCTACGGCCCACAGATTCACGGTCCTAAAAATGGCAGAGAGCCACATCAATATTAAATTGAAGACCCAGTCAGGACTCGTCCATGACCACTTATTCAAACTCGGTGCAGACGGAGGTGTAGCTTACAATCAGAGCTCAGGACGAGCAAGTTTGGCAGAATAAAGATTGCATAAAGTGGAATAAAATTATACACACATACACATACACATACACATACATACATACACATACATACATACATACATACATACATATATATATATATACACAGGGGTTGGACAATGAAACTGAAACACTTGTCATTTTAGTGTGGGAGGTCTCATGGCTAAATTGGACCAGCCTGGTGGCCAATCTTCATTAATTGCACATTACACCAGTAAGAGCAGAGTGTGAAGGTTCAGTTAGCAGGTAAGAGCCCAGTTCTGCTCCAAAATACTGCAATGTCACACAGCATTATGGGTGACATACCAGAGTTCAAAAGAGGACAGACTGTTGGTGCACGTCCTTGCTGGCGCAGTCTGGTGACCAATACAGCACGTCCCTTTGTGATTTATCACGAGCCCACGGTGAGCCAGGGTAATGTCAGCATACCACCAAGAAAAGGACGAACCTCCACCAGCATCACGTAGTTGGACCTGGCCACTATCCATGCAAGAAATAATGGCTTAACTTCCCTACGGCCCACTGTGGCAGGACGCAGTATATGGCCATATCCCAAGACCAACTGACGCTGTATTGGCCGCAAAGGAGGCCCTACACCATACTAATAAATGATTGTGTTCTAAAAACCAGATGTTTCAGTTTCATTGTCCCAACCCCTGTATATATATGAACACAATTACAGAACTACCACAGTAGTACACAGCCTGTTATTGAGTTTTACAGATTTTGAATAACAAGAGGGGACATTTGGTGCATGTTAAAAATAACTGCCTTCCCATTAAATGGAAAAATGACCTTGCAGTGCTACCAAAGAACATTAGAAGGCACGGTTGAGACAACTCAACAGACCACTCCCTACAACCTTTTCACCTACAGACTATAAAAATACAAACAAGGCAAATTTCAAACTTGCTCACAAAAGTGCAAAGAAACGTTTGAAGTGGAGTAATTATGTTTCTTTTCATGTTTTCTTCAATTTTACATTACTCATTCAATAAAGCACCCCAAACCTTCAATCTTTATAGCTGACTGACCATGTTTGTCCAAATGGACAATATGTTTACCCAATGGTGTTGCAACTCGCAGGCCTCTTACACATCTTAGTACAGGAATTTCTCATGAATGATTTACACATTTGCTTAGCACAGTGCCTGTGTTCTTCAGATTTCCATGTGAGAATTCTGGTTGCTTGAAAACCCTTTATCCCAAGGTTACATCGCGTCTCAAACAAAACTAACTGGAGATTATACAACATAAAAAATAAATAAATAAATAAACGGCCTGCACCCAGAAGGAAAGTGTTCGGGATTGCAGTTGCTATCAGGAAAGAGGATAAAGGTCAACAGGAAAACAATAAAATGATGATAAATTCTAGGACTGATATGGGTAATAATTTATAGAAGATCATTTGGAGGTTACTAATGGTCTCCTGTGAATAATCCATCCCATGCAGCTTGAATATTCTCACAAACAGTTTCCTGCCAGATTGTGTGGTAGTGGTGGAGGTGGAGTGACACCAGCGCCTGCCTGAATGCAGTGACACAAATTGGTAATCTTGGCGCCAACCACGTTGCCCAACGCTGGGAATGGTAGCCATCTCCACCCAGAGAAAAAGACGAGACCTCATAACTGAAGATGACCCGCTTGCCATTCTGAGTCCCCTCCAATGACCAGTCTCGCCACGACACCATTACAGTTCTTTTGCTGTGTTGCCGTGGTGTTTAGGGGCTGTTAAAGTAATAGCTTATCACAGTCCTTGATGTAGTCAGCTTTGTGCAAACCATTTTCCAATGGTGCTGCCACTACCAGGATGACTCATGTCATCACTTGACATCACTGCTGTGACACGAGTCCGTCTTAAGTCA
>JAMWET010006105.1:0-7500 GCA_024036415.1 Prochilodus magdalenae
TTTTAACACACAAAGCATACGTACAACTCAACAAAGGACCGGAAGAGATCGAGCTAAAGGCAATACCTGGTTTTCCAGCAGATCGTCGGACAAGGGTTCAGGTTTACGTCAACCTACAACCCAAGAAAACCCAATTTTTCCACAGAATGAATACACCCCCAAGAACATCACAAGGGGGGGACTCTTTTTTTTTGTCCAGGGGAGATGTTTCATGTCTCTGTTCAGCGGACAAGCATTTTGTTTGTTGAAAGAACCCGGAATTGAGTTTACGGAGAGCGCCAATCCTAGTAAATCTGTCCTGTCTAGTCAATCAGTCCCGCTATGAAGGAGACCACGTACTCTGCTCTGGGCTTTTTCTTCTGGCAGATGAAATGCTGCACATCCAGGGAGGAGAAAGAAGCTCAGTGCGATGGTGCAGGTGCGACAGGCTAAAACCACCCCAGAGGATGGAAGCACAGCTGGAGAAACACCTGGGGAAGAGATTCAGGGGACGTTAAGTGCTGAGGTCCATTTACAAGAGGAACAAGGATAACCCATTCTGCAGTCAGTGCGCAGTATGAGTTAAATCCATCTACGCTGAGGCTCCGTAGAACACTCACAGCCACGCCACTTCAGGAATGAATGAACTAATTTGCATTCGCACTAATTCGCATTCTCTATGGTTTTCCTGGATAGAAGAATATAACCAACTCATCCTTCATCACTCATTCAGTAGTACGAAGTGAAACCGTACCTGGATATAAAAGGCGTGGATTTCAAGCTACGAATGGTCGGCGAAGAACATCAGCAGGAGGAACGGCGAATCTCAAGCGCCATGACGTAAAACACACAGCTGGACACCATGGGGAGCTGGTGGGCGTACCCAGGCCAAAGGGGATGGGGATGGATTGGGGTACCTCATAAGTGACCGAGGGGGTGTTCAGCGCTGCAAAAAGGGTATTCGGACAGGTTCGTCACGCTGAGGAACTTTTGCACACTGGGCTCAAAGTGGGCAGAGATAACGGATACTAGAAAGAAAACCACGGGTCCTTTCGACTGACCACCGAACAGGCATGGTCCCAAACCATGTCCTGAGGGTAGCCTCACTGGGAACGAGCGTTTTGACCATTCAAATATTCACACAAATCATTAGTTACTAATGAATAAATAAATAAATAAATAAATAAATAAATGGTTTAAGGGAACCCAAATTTTCTGACATGAATAAAGGGGCATTTGTAATTTAACAAGTGAGAAATACCCAGTGCATACAGTCCATATGGAGATGATTCAGCCAAAACAGCCCGTTATGAACGCACCGTTTCTGTGATGTCACAAGAACTTCCTCATTTTAAAATTAAACCACCTAAAACTCACAGTTAACTCTATCCTCTCATGAATGAAGGTCCGAAAGAGGGCTTTTTGAATAAGGCACCCATACAGAGACAGCCAATATCAGAAAACAGAGCTCATCTGGGGACAGCTGAGTCATACATTAGTCATTAACGCCCAATAGCAAAACGGGGATGAGCGGACGTTCTAGGGTTCGATAAGTTAAAAGTCTAAGTTAAAGCCGATAACTAATAGTGAGTGTGGCATATGCGTCCGGACAGGACACGGCAAAACCTTGTTTTAAAGAAATAGCCTTGTTTTGGCCACGCCCCTGCATTTTAGAGCAGGAAGTGAGAATGTGAGACAGACACTAACACAGACAGACAGAGACAAAGACAGACACACACACACAGAGACAGACAGACAGACAGACAGACAGACAGACAGACACAGACACACACACAGACAGACAGACAGACAGACACAGACAGACAGACAGACAGACAGACACACACACAGAGACAGACAGACAGACAGACAGACAGACAGACACACACAGAGACAGACAGACAGACAGACAGACAGACACACACACACACACAGAGACAGACAGACAGACAGACAGACAGACAGACAGACACACACAGAGACAGACAGACAGACAGACAGACAGACACACACAGAGACAGACAGACAGACAGACACAGAGACAGACAGACAGACACACACAGAGACAGACAGACAGACACACACAGAGACAGACAGACAGACAGACAGACACACACACAGAGACAGACAGACAGACAGACAGACAGACAGACACACACAGAGACAGACAGACAGACAGACAGACAGACAGACAGACAGACAGACAGACACACAGAGACAGACAGACAGACAGACAGACAGACAGACACACACAGAGACAGACAGACAGACAGACAGACAGACACACACAGAGACAGACAGACAGACAGACAGACAGACAGACACACACAGAGACAGACAGACAGACAGACACAGAGACAGACAGACAGACAGACACAGAGACAGACAGACAGACAGACAGACACAGACATACATACACACACACACAGACACACACACACACACAGAGACAGACACACACACACAGACAGACAGACAGACAGACAGACAGACAGACACACACAGACAGACAGACAGACACACACAGACAGACAAAGACAGACACAGACACAGACACAGACACACACACACAGACAGACAGACAGACAGACAGACAGACAGACAGACACACACGAGTTGGGTGCTTAAGGACACTTCTGTTCTGTCAGTTCACGCAATCAAACCGACAAACCTCCGGCCACAAGGCTAGTTCCTTAACCGCCAGCCTACGCCTGCACCACAGGATTCAAACTGCTCAAAGCTGTGCCTGTTAGTCATGTAGTGGTCAGTGTTTCTGAGTTCTGCTCAAAACTGACCCCCCCATAACACTCGGTAAAGTTTCAGTACGGTTATGATCACCTATCAAAAAACAAACGACTGACTACAAGACACAGGGTCACTCGAATCAACAGCATACTGGACTAAAGGGGCGCTCCAGGACCGAGGCCGGGAAACCCAGACCGCTTTCATCATGACCACAGAAACAAACCTGTGAGGTCCCCAACACCAGGACGGGCGTCACCGCTTGCTAGCTTGCTAAGTCCTGTACAAAGCACCAGCCTGAAGAGCAGCCAGCGGGTCAACCAAAAGGTCAGAGGGTCATGGTAGCCAGCAGGGAAGATTCTTCGGAGTAAGCCACAGGGGGCTACCAGAATAGCCAAGAACCCGGCCTCCAACAGTAGGCTGTCCCTAAAAGACGAGGATGGGAGAGATCAACGGTTCATTTTCCCCTCAGGCATCACACGCGAAAGTGAACCAGCCTAAAGCTGGAGCTGGGCTGAAGCAGTTCAGGCCTGTTTGATTAGCCTTGTGGTTTTGACTCTATGAATGAACGAACAGCGTAACAAGAGATCTGCAAGCACAGGCTAGTTTTCCTGCCGGTGAATCTCACAGCGCCGCAAACCGCTGCAGCTGTTTAGCATTTGACTTGCAAATGTACTGCGGTGGATTCAAAAACGGATTAATGAGATTACAACTGGTGTCTGAAAGGAGCCGTCCAGGTCTTCGGCTACAGGACTTACCACTCGGAGCGAAGGAAGTCTCCCCCAACCTGCAAACGACAGAACAGACAGTGCTACATCAGTCAGTCATCGGCTGCAACGACAGAGCCACTGAACCCTACCAACACCATCACCATATTTGCATATCCCCAGCATCCCATATGCCGGAATCCAATATGCTATATGCATAATTTATGGTACGCGACAGTAAAAACATGCTGGCCAACGGCTATACAGCCCAGCAACACATTAACAACGTGCCTGAGTCTGTAATGGCCATTACAAGCCGTGAACGGTTTCATTCATATATCTTATTTATTTACTGGATACTCAGAAAAGCTGAACTGGGGTGAGAGGCACACGCGCAGAAGCACACGCACAGGCAGAGGCACACACGCACGCACAGGAACACGCACAGGCAGAAGCGCACGCACAGGCACGCACAGGCAGAAGCGCACGCACAGGCACGCACAGGGAAACGCATAGGAACACGCACAGGCAGAGGCAGAGGCACATGCACAGGAACACACACAGGCAGAGGCGCACGCACAGGCACAGGCGCACGCACAGGAAAACGCATAGGAACACGCACGCACAGGCAGAGGCGCACGCACAGGCAGAGGCGCACGCACAGGCACACGCGCGCACAGGAAAACGCATAGGAACACGCACGCACAGGCAGAGGCGCACGCACAGGCAGAGGCGCACGCGCACGCAGAGGCGCACGCACAGGAACACGCACAGGCAGAGGCGCACGCACATGCAGAAGCGCACGCACAGGCAGAAGCGCACGCACAGGCAGAAGCGCACGCACAGGCAGAAGCGCACGCACAGGCAGAGGCGCACGCACAGGCAGAGGCGCACGCACAGGCAGAGGCGCACGCACAGGCAGAGGCGCACGCACAGGCAGAGGCGCACGCACAGGCAGAGGCGCACGCACAGGCAGAGGCGCACGCACAGGCAGAGGCGCACGCACAGGAACACGCACAGGCAGAGGCGCACGCACAGGCAAAGGCAGAGGCAGAGGCGCACGCACAGGCAGAGGCAGAGGCGCACGCACAGGCAGAGGCACACGCAGAGGCACACGCACAGGCACACGCACAGGCACAGGCAGTTTTATTTTCGGTCAGTGTTTTCCATACAACATAAACCACTCAGCCATTGACAGCAACCTGAAGCTGGGCTAAAACTAGCATTTAGCCCCAGACTCTTTACATGAGTCACCTGCCTCAAGTCACAACTCTCTGTTCCATCTTTCTCTTTAAAGCTGCTCTTTGTAGGAACTGTGGATTTGGAGACCTCTCTGGCGGAAATATGTAACTGCACGTGCGGAAAGTAAGCCAACATCAGCTGTGCTCCGGACCTTCGGAGGCAGAAGAGTGTGATGACTGCTCTTTCAGCACACTCGCATTCAAAAGGGACCTCGGTCCAAACCTGGTGAAGGACGCGTCTCTGAGAGTCTGGATTATCTACTACTGTAATCATCATCTCCATCAGCGCACTGCTGACTTTACGTTTGAGGCGTACACTCCGATACCTTCACGTTAAGCCTGTACGTGTGATATTAGCATACACAAGTCCCTAAAATGTCAAAGTCCGTCCTGGCACCTCTGACTTTTGAGCGTTCCAGGTTTCACAGGGTGACTCTCAGTGGTGGGTGTTCTCAGTATGATTCATGGCCCCGGGTGAGTGCGCTGGAGCCATATGGCTGCTGCTGCACACGGGTTTCTGTTTACTTGGTACTGTGCGTGTGCGCATGTGTTGATGGTTCCCTGTTGACTGCTACATGGCTGCATGGCTCCACGACTGTTCTGCTAAGTGAAAACGCCGCCAGGACATTTCTGTGAGGCTTCTCAAGCTGGCGGCCAGCGTGATGCCCTGTAGTCGAGGAGGGAGATCTTCCCTGCCGTTAGGGGGTCTTTCTGGACTTGCTAAATGACTCGAGGCTGTGGTCTGGGGAATCACCCCGTTAGCTGTAGGAGGTGTGGGTCGTGTGCGAGGGGTGTAACGGAAGTGATGATAATTATGCAGGTTTGAACAATAAAAATATTCACACAGCTGCTCTCTCTCTCTCTCTCTCTCTCTCTCTCACTTGCCTCTCTCTCTTTCTCTCGTGTCTCTCTCTTTCTTTCTCTTGTGTCTCTCTCTCGTGTCTCTCTCTCGTGTCTCTCTCTCTCGTGTCTCTTTCTCTTGTGTCTCTCTCTCGCTCTCTCTTGCTCTCTCGTGTGTCTCTCTCGCTCTCTCTCGTGTCTCTCTCTCTCGTGTGTCTCTCTCTCTCTCTCTCGTGTCTCTCTCTCTCTCTCTCGTGTCTCTCTCTCTCTCTCTCGTGTGTGTCTCTCGTGTGTCTCTCTCTCCCTCTCTCTCTCGTGTCTCTCTCTCTCTCGTGTGTCTCTCTCTCTTTCTCTCACTCTCTTGTGTGTGTCTCTCTCTCTCTCGTGTGTCTCTCTCTCTCTCGTGTGTCTCTCTCTCTCTCTCGTGTCTCTCTCTCTCGTGTCTCTCTCTCTCTCTCTCTCTCGTGTCTCTCGCTCTCTCGTGTGTCTCTCTCTCTCGTGTGTCTCTCTCTCTCGTGTGTGTCTCTCTCTCTCTCTCTCGTGTGTGTCTCTCTCTCTCTCTCTCTCTCGTCTCTCTCTCGTCTCTCTCTCTCTCTCTCTCTCTCTCTCTCTCGTCTCTCTCTCTCTCTCTCTCATGTGTGTCTCTCTCTCTCTCTCTCTCTCTCGTGTGTCTCTCTCTCTCTCACACGAGAGAAAGAGAGAGAGACGCGAGAGAGAGACACACACGATAGTGAACTGCATGCTCAACTGGGTTATGCCCTTCCACCCAACGCAGCATTTGTGTGGACCCTGGAATTCATTCCACGGCTACTGTCAGCTGTTGCGTCATCAACGAGGAGCAGTGAACCAGTTCCAGAGGCAGCCATGCGTGCCCAGGCCACCACACTGCCCCCTCTACACTTCACGGATGAAGAAGGGTGCCTGGAATCACTCTGAGTCTTTTCCTTTCTAGCCATCTTTCCATCTTTATGCTCCTTTATGCTAATTCCAGTCCTCCGTTCTTGGTGCTGATGAGAGACCTTATAGTGCAGTTCTGAAAACTGACCCGTTCTGCTTTCTGTGGCATGGTAACAGTAGCAGGTATTTGGATGTCGGTTTTGAGGTTCTTATTCCTCTGATAATATTCCTGCCCTCAGCTGATGGAATACGGAATTGCTCTTCGGTAGTTTATCTGCATTACTTTCCAGGATATTCCATTCTGCTGTTAGGAACGCTGAGTTGGTTCCCGAATGATGTTCTTTAATCTCATGCTTTCAGCTTTACCACTGGCCAGTAATCTCACAGAATAAGAGGACAATTCATGGCTGCCCTTTTTAAACACGGAGTCACATACATACAGACGTACATATGTCTTAGCATTGCTTCAGAAGTCTTTTGTCACTGTCACACCATTGCTGGGTCAATCATTATGATACTTCTGGCACCATGACCCATATTAGGACATGTACCGACTGAGAACTCCGAAAGAAATCAGAGTGAGTGTGCACCAGAGTTAACCAGAATACCGAGCTGAAGTGGTATTCAGAAATCAGATTTCTAGGCCTTAACGGGGGAAGAAAGAAATCAGAGTACGCACTTTACAGGACCCCTTATATATTATAAGAATAATAATGATAATAATAATAATAATAATAATAATAATAATAATAATCAGATAACAGCAGAAATCCAGCTATCCAGTTTTGTATAATAATAATAATAATAATGATAATAATAATACTAATAAGATAACAGCAGAAATCCAGCTCTCCAGTTTTGTATAATAATAATAATAAGATAACAGCAGAAATCCAGCTCTCCAGTTTTGTATAATAATAATAATAAGATAACAGCAGAAATCCAGCTCTCCAGTTTTGTATAATAATAATAATAATAATAAAAATAAACAATAATAATAATAATAATAATAATAATAATAATAATAATAATACAGATAACAGCAGAAATCCCCTCTCCAGTTTTGTATAATAATAATAATAATAATAATAATA
>JAMWET010006105.1:12500-30000 GCA_024036415.1 Prochilodus magdalenae
CGTCTCAAATGATCTGAACTCGGAAGCAAATCCGTCGTGGCTGCAGTCTGAACACCTACTCGTGTCTTGTTCAGACTGCCAGCCCAAATCAGTTGTTCGGGGATTGGGTTCTGATAGTCTGGACAGGGGAAAACACATTTGCCGGCGGTTTGAAATGCGATTCCAATCGGAATTTTACAGATCCGACTCAGTCTGGACGCTCTGGACATTCACATTGTCACTTGCAACTCAACCAACAACGGATGCCAAATCCAAAGTCTGGGAAGAAATCCGGCAACAAGCCAAATTTTTCCTATCCCTGTATTCCAAGATGACAGTTCGCACGTTCACAGGGCAGCAAATGTGACTGACTGGCACAATCCCGCAAAATTCCCAAATCTGGGCCAACTGAGCAAGAGGCAAGAGTGTCTAAACACTGATGTGGCCTACAGGAACTTGTCCAGTCCATGCCCAATCCAGTCACGAGGTTAGCGAAATGATTTATGGCCACGAAGTTCGGAAAAGAAATTATGCATGTCCATCTATGGGTTGTGTGGGAGAGAAAGGCCATTCTACAGAATTGCATACCGCACCTTTAACTTAATAACACACACTTGCAAATAACACAGTAGCCGATTTGCTGTAGCCGGAACAGCGAATCCGACTTGCCTGCAGTTTGAACCCATCCTTGGGCCTTGTTCAGACTGCCAGCCTAAATTCCAACCCAAATCTTCCTGCTGCATCCCAGTCTCAGTCCCAGAAGGATGAGATCAGGCTGAGTCAGCTTCTCTGCAGTCTTGGCCCGATTTCTGTGTCCTCGACTGTAAACCGAACGCTCTGCCCTGTCCTCCGCCACAACGTGTGTCTGACTGTTTTTCAATTTCTCTCCACCAACAGCTACCCGCCAAACACCCACAAACCCACCAGACAGGAATGACGGCCTCACCAACGTACGAGCGAGGCACTACAAATCTGGGTCATTGTTAACATCCTTGAGCTTGCTGACGAAAAACTCGCCTCGGGCAACTACAGCACAGTTACGCAAACGTACATCAGCTCCCGCACCGAAGGAAACACGGGCAGATGTGTGTGTGCTCGTGGAGCGAGTGGGGAAGAATATCCAATAGCGATTTTTCCAATCGGTATTCCAACTGGGATTTAAACTGAAGTCCAGAGCAATTATTCTCTTAGTCACCCTAGTGAACACAGGGTGGTAGTGAGCAGCCCTATCTACGGCATCCGGGGAACAGCTGGAGGTTGGGTGCCTTCCTTAAGGGCACCTCGGTCGTTACTGTTGGTTCAGGGAATCGAACCAGCGACCCTCCAGTCACGAGGCTGGATCTCTAACCTCCAGCCCATGACTGCCCCCTGCATCCCCTTTAGCTATGGTTGTGATGTCACAGCACGTAGCTGCCTCCGATTGGCCCAAATCATCTACAGGCACTTTACCAGGTCTGATATGTTGACGTTCCCCATCTAAGACACGGTTTGGGTAAAATAGCCTATGATTAAACGTCAGCTCTTCCAATTGGAATATTAGACTCCTTTAAATTGTGATTTTGATATAAATTAATTCATGTTTTTCAGACTTAACACTTAATATTAACACATAATCAGCACTATATGTTTATATTGGTTGTGGTTTAATTATTAGTTTGTTTCTAAATCTGGTAATTAAAAAAAAAATCTGATAAGCAGGTGGTAAGCATCAGGGTAGGTCTGAACGATACTGCTGAAAACTGACATAGATATAATAAACTACCCTGTAATACTGCGATATATAAATAATAAGACTCAGAACTTAGAACTATACACATTCACACACGTTGTATACATAGTATATCGTCGCTGTCTAAAGAAAAACAAGTATCTCCAAAATGGCAACTTTACACCTTATTCGATTTTAATGCAAGTCAATGGAACCAGACGTCCTTCTGAGCACCTCTGGGTCATTTCAGTTGGTCCAATCAACATTCAATTCTCACACAGTGTAAACATTTACATTTACATTTCTGGCATTTATCTGACGCTCTTATCCAGAGCGACTTACAAGGGTAATCATATTACAGGTGGGCCAGTGTAGTGTTAGGAGTCTTGCCCAAGGACTCTCATTGGTGTAGCACAACAGACCGGGATTCAAACCCCAGTCTCCCACGTGTTGGTGGCTCCCTGGCGGGTGGTGTTGTTATCTGCTGAGCTACACCAACCACAGCAGCTGTTTGCAAATGCTGTGCTCATTTTTTTCTCACTTTTGATCATGTCGGCTAGAACTAACTAAAGATCTGGCAATTTGGAAAGGGCACTCGGTTGAACAGCCATACTGGTGACATCAATCCGTCTTTCAGCCCTCACTGAAGCCCATTACAGTAATCAGGAATTCTGTGTAATACAACATGCACCTGGTGAAACAGGGACTTCCTATCTATCTATCTATCCAACCATCCATCTATCCATCTATCTATCTACCTCTCGCTCGCTTGTAGGTCACGTGGGGTTACTGGAGCCTTTACCAGAGCTCACTGGGCAGAAGGCAGGAAACACCCTGGACAGGCAGCCAGTATATCACAGAGCAGACACACACACTCGCACCGCCACTCGCACCGCCACTCGCACCGCCACTCGCACCGCCACTCGCACCGCCACTCGCACCGCCACTCGCACCGCCACTCGCACCGCCACTCGCACCTAGGAGGGATATTCGGCATCTCCAGTTCACCCGAGCGCATATCTTTGGACTGTGGGGGGGAAAACCCTTACACCCAGACAAAACTCCACACAGAAGGGTCCCCAGATGCCCCAGCCGGGAACAGAACACCGGCCCTTCCTGGTGTGAGGCGGCAGCGCTAGGTCCCCTGACCTTGCCGACTCCCACGGACAATATCCACAGAAGGGATAACGGCGAATGTATCACGACACATGACTTAAACGGGAATTACACCAAATTCTCACAATTTGGGTTAGCCACTTCAGATCTTGAGAACATTAAAGAGTGGTCTGGTGCAAAACGCTCCATCGCAGAGACCTGGTTCAGACTGCTGGGCCAAATCCGATTTCCGCCAGATCCAGACTGACTGTTAATCACTTGGACAGCCAGGAAAACATGAAACATGATTTTTGCTAACTGCATCCAGACCATATTTGGAGCTGGACTGAGATTCCAATAGGAACGTGTACAGATCCCTCTTGGTCTGGATGCTTCAGATCGGATTTCAACGTTTCTTCCGCATCACTCGCAATGTGACAAACAATGGGGATGTCAAATCCAAGGTAACAGAAGTGCTGGGAAGAGAGAATTCCCACTATGCCGTCTAGCACTATGGATGAGAATCACTTGAGATGGTGTTTGGATGGTCTCTCCTGCACCATTATAGCTACGGAGAAGGAAATCCCGCTTGTCCTCTGCTTGGACCCCTGTCCAGAATCTGATTTTCGGAATACGCAGTTTGAGTTCTGTTGGTCTGGACAGGAGAAACACATTTGGAGGTGGTTTGAAATGAGATGCCAATCGGAATTTTACAGCTGCATCTCAGTCTAAATGTCCGGAGCGCTTGTGTCACAAGTGCAGGGATTCAAGAGGAGCGTCCAGGATTCACGCTAAGCTAACTCATACATGCTACGGCAGAGAACAATTCGTGATTGGCTGGAGGGCTCTCCTGCATCCCCATCTCCAGCATAGCTCCGTAGTAACGAATGCCTACATTACTTCCCAGGCTTTTGATGTCTGAACACAGATTCCCGATCGGATCACTGAGCAGTGCAGACCTCAAAAGATCCGACTTGCCCGCAGTGTGAACAGCCTAAATGTGATTTTGGGAATATCTGGATTGGGTTCTAATAGTGTGGACAGGAAAACACACATTAGGAGGTGGTTTGAAATGCGATTCCGATCAGGATTTCAGAGCCACATCTCAGTCTGTATGGGATTTCAAATCGTCTTGTGTGTCACTCGCAACACTACAAACACCAACGTCTGATCCAGAGAGACGGAGAAGCAAAGATTTAAGAAGAGCTAACTGATGCATGCTGTGGCAGAGGGTGACTTGTGATTGGCTAGAGGTCTCTCCTGCATCCCTATCACCGGCATAGCTCCGTGGTTACGGATGCCTACATTGCTTCCCATGCCGAGTGGCTTGTTATATCTGAACACAAAATTCCGATCAGATCAGTAAACAGTGCAGACAGTCCCCTCAAAATATCCGACTTGAGAAGCAAATCCGACCTGCCTGCTGTGTGAACACGGCTTGTTCTGCTGGCCCAAATCGAATTTTTGGAATATCTAGATTGGGTTCTAATAATCTGGACAGGAAAACACAGATTTACAATTGGCTGGAGGTCTCTCCCGCATCCCTGTCACCAGCATAGCTGCTGACACAAATCCGATCCAAACACACAAATCCAATCGCTAAATCACCCATCACCAGCATAGCTGCTGACACAAATCCGATCCAATCACTAAATCATCTATCACCACAATAGCTGCTGACACACAAATCCGATCACTAAATCACCCATTACCAGCATAGCTGCTGACACACAAATTCGATCCAAACACACAAATCCGATCCCTAAATCACCTATCACCAGCATAGCTGCTGATGCACAAATCCGATCCAAACACTAAATCACCTATCACCACCATAGCTGCTGACACACAAATCCGATCACTAAATCACCCATTACCAGCATAGCTGCTGACACACAAATTCGATCCAAACACACAAATCCGATCCCTAAATCACCCATCACCAGCATAGCTGCTGATGCACAAATCCGATCCAATCACTAAATCATCTATCACCACAATAGCTGCTGACACACAAATCCGATCACTAAATCACCCATTACCAGCATAGCTGCTGACACACAAATCCGATCCAAACACACAAATCCGATCACTAAATCACCTATCACCAGCATAGCTGCTGATGCACAAATCCGATCCAAACACTAAATCACCTATCACCACCATAGCTGCTGACACACAAATCCGATCACTAAATCACCCATTACCAGCATAGCTGCTGACACACAAATCTGATCCAAACACACAAATCCGATCACTAAATCATCTATCACCAGCATAGCTGCTGACACACAAATCCGATCCAAACACACAAATCCGATCACTAAATCACCTATCAACAGCATAGCTGCTGAAACAAATCCGATCCAAACACACAAATCCGACCCGACCACTAAATCACCTATCACCGCCATAGCTGCTGACACACAAATCCGATCCAAACACACAAATCCGATCACTAAATCATCTATCACCAGCATAGCTGCTGACACACAAATCCGATCCAAACACACAAATCCGATCACTAAATCACCTATCAACAGCATAGCTGCTGAAACAAATCCGATCCAAACACACAAATCCGACCCGACCACTAAATCACCCATCACCAGCATAGCTGCTGACACACAAATCCGATCCAAACACACAAATCCGATCTGATCACTGAACAGTGCTGACAGTCACTCCAAAAAGTCTGACCTCAGAAGCAAATCCGGATTGCCTGCACTGAATCCGGTATTCCAAACACGGCATTCGGTCTTCAGCCTTGTTTAGACTGGCAGCACAAATCTGATTTTGGGCACACCCAGACTGATTTTCCGATAATCTAGACAACAAGAAAGACAGTTGGAGGCAGTTGGAAACGCGAGTCCAATCAGATTACTCCAGATGTGTCTCAGTCTGAACGGCCAGGCCGCTCAAACTGGACGTCTTCTGCAACACAACAGACAGGAAATCTATCGATTCCTGCCACCAGTGATGGATTATTGGAATTATGGCCTGCTCCATAACTCTTACGTAACCATCAGCTTTAGTTTAGTTTGAGGTAAGAGACACAGACGTCTGGTTCCCATCTCCACCGCTGTAAGCAAGTCTGACTCGAGGCATTTCACACCACACCACAGTTCACATGCTAGCTCTCTCACTAGGGTGGAATTTTGGGAAGTCGGTGGACTTGCCCGTTAGGCTCAGATTCCATAGACAGAGGCTGCTAGCAGCAGAGCAGAAGCGTTAGAGCCCCACATCTGCTCACGGAGGAGCTGCTGATGGTGAACGTGGACATGCAGAGTGATGACGGGTCACTCCTGGAGCTCCTGATCGCGCACGTGCTGGAGATGCGGAGTCCGTCCAGCTGACGTTTCAGCGTCTGAAGCGCACAGACTCGACCACTACCGGTTTCGGTCAGATGCGATGTGGCTTGTGAAACTAGTTGAGCTGGCGCTGCATGGCATGGCAGCCTAAACAGGGCCCATCGGAAGAAGCAGTGCCACGAGGAGACACATTTAGTCTCCATGGTGGTCCTTACTAGCCCCCCAGTCCGGTGCTGGGACACCTTAACACACATGCCTACGAAGTGGGAAAAGTTTAAGGCGCGTCTGGTTCGAATTTCCCCATTCCACCTTAAATGGTGCAGCAGCTGTTACGTTCTGGCGCCTCAGGAGGAAGCCAACTTTAGCCTCGTGGAAATTTAAGGTGGAACGGGACCATTTAAGGTGGACCGGGAAAAATTCGAACGAGGAAGCCTACTCGAGCCTCGTGGAAACTTTAGGTGGTAGCTACACCCTTTAAGGTGGGACGGGGCCGTTTAAGGTCGTACGGACAAAATTCGCAGGTGGAAGCTAACTTCAGCTTCGTGGAAAAAAGTTTAGATGCTAACTTTCCCAGCAGCAGCAGCGCCGCGCCCAAACTCTGCACTCCCAAATAAGACTTCCTACCTGGCACTTGGATGTAGATGGATGCAAAGGCGAATAGATAGACGATGGACAAGCTCCACAGAAACATCTGCGCTGGGACTCGGATTTCACCCATTTTTAATTCCCGAAAAAGCGCGCGGACACTTTTCCCACAGATGCGAACGTGTGAGCGGGAGATTGAGCTTTGAGGACGGGGAAAAAAATGAAAGAGGCAAGTGGGAAGAGAGGGGCGGGGTTTATTCTGCACATGGAGCACATGCGTGCAAAGCGAAAGCAGGCTCGGAGAGTCGGTTCACGTGTTCGACTCGTGCGCGATTCATGTTCATTGGAACCGATTCGCCAAGGCCAACCGGTTGCAACCGTAATACAATTTAAATATATAAATACACTTATAAATCCATTCAGTCGACGGTTAATATCGCATTGTAACATTCACATCACTTCTGAATTCGAGTTCTTGTTTATTTCTCTCAAAAACGGATCAGCTCGTTGCAAAGAACCAAAGTTCCTATCACTGACGTAGCGTACTGTTTCAACGAATCGGTTCACTGAACAGAATCGAACTCAATATCACTGTTATATAGCGTACAGTTCAAAGAATCGGTTCATTGCACAGAATCGAACTTCATATCACTGTTACGTAGCGTACAGTTCGAACGAATCGGTTCAGTGAACAGAATAGAACCTCCCATTAGTTTAACGTGGAGTGGCTAGATGTGTGAGACAGCCGGCGTACGTCGTCTAGACACACGGAGTCAGTCAAGGCCATTGTCGAAGCCCTGAAGCCTTAAATTTTACTGTAATAAAAGGCCCGAGAACCCTTTTTTCCAACACGGCTGTTAAGAGTCATTAAAAATGTAAAGTTTAAAATCTACTTTTAATGGACAGATTAATTATTTAAAGCTTATAGTTAAACATACATAGTGTGACATGGCCGGCTCACCCAGACACAGCGATATGGCTAGCTAGGCCACGGCTCGGACTAGCACTGTTTGTTTACCTATAGGCTTAAAGTCCTTAAAGCTTGAAACAACACAGCCTGGCCGAACCTAGCCCCGCCCTTCATAATAAAGGTCCTCCACCCTTCACTAAATAAGCCCCACCCACTTTTCACAATAACAGTCCCTGCAAAAGGAACAAGTATAATAATTACTACATAACAAAACAAACAAATAATAATAATAATAATAATAAAATTAATAAAAAATGCAATTAATTAGATTAGCAAAAATAAGCTAATTAAATTAAATTTAGAAACGCTATTTTTGAATTGTTGCCCTATTTGGCCGACCAGTCTTTTACAAAGTTGTGACTTTGTGACAAACAAAGTTGTGTGTGTGGTGGATCATTCTCAGCACTGCAGTGCACTGGCGTGGTGGTGGTGTGTTAGTGTGTGTGGTGCTGGTGTGAGTGGATCAGACACAGCAGTGCTGCTGGAGTGTTTAGACACTGTGTCCACTCACTGTCCACTCTATTAGACACTCCTACCTTGCTGCTCCACCTTGTAGAGGGACAGTCAGAGACGATAGCTCATCTGCTGCTGCACAGTGCAGTGTTGGTAGTCCTTCATCAGTGGCCACAGGGCGCTGCCCACGGGACACTGGTGGTTGGATAGTTTTGGTTGATGGACAGTTCTTAGTCCAGCGGTGGCACTACCAAAACGATATTTGGGTGACGTGGTGGGGTTATTCTGTGTTCTCATTGGTCAACTTGGCCATAACTTATTCAGTCATTTGATTTGGACACCCTGCTGTTTACATCTACAGTGGATGGTCCCAAGCATTTTGGCCCACTTAAGCCTAGAGGCTGGAGCTCCTGGCAGTCAGAAGCACGTTCTGTTTGCATTGGCAGCACTGGTCCAGTCAGTAATCCATCCCTAACATCCACACCCAGCACTGCTGCTGCCCGTAGAGAGATGGATTAGCACTCCTTTAGCAGCCTCAAGTATGGTAATGCTAGTGTCCTGAGGTGTGTTAACACAGAGGTCTCCTGACAGCGTGGCAGCGATAAAGTGCCTTGGCACAAACCTTGCGGTGGCAGCGAATCACTCTGGGTGTTCTCCAAATCTGTCAGTGTGACAAAGAAGAGGATGAGATGAGAACTTCGCCCCGTCAGCCAAGGCCACTAGAACTGATCCGACAGCAACGTGAGAACTTCGGTGTCCTCCAGGTCTGTGTCTGCGTGGAGATTCACACACAGAGGAAACGCTAACTCACTGACGTAGCCTCCAGCAGTGACAGCACAGCAAACATGTTTCAACACATGCATGTAGACGGCTTCTCCACACATGAAACACATCGCCGTGTTTACTCTTCCTGGGGTGTGATGAGCTAGAACCAGCAGTTCCTCCCCCAGGTGGTTCCGCCTCTGGAAATGGGCGTCTGTAGCTTCCCCGGGGCAGGGGAGGTCATTTGTTATGCTGCAGCAGGCCTTGTGATCTGCTGTGGTCAGGAAAACCCGAGGAACACACATTCTGGGAACAAAGTAGGACAAATAGCATAAATGGGAATATGGAAAACATATTAAAGCATTAATAATAAAAAACTAGACTAGACTACATTAGGTTAGGTTAGATTAGACTAAATTAGACTAGATTACGTTACATTAGACTAGATTAGATTAGATTAGATTAGGTTAGGTTAGGTTAGGTTAGATTAGGTTAGGTTAGATTAGGTTAGATTAGATTAGACTACATTAGGTTAGATTAGACTAGATTACGTTACATTAGACTAGGTTAGGTTAGATTAGATTAGATTAGGTTAGGTTAGGTTAGGTTAGATTAGGTTAGATTAGGTTAGAATACATTAGATTAGACTAGACTAGATTAGGTTAGATTAGACTAGATTAAACTAGATTAGGTTACATTAGACTAGATTACGTTAGGTCAGGTCAGGTTAGGTTAGATTAGATTAAGTTAGGTTAGGTTAGATTAGATTAGACTAGGTTACGTTAGGTTAGATTAGATTAGTTTAGGTTAGGTTAGATTAGATTAGATTAGACTAGACTAGACTAGACTAGACTAGGTTAGGTTAGGTTAGGTTAGGTTAGGTTAGGTTAGATTAGATTAGGTTAGATTAGATTAGGTTAGATTAGATTAGACTAGGTTACGTTAGGTAAAGTTAGGTTAGATTAGATTAGATTAGATTAAGTTAGATTAAATTAGATTAGGTTAGGATGGAATACATTAGATTAGCTCAAACATTGTCAGACAATGTTATCATGACTGTGGACATTCAGCGAGCAGTGCTGCCCTCCATGGGTCATCCTGTTAGTGCAGCACCATTGCCAGACGCCTGCACCACACAGACCACATGCAGTGACTCAGAATGGCAGCGGGTCATCTTCAGTGACGAGTCCCACTTTAGTCTTGGTGGAGACGACCAATGGATCCGTGTGTGGAGGCACCGTGGTCAGCACCAAGATGAACGGTTTGTTGTCACACGTCCAGAAGGCCTGGTGTCACTCCACCTCCACCCCTACCGCACCATCTGCAGGAACTGTGTGAGGATAATCAGGCTGCATGGGATGGATTACCAGATGACACCATTAGGAACCTCTACGACTCATACCCAGATGTCTGGCATGTTGGGTTAGCAAACATGGTGGCCCAACACCATACTGAGAGACAGACTTCTGTATGTGTAGCTCAGTAAATATTGATCATATCAGTCTAAACTGATCATCAGTTGTTGATCCTGGTCACCTTTATCTTCCTTCCCAACAGCTCCGCAACCCCACACCTCTGGGTGCAGCTGTTCTATTGATGATGAGTGTATGAGGCACATGCCTCCCCCAGAAGCAGCATGTTCTGTCTGTGCCTTTACCACAACAGTGGACACCTCAAAGCCCCTGGTGGAAGAGATCATAGCAGGGGTGGGGGGTGCTCTGTTCGGACTCCATACGCCCGCTCTCCTTGAAGACAGGGGGGCCAGGTGAGGGGGTTTAGTTAATGATGGGCAGGTGTGTTATATGTGCTCCTCTCTACAGGGCTGTGGGGTAGCTGTGTGGAATACTGTCTACCACGACCGGACATTGCGTGGGTGGAAGCGTCTTCCAACACCCCCCACAACACCTAGCTAGCTTCCTGACACAGTACTTAACATGGTAACGTGTTGCTCTGTGGAAGGAACATGCACCATGATCTCCAATCCATTCAGACTTCGACACCGGTAATCCCATTTTACACCACAGTGGGGCAGCAGAGCATCACATGAGGAACCTCCACCACCCTAAACAAACCAACCCTGAACAGACATGCCTTACTCAAACAAACCCCCTGTCAGTAGTCTGTTAATGTACTAATGTGCATCTGTACAGATGTGTCCTGCTGTAAGGAAGCGTGATTAAACTACACTACTGGTCAAAAGTTTAGAGACACCCATCGAAATTGATGATGTTGGTGGTCTTAAAGACTCTACAGGCTCACACTTACCAGCTCCAACTGATGAGAGTCTGAACCAGTCCATATCCTGATACACCACATCTACTCCTGATGTACACAGTATGATACTCCTCCATATCTCCACCTCTAATATATATTCAGTGGTGTAAAAACTTTGATCTCTTTTTCTGCACAGTGTAAAAGCTCTAGTCCTCCTTTCAGCTTAGTGAATATTCATGAGGGACCGACCAATAGAATCGCTCCAAACCTGCTTAGACATAAACCTTGTTCTATCAGCTCCACTGCAGGTTAGGAAAGCTGGTTCCTCCTCCTGTGAAGCTCCATTCTGGAGGTGTTTAAGGTGGACTGCTTGATTCCATCAGTGCTAGTTTATAGTCTGATGCCGTGACTCTTATTCAAAGGTAAAGCATTAAGATGAACATCAGAAGAACCTTCTATGAAAAGCTCTGACTGGTAGTGTAGATGAAACGGGGGTTAACCAGCCACTCAGTGTTCACTGAACCAACAGATCACCAATCTGTGCACTACTGTTACAGCTACAACCCAAAGAAAGTGGTGGTGATAGATAGGAACCTGGGGTTACAGTATCTACGACACAGGTGTAGCCTTCGTACACTATCTAAAGTGACCAGAGAACCTCCACGTGCCTTCTGAGCTTCAATCTGACGTAGATGGTGATAAGCCGGTGGTCACATTTCCTTGGGAACTATTTTGTCTTCCAACATGAACCCCCCCACAGAGGTGGACGAAGTACCTGACCCAGGTAGTTGAGTTAAAGTAGGGATCCCCAAGGTTAAATACTCCAGTGTCGGTAGAAGCTCCTCCCTTTAGGCCTCCACTTGAGTAACAGTACTAAAGTATGTACCTTCAGATGTACTTAGGTATGAAAAGCGACGGGTTCCACATCTTTGAGGAGGAGGAGGAGGAGGAGGATGCAGTGTACAGTCTCGCTCCACTGTAGCCTTGAGAAAGAACTAGGCATGCCACAGATGCACGTTTGGTCTGTGCCTTTACCAGAACAGTGGACACCTTAAGGCCCCTGCTGGAGGATATCATAAGGGGGTGCTCTGTTCGGCCTTCATGACAGCTCTCCCATAGGAGGAGGGGGGGCCAGGTGAGGGGGGTTTAGTTATTGATGTACACGTGTGTTATTGGTGCTCTGTGCTGGGGTGTCGGGTAGCAGACGTTCCTCCCTTCAGACCTCCACTGGAGTAACTGTACTAAAGTATGTACCTTCAGATGTACTTAAGTATGGAGAGTAACAGTACTAAAGTATGTACCTTCAGATGTACTTAAGTATGGAGAGTAACAGTACTAAAGTATGTACCTTCAGATGTAGTTAAGTATGGAGAGTAACAGTACTAAAGTATGTACCTTCAGATGTACTTAAGTATGGAGAGTACCAGTACTAAAGTATGTACCTTTGGATGTACTTAAGTATGGAGAGTAACAGTACTAAAGTATGTACCTTCAGATGTACTTAAGTATGGAGAGTACCAGTACTAAAGTATGTACCTTCAGATGTACTGAAGTATGGAGAGTACCAGTACTAAAGTATGTACCTTCAGATGTACTTAAGTATGGAGAGTACCAGTACTAAAGTATTTACCTTCAGATGTACTTAAGTATGGAGAGTAACAGTACTACAGTATGTACTATCAGATGTACTTAAGTATGGAGAGTAACAGTACTAAAGTATGTACCTTCAGATGTACTGAAGTATGGAGAGTAACAGGAGTATGGTTTATTACGGCTCTAATGTCCTATTATCATTTCTGGAACAGGACTCTTCATCAGCTCAGTGTAGGTGAAGAGACTCTAGTGTCTCTCAGTCCACCAGTCTTTAATAGAAGCTCATTCATTAGTCTGACACTAATGTCTATTCAAATCATCATTAGCACAGAACACTGAGAGAGAACAGGTTCCATTAGCTAGAACCAAGCTCTGTCCAACAGGTCAAAACAAGCTCAGAACAAAGTGACCGCTGTGTCCTGATTGGTGGACTCACTTCACACTTCTTTCATTTGGACATGTTTCTATAGACGTCTGGTTCCCATCACCACCACTGCGAACAATTCTGACCTGGTACATTTATCTAGAACTGTGTGCTTCAGTTCAGCAGGTCCATCAGAGCCTGTATACAACCTCCTTAATAAGAAGCAGGATTCTGTTTTGGATGGTCTTTATTAAATAATGATACATGAGTTCACATTTTTCTGTGTAACATTAGAGCCACTGTGTGGGAGCCGTTTCTTTAAAGGAGCAATATGTAATTTATTGAGGGTCAAACTCTCCAAAATGAACTAAAGGGTTTAACAGAATGTGAAGAGACATCAGTTTTGACAGGATGTAAAACACCTTAATTTATCAAGATGTAGAAATATGTACTGAAGTTAGCATGCTAACCAGCTAGCCTCGGCCCGTCCTGTCTGCTAATACCGCGTTTGCTATACCTGACCGAAGAGGCGATAGTGCGTCACTGTAGGAGTGGAATCAGTCCAACACGAGAGGATAAAGAAGTAGCGCTGCTACCCTGACGGTGTATTCTAACTTCTTATCACATGGTGCTGCTTCCTGTAAGATCATTTCAGGGTATGGAGGAAAAGGGCTGAAGTTCAAAGCTGAATTTGCAATGCTTCTAGACTGGTATGGAGTGAATAGAGTGGAGAAGGGACGGTGCGTTTCCTGGTTTCTTAAGACAGGAGGTGGACTTTCTGGTCGACAGGCTGAGTCATCTTACATATTGCTCCTTTAATGACAGCTACAGAATCCTGAATGCAGTTCAGGTCATAATTGATATGGCTTAAATGTGTATATATGATGGTGCACATTAAGCATATCTTGGTTCTTTACGCGATCCTTATTATTATTATTATACCTGGTGGAAAATAAACAATGCCTGATATCCTCTGGGCATTTAACATCAGGAGGAATGGGCGAGGGGAGGAAAAAAGATGGAATTAAACTGGGAAAGGGATGAGCATGGCATTCCCAGAGCAGGAAAATGACCCTCTCGCTCCTTTATAGTATATATACACAACTGAAAGTCACTCGTAATGTCACACAAAGCCAAACACAGCCAAACACACTTCCTCTCTCATGGATATGGCTGGTGGAAGCGACCATGTTCACAGAACACAGCTGGGAAAGCATCTCTGGTAGCTCCTGTTGTGAGGCTTGCAGTCACTGAAGCTGAGAGGAGCTGGAGATCTGGACGATCAGTCCTACGGCACCAGGTTGTGGAGTAGCGTATTAGAGCCGAGAGCCTCTCAGGGATCTGCTCTTCTGCATAAAACAACGATGATTAATCAAATCCCACTTTGATGGGGGGTTGGGGGGGGCTTGTTAAAACCCCTCCACTTCTGATCAGGGATCAGAACAAGCTCAGATAGGCGGGAGGTGGCTAAGCCTTCAGACAAGTCAGTGGTGCTCTACATGATGCAGCCCCCTTTACTCCAGTACCTGCATCGGCAGCGATGATCCTCGACATTAGCCCTCGCGTCAGTCCCCAGGCTCGGGCCACCTGGGGTCAGGCTCATCTTACAGATCTTGTGGCACCACTGATTGTGAAGCTGCCGCCTCCCTGGTCCTGCATCGCTGTCGGTTGAGTGTATCCGCCCGCTTATTGTATGGGTCTCTGTCTGTTGGATCTTTGATTGGAGGTCCAGAGCCAGCCTGGCCCTTTAAGTCCCCTGCAGCTTCTTCTCCAGCCTGTCCAGCTTGGCCAGGTTCTCCTTCAGCAGTTTGGAGCCAGGCGAGAGGAGGAGGGCTCTTTGGTAGTACATTCTTGCTGCTGCATAGTCTCCCTGAAAGAGTTCAGAATGTGTGAGGAGGGTAACGTGTTAAGGGCCACATCACATTTACACAGGGGTGAGGGTGAGTGAACATCTCAGGTGTGCAGTCCCTTGAAGGACTGCAATACCTCTACTCACTACTGTATAGTAATGAACTGCTTTCCCAAATATACAATTACACATCTCCATATATGCAGTTTGGTAAGTCTGAGGCAGATACCAGATAGATCTTCATACTAACTACTATATAACAGCTGTGATGTCACCATTCAGCTACTTCCTTCACACTATGGTCTTTGGCCACGCCCACATGCTCAGTCCCTCCTTTTAGCCAATCATTAACATCTGCTCTGGAGCGTTTTCCACACATGGAACGAGACATTCCCTGCACTGTACCACCTCTTCTCCATCTATGGGATCCCGTCACTCACTAGCACCCACAGGTATTTATAGACCCATCATCCTCGTGCAGCGCCATCTGCAGGAGCCTGAAGTTACTACCACCTTAAACACACAAGGTCACCAATTTTTTCTGGTGAGGCTACAGTATATACAGCTCTGGAAATAAATAACAGCCCACTCCAGTCTCTTCTTAAATCAGAATCTCCACATGTACAGCAGGTTCTCAGTGAGGAACTGAAGGTTGGGTTCTAGCTTTACTGGCAGATACAGTGAGCGTCCGGTTCATAAGAACAAGGTCCAGCAGCCAACACACAGGACAACACAGCTACAGACTGGCAGAGGGCCAAACCCACTCTCTACTGACCGTGATGAGCGCCACCTCGTTCCAATGTCCCTTAACCACTGTAAGATGACCTCAGGTGACCTACAGAGAGACTGGCGAGCGGTGGCTGGGGTGAAACGCACAGCGAGCATGGTTCTAAAAACAGGCTTCTGGAGGTCATTAGTGATTTTCTAAATACACAGATCTAATACAATATCTGATCTGGAGTTTGGGAGACATGGTTCCAGTAGTGTAGAGAATCAAACAGAACTGAGGGATTTTGGTCCAACACAAACCCAGAACCTGTACAGCTAGAGAACCTGATCAGTTTGAGGTGGGTTCTTCAATTTGTCCAGAGCTGTATATATCTACAGCTATATATATATATATATATATATATATACATATATAATTAATGCCATGATCTGACAACATAATATTTGTGTCGTTAATGATTTAAAACTCCCTGGCACCTCATAAAATCTGGTGTTGAGGAATTTCCTATGGGCCACATAGTTAAAAGTAGTGGTAACAGCACACAGTGTCAGAGACCACACATCACCGCTGTCCCGAGAGAAACTGGTACCTCCTCTTTTGTCGATTTTTATTTTTGTACATCATCTGAACGCTTGTGCTGCTCTGCACCCTGTATGAAACGTGATGATGAACGGATCAATAGAAACGATTTTGAAATTAAATAGAAAGGAGTAGAATCTCTTTGCAGTGACGTACATTAAAGCTGATCCGTTATGCTTCTCCAGTCTCTCTCTTTCCCTTAATGTGGTGCAGCTTTTTGTGCACATGAAGAGCTAACAAAGTTATAAAGAGAGAGAAACTCCCACCCACCACTTGGAATACACTTTTCCAAGCTGCCGGAAACGGCTTGTAGGAATTCCAGCCCTCTGGAATTCTCTATTACATGGTGACATCATAGAACAACCTATGCTCCATTTAACCGGGCATTATTGATCGTCCTACTCGTAACTTGTCCAGAAATGGCTAACAAAGTCATAGTTATAAATGGTAACCTCATAATTCTAGATGTGAGTTGACGTATTACACAACCTTTAACCTTTTAGGTGAGTGAAATATGATAAACTTGCAGTGAATGTGGAAAAATATATATCCGATGCATTTTTGTGAGATCTGTGTGCCTTTTAACAGATCCAATAATTTTATGGATCTTCATACCTTCCTTTTCCATGTGGTGGGCGTAGCTACTAATGAACACCCAAACGTAGTTTAGTTGTACTTGCTAGTCAACCAACCGGCACTTTGTATACACAGTAGTATATACTGCACACTGTATACGCCCCCTGTGTGTGGTATACAGTACAGTAACACATTCTGACCTACAGTGTAGTATACTAATACAGTCACATGACCAGTTACCTCACATTTACCTCAGAGCTGTTATTACTGTATCCACTGTTTAGAGCTAGCTGCTGCTAACGCTGCTCAGTTCACCTGTGATACAGTTAGCCTAGCTGTTAGCTCCCCTCGGCTAATTCACTCTAAAACTGGTCCTCTAAAGCGAGTTCATCTTTTATTAATCTTCAGACCTGTATATTTAACTTTCTGAGGCTCATTCTGATGGAAACACGCCCCACTACAGTCACTACAACCACATTTACCTCAGAGCTGTTATTACTGTATCCACTGTTTAGAGCTAGCTGCTGCTAACGCTGCTCAGTTCACCTGAGATACGGTTAGCCTAGCTGTTAGCTCCCCTCGGCTAATTCACTCTAAAACTGATCCTCTAAAGCGAGTTCAGCTTTTATTAATCTTCAGACCTGTATATTTAACTTTCTGAGGCTCATTCTGATGGAAACATACCCCACTACAGTCACTACACTCTAATTTACCTCAGAGCTGTTATTACTG
>JAMWET010006106.1:0-42914 GCA_024036415.1 Prochilodus magdalenae
TGATTGCAGGTGTATGGAGCATACAGTCATATGGGTCCCACCATCAGTGGTAGAAATCCCAGTCTTAACACGGATGTGGCCTACACCCAGGAATTTGCCAAAGTCCATGCGTTATTCAATCGTAGCTGATATTGGTGCATGCTGTAGCATACGTTATAGTCACAGGTGACTTCGATCATTATCGACATCCATATAAAACTGGAGGATACACGCACGTTCACTGGCCATTTTAATGAATATAAATAAATTTAAACCTCTATATGTGCATTGTGTGCAGCACCTGGTTCCCTAGTGGCTGCTAATAATAGTCAACTAGATCATATTACTGCTCAACAGTAATCCTTTAATGATGTTGACTAGTTGCTGATCACACGATAACGACACTAACAGGAATGTCCCAGAAAAGCAGTAGCTGAGGAGGCTGGTGATTTCCTCCATATCTCTGGTTTTCTGAAGGCTAGCTATGTACTTGTTGGAAAGGGCACATCATGCTCTACTGAACCGTGGAGCTCTTCTAACATTTCTCCACCAATCTGCACTGCCTCAAAGATCAGATCTTGAATGTCATTCCCAGTTTGTGTCTTTGGAGTGGAATATTACACCCTGTAAGCTTAAAGGCAGTTACTCTCATCACAGAGCTGTAGCACTCCATTCCAATGGCTCTTTGGACCACAGGTAAGCGTCTCTTCAAGGCCACCTAGGGTGCACCTAGGTCGGATCCAAATATTTGAGAATCCCACATTTGCCCAGAGTAGTGGGCAGCCCTTTCCATGACACCAGAGGTGCAGTTGGGGCTTAGGTGCCTTACTCAAGAGCATTTCAATCATGTCCTGTTGGCTCCGGGAACAAAACCGATGACCTTCCAGTCACAAGGTTTGTTCCCTTACTTCCTCTCGTTAGGGGAGGTCAACTCACGTCATTCATTCAATCGTCTATTCATTCGTTCTTCCATCCATTCGTCCGCCCGTCCGTCCGTCCGTTCATTTATTCGTCCGTCGGTTCATTCATTCAATCGTCGGTTCATTCATTCAATCGTCCATTCATTCATTCAATCGTCCGTCCGTCCATTCATTCATCCGTCCATCCATTCGTCCATCCGTCCATTCATTCATTCATTCAATCGTCCATTCATTCATTCAATCGTCCGTCCGTCCATCCATTCATTCATTCATTCGTCCGTCCGTCCATCCATTCATTCATCCGTCCTTCCGTCCGTCCATTCATTCATTTATTCAATCGTCCATTTATTCAATCGTCCATTCATTCAATCATCTATTAATTCATTCAATCATCCGTCCGTCCACTCATTCATCCGTCCGTCCATTCATTCATCCGTCCGTCCATCCATTCATCCGTCCGTCCATCCATCCATTCGTCCGTCCATTCATTCATTCATTCAATCGTCCATTCATTCAATCGTCCGTCCGTCTGTTCATTCATTCATCCGTCCGTCCATTCATTTAATCAATCATCGATTAATTCATTCAATCATTCATTCATTCAATCATCTGTCCATTCGTCCATTCATTTAATCAATCATCCATCCATCTCTATTCATCCATCCATCCATACCCTAAGCCAATTACCCGTCTGGGTCACGGGGGATGCTAGAGTTGATGCTCATTGGGCAAAAGGCACCAAGTCCATCCTGGCATCCAAGGCAGACCCACAGACATACATGTTCACGCTCACACCTAACGGAAATCTCCAACCCATCTAACTAAATTTTTTTGGACTGTGGGAGGAAACCTACACTGACACAGGGAGAACATGCAACCGCCACACCGAAAGGACCCCAAACCGGGAAGCAAACCCAGGCCACTCTAGCTGTGAGGCAACAGCGCTACCCCACTGCACCGTCATGGGCCCATGGGCTAGGGCCCATCATTACTACAATATTCAAAAATAGAACAGATTTTTCAGAATTTGGCTGCAATATTTCACTGAACTCTTAAGTATTCCGTTAACGTCTGTTGAACTACTATTGAACTTCACATCTGGAAAAACCCATTTCAGCAAAATGCTGAGACCATTATAAAGCTAATGTATGCCATTGGTAGAAATGCAAAGCAAAAACAAAACATCCCACTGGTGTGAGAAACTTCACTGGCACCGGATACAAGTCTTTTTAATAACACTGTGGCATTAACAAGGAAAATGTGCCGTGTCAGTCTGGGAGAGACTGTGTAAGCTCTTTACAGGCTCAGAGAGGGATCCAGTGTCCTTTACGGGATGTTCTTAAGCCGGTCGCTTACAGCTCTGTCTGGCAATAACACGGTTTCTCTGAGCAGATGAAGAGCGGAAAAAAAAAAGATGGTTTTCCCTTGTTTTCTTCCTCCGTCTGCAACCAGAAAACTTAGATTAAGCAGAAATCTCCTCTCTCGGGGTATCTGCGACAATACAAAACTCCAGCCACTGCCTAAGCAGGGCAGCTCTGGCTTTCGAGGCTCATCCAGCTCTGTCTACAGCCCAAGCCCTGTTTAGTTGCTGCTCACTTATTCTAGTCACATGAAGCAGAAATGGAAGGTTGTCATCTGCTAGTTCAGCGCAGCATCTTTCATCTGAGCATGCTGTGCCTGTCAAAGGTTTGAAGACAGTTTGACTTGCACTGTAAGTAAGCAAAACCTGCAAGGCTTAGCGTTTCTTGGAGCGTTGAGGTTTGCGCTCATTAGGCTGATATGCTGGTAATTGTAAAACGTCTTTGAATGTTCTGGATTTGGTTTTGATTTTATGTTGACATTTGCTTTTTAGAAGTCTCGTGGCCTCTGGGCCCCTGTGTACTTCCTTGAAATCCAAAATATGGTTAATCAAAAGTGTCATTACCGGTATAAAGAAGGGACTAGCCCTGTGTTTCAGTACTGTTTCTAACAAGCCTTGATTAAATTCACCTCATCGTTTTGAAGTGCACTGAAGGACAGTTACTTACATTCATCTTCAAATACCCAGGATTACATGTCGGGATTACTGTGCTGTTGGGAAGGAAGATAAAGGATAACCAGGATCAATAACTTATGATACATTTAGACTGATATGATCAATATTTATTGAGCTACACATACAGAAGTCTGTCCCTCAGTATGGCATTGGGCCGCCATGTTTGCTAACCCAACACGCCAGACGTCTCGGTATGGAGTTGTAGAGGTTCCTAATGGTGTCCTGTGATAATCCATCCCATGCAGCTTGACCATCCTCACACAGTTCCTGCAGATGGTGCGGTAGGGGTGGAGGTGGAGGGACACCAGGCCTTCTGGACATGTGACAACAAACCGTCCATCTTGACGCTGATCAGAATGTCTCCACACGCTGATTCGTTGGTCGTCTCCACCAAGACTAAAGCGAGACTCGTCACTGAAGATGACCCGCTGCCATTCTGAGTCACTCCATGACAGTCTGGCACGACACCACCAAGACATGGTGTTAAGGGGAGTCGTCGTAACCGTCTGTATGCCTGTAGTCCTGCGTGGTGCAGCCGTCTGCCAACGGTGCTGACAGGATGACTCATGGACAGCATCACTGCTACCTGGATGTCCACAGTCACGGCTGTTGGGTTAGTCCGATACAGCGAGATGTCAGACTTACCCACCAAGTTTCATTCTTGACGGTTGTCTCCTCCTGGATTCCATCATTCGTAGAACTGTTCTTTTGAAGATGTGTGTATTACTGAACGTTTTAAAGTTCATTACTCCTGATCCATCACCACCATACACTAGTTTTTAGAAGCCCCCATACCATACAAAACTGAATTTCCCTAACTTTTTCTAAGTATGTAAACATAATTAAAGTTTTACTGTTTACCACTCACTCCCCAGTCCACACGGCCTATATAGAGAAGCTATGCTGCAAGGACAGCCTGCAGAGTTTGCATGCTTTCCCTGTGTCTGTGTGGATTTTCCTCCGGGTGCTCCGGTTTCCTCTGGGCATTCCGGTTTCCCTGCACAGTCCAAAGACATGCAGTCAGGCGAGTTGGAGATACTAAATTGCCCGTAGGTGTGTGTGTCTGTGTCTCTCTCTCTCTCTCCCCTGTGATGGATTGGCAATCTGTCCAGGGCGTTTCCTGCCTTTCACCCAGTGAGCGCTGGGATAGGCTCCAGTGGCCCCCATGACCCTGGAGGATAAGCAGTGTAGATGATGAGAGAGCAAGTGTTGTCCAAAGCAAAGGGACCAAACCGGACAGCCAATCAGAACGGCGCTCATTTATCTTAGACCAGTCTTAAAGACACAGAAACTACATTTGCTGGAACGTGTGGTGTGTGGGTGCCGTGGCTCTGCAGACGATAGAACTGGCCTTGGATGGGATTTCTGCTGTTGCTGCGCTACAGAGACCGTTGGTGAAAGAGCCGGATGAGGGTCATAACACTGACACTCACTTTACTTACAGCTGGGCAGAACCAAACCAGCGGTTCTCCATTGCAGTGAAACTTGATTCCAGGTAGCTAATGTAGAACCACACACAGGAAAAAGCATGGTGTTCAGTAAGTGTAATGTGTTAGTGTGCTGTAAGTAGTGTGTCGGTGTACAGTAACTCAGTAAGTGTAATGCGTTAGTGTGCTGTAAGTAGTGTGTCGGTGTACAGTAACTCAGTAAGTGTAATGTGTTAGTGTACTGCAAGTAGTGTGTTGGTGTGCAGTAACTCAGTAAGTGTAATGTGTTAGTGTGCTGTAAGTAGTGTGTCGGTGTACAGTAACTCAGTAAGTGTAATGTGTTAGTGTACTGCAAGTAGTGTGTCGGTGTGCAGTAACTCAGTAAGTGTAATGTGTTAGTGTACTGCAAGTAGTGTGTCGGTGTACAGTAACTCAGTAAGTGTAATGTGTTAGTGTGCTGTAAGTAGTGTGTCGGTGTACAGTAACTCAGTAAGTGTAATGCGTTAGTGTGCTGTAAGTAGTGTGTCGGTGTACAGTAACTCAGTAAGTGTAATGCGTTAGTGTACTGTAAGTAGCGTGTCGGTGTACAGTAACTCAGTAAGTGTAATGCGTTAGTGTACTGTAAGTAGCGTGTCGGTGTACAGTAACTCAGTGAGTGTAATGCGTTAGTGTGCTGTAAGTAGCGTGTCGGTGTACAGTAACTCAGTGAGTGTAATGCGTTAGTGTGCTGTAAGTAGCGTGTCGGTGTACAGTAACTCAGTGAGTGTAATGCGTTAGTGTGCTGTAAGTAGCGTGTCGGTGTACAGTAACTCAGTAAGTGTAATGCGTTAGTGTGCTGTAAGTAGCGTGTCGGTGTACAGTAACTCAGTAAGTGTAATGCGTTAGTGTGCTGTAAGTAGTGTGTCGGTGTACAGTAACTCAGTAAGTGTAATGCGTTAGTGTGCTGTAAGTAGTGTGTCGGTGTACAGTAACTCAGTAAGTGTAATGCGTTAGTGTGCTGTAAGTAGTGTGTCGGTGTACAGTAACTCAGTAAGTGTAATGCGTTAGTGTGCTGTAAGTAGTGTGTCGGTGTACAGTAACTCAGTAAGTGTAATGTGTTAGTGTGCTATAAGTAGTGTGTTGGTGTACAGTAACTCAGTAAGTGTAATGTGTTAGTGTGCTGTAAGTAGTGTGTCGGTGTACAGTAACTCAGTAAGTGTAATGTGTTAGTGTGCTATAAGTAGGGTGTGGGTGTACAGTAACTCAGTGTGTGTAATGTGTTAGTGTACTGTAAGTAGTGTGTTGGTGTACAGTAACTCAGTAAGTGTAATGTGTTAGTGTACTGTAAGTAGCGTGTTGGTGTACAGTAACTCAGTAAGTGTAATGTGTTAGTGTGCTGTAAGTAGGGTGTTGGTGTACAGTAACTCAGTGTGTGTAATGTGTTAGTGTACTGTAAGTAGGGTGTTGGTGTACAGTAACTCAGTAAGTGTAATGCAGTACTTTTACTTTTATAGTACTTTTAAAATACTTAGTACTTTTACTGAAGTGGAGTCTAAAGGGAGGAACTTCTACTTTTACTAGACGAATATTTCACTGGTCACATATACGAGAGAATATATTCCAGCATGGCTTCTCCCTGTGTAGGCCCAAATGGCCACTCTGCTTCAAATACGGCTGCAACAGTTTAGACTGCTTTCAGAACTCTAACCTTTATCTAACCTTCAAAAACCTCTCTCTTCTTCCCTCCCTCCCTCCAGTGCCTTCAGAATGGGCACCAACGAATAGAGGTGACACAGAAGCCCAGTTTAATAGAAAGAGTACTAATGCAGAGCTGCTGTGAAGACCCCTCTTCTCCCGCTCTGACTGCCGGCGTGGGCTCCTCCATGACCTCCTACGTTCATTCACTTTCCCGGGATTTCTGTGCACCTCCGAGGTTCAAATCCAGAAAGCACATGCATGATCTGTCACATGGCGTATGAGGAGCGAATTAACAGCCACAAAGACGGAACTGAAAACACTTTCATCTCCACTCTGGAACTGTTCTAATTGGCCCGTGGCTCCGTCAGAGACGCAGCAGCGCTCTTTATGCTGATGCAGCATTATATCCATCACAACTGAATGGTTCAGGAGTGGTCCTTAACACCCCGGCAGACTCATGCCATCTTTATCCGCGATTCACCGCTAAACTGCTCCCCCCAAAGCAGGAGCAGCATAACGAGCACCGTTACTGGGCTGAGAGTGCTCCAAGTGCTGCTGCCGTCTAACAGTGGGTGATTCCGCTGTAGATTTTGGGGATCCAAACCCCCAGATGGTTATGTCTCTCTCTCTCTCTCTCTCTCTCTCTCTCTCTCTCTCTCTCTCTCTGTATGATAGGTAGCCTAACTATTTATTCTAGTGATACAAATGTGTTGTTGTCACCATCATCGTTGTCAACAACAACAGTGCATTCCTCAATACGTCTTTCCTACTTTATTTCCTCCATCCCTCTCTCCTCCCATCATCTCTTTTCCATCTCCTACTCTTTTGTTTGTACTCTTTAAACTGCTTTATATTTTTATTTTAGTCCTTATTTTAGTCTTTACCATTCTTTTTCCTCTCCCTTATCTTTCCTGACACTTTTCCACTCTTTTGTTCTCTCTCCATCTTCCTTTATTTCCTCTCCTTCTTTCCCCACTTTCACTTCCTTATTACCTTCTCTCTTGTTCTTTCACACTTTCATTTCATCTATCTTTCTCTCTTTTACATTTTACTCTTTCTCTCTCTCTCTCTCCTTACTGTTATTTTCTACTTTAACTCCACCTTTTTTCCTGTACTGCACTCCCTTTTTAACTTCCTCTCCTTTATTTCCCACTTCTCTCCCTATGTCTCTGTCCTTTTCCCTGTCTCTCCTTCCATTTTTCTCCCCATTCCTGATCTATAAGCTTTTGCGTACACAGGTTTTGTTCAGTGAGGAGTTTTTCCACTCATGGAAAAGGTTAAAGGTCACCCTATATGTCATATCTTGTAAGCCGGTGCATAAGCTACATGTTTACCAGCTGGCAATACAACTGTAACAGACAGAGTTCAGTTTACAGGTGAGGAAAATAGGTGGTGGTCTGTTTCTAACATCACCCGGACCCAGCATTACTTCTTATTAAACCCACCTGATTCAGCTCATCAGCTAATTGGCAAATGAGCTCCATTCAAGTGTGCCCAAAAAGTGGCAATCTCCTTAAACCTGTGTCTCACAAATAACCCACTTTGCCATGCTTGTATCAGCCCCCTTCAGATTCAAACCCTGTATGTGGTTTGGATATGATCCTGCATGTAGTTTTATCTGGAGGTTAAAAAAAGTGAATATAGCTTTTTAGAAATGATCAATAAATTGATGCTTGGCATTAAATGGCTTGATAACCTGACTAAGCCCTTTGATAGCACAGCAACAGAGCAAAGCCTATAAACTCTGTTCCACTAAACCACTGCACCATCATATGTGGAAACCATCTCTGCACAAACCCAACCGGGCTTTTCTTCCTGTAGTGAGTCACATTTCCAAACCAGGTCAAGTGTTCTGACTCAAAGATCTCTGGAGCCTGTCCCTCACAGCTCCAGGGAGCATGGTGTTGTTGTGGTATTAGATCCCTTTGATTTTTGTCCATCCTATAATTAGCCTCACTGGGTGGATGCCCCCAGTGGATCAACAGCGTTTGACCCAGCAGGCCTGCTGGAGATGGACTGCTTATGAGTGGGCTGTGTGCCGGCAGGCCGTTCAAACAGCCAGCAGAAATGAGGGGTCTGAGCAGGAGCTGTGGAAGGTCAGGTAGGCTAGAGGTGTTTAAGTATGACTCTGGAGGCGAGATAAACATCAACAGGACAGATTTTAGTGGAGGCCTGGTAGTGTGTAGTGTCTCATGGGGCCTTGTAGAACACTGTTGTGTCTGAGCCATTAAATCTACAACAATCAGCAAATCCATCGGAAACGTTTCGGAAAAATAAATATGGTTTCCTTAAATGAAAACTGGCCCAACTACTGTATTCATCTCAATGATGCTGAAATGCATGTGGTATATACTCGGAATGTGGATAAAAATGAAATGTGATATTGCACCATGTTTTTATTATAACAGCGCGGATTAGCAGCTAAATAAAAGCATCATCTAGTTTGACACCAGACCCAGCCAGGGGATAAGATTCATACTCCGTACAAATTGCAGGTTTGTGCCAAGAATGTAAATACAGGCAATTCTTAATGGGCATGAATATTTAATGGACTTCTTACTGGGTGAGCTTCAAATATTCTTTTTCCTCTCTCCTGAAGCATGCGTGTTATTTAGCTACTCCCTATACGGTCCACATGCCACAGCTTCCACTCTGATGGTAGTCTTGGTTCTTCCTTTTTCACTGTTTCCATTTTTGCATTTCACGTTTTCACCAAGACAAAATACTGTATCTTTAAAACAGCATGCCGGAAACATGGCACTGTGGACAAGAGCACGGCAGCGGTGGAGACCACCAGTGCTGGTAGAGAGGAAGATTAGATTACCATCCACCACTCATCTCTACATGACGGTAGACACACCAACCTCGCAAAATCAACCACACAGGTCAGCGGAGAATATGGACACACTGCAACCTCTACAATCGCTAAACATCAATGACCATTTTATATGTATTAAGTCTCTCATTTTGGCATAGGTGCTTCCCAAGAGCCTGTGCATGTGGCCAGGCTTTGTACTAGCCAGTAGGGGGCAGCTACAATACTTTATTAATTGAGAAATATATCAAATTAGTATCTACAAGATGATCCGGGATGGCTTTGAGTGATGTCAGTCGCTGGTGGAAACAGACGACAGCTGTAATATGGTAGCTGTAGCAGACTGTAGTGGTGAAGTTGTAGGGGAGTTGAGTCATAAGGCAAAGCTTTCTGTTGACTGGTCAGTCTACACCTCCCCCCTCACCTGTGGTCATAAGGTTTGGGTAATGGCTTCCTTCGGACAGTGACTGGCCACATTCTCGGTATGGTAAGGATCTAAAAGTAGGGCCACTACTCTTCCACACTGAGGGTTGAGGTGGTTAAGGGGGGGGGGGGGGTCATAAGACCCCCAGATGCCTCCCATTGGAGGTTTACCAGGCATGGACAACTGCCGGTGTTGGAAGGGTTTAAAAAATAAATAAATAAATAAAAATTTTAAAAAGCGCAAATGCAAGTGGGTACACTATCCTCGCGGCTAGCCAGCCACCACATTACTGTGCATTGCTCGGAGGTTTAGAGCATGCAGTCATATGAAGTAAGTACACCCCATGGCGTACTTCACATGAACAGGCCGTTCCATAGCCTTCCTGTAACTGCCACTGAACTGGGGATGTGAATTTAAGCTGTCCATGTTATATCCCAGAGGGCCACCTCAGGTTTAAGGCAACAGAACCAAAGTGCCAAGCTAAGGATGAGCTCAGCTAAATATTGTAATGAGTAAAAGGGCTGGGAATTGAACCCACTTTATTAAAAAGTGAGTGAAAGTGGGTGGGAAAATATCCCCCAAGTTCGAAACCCCCCCGCATTTGGTTCAGGCAGGAATAGAAACTGGGCTTCTTCGAAATTGAGAGAGAACCACAAAACTCAACAATCAAATTCAACAAACCCAAAGGGGGAGAGAAGACCTGTGGTTCCTTTGGTACTTATTTATTTTTTGGTTTTCTCTTTTTGTTTTATTTTTTTTTTTAGGAGACAAAGAAGGGAATTCAAAGGGAGGCTATGACAACTTGAAGTGAGGGGGAGTGCAAAACTCTCAGCTCTATTATCTAAACCACCGGCTGTTTCTATTGACCCAAGACTGAGACAGAGACACAGCAACATGGGGTCTCCTTCTCAGCCCTTATGAAACCTTCTCCCCAGGTGTTGGGTGTTGGGCTTAATTGGCCCTGGGAGCTGCACATCAACCCCCTCTAATGGCCAGGAGCGCTGCAGCACTGGAGCCAGCCCTTACATCCCCATTTCTACTCTTTAAGGAATTCCTTGGTGGATTTATTTGTGTGTTTGGGATCATTATTTTGTTGGAACATCGATTTTTTCAGCTTCACTTTTGACAGATGGTTTCACATTCTCCTCAAGCACTGTGTGGTGTGAACGAGACATTAATGTTGGTTATATAGAATGTTTGAAAGTTGGTCAGCAAAGCAAATAGATACCCTACCATTTCCACCATCATGTTTTAAAAGCAGGTATGAGGTTTTATAGCTGTTGATCCTGTGGGCAGACAATTTTTACCTATGCAAAGTGAACAGCATTGTGGATGACCCTGTCTCTACCTCCAGTGGGCTATCTGCGCTGTCCCCTCCCTGTCTTTACTACCAGTGGACTATCTGCACTGTCCCCTCCCTGTCTTTACTACCAGTGGGCTATCTGCACTGTCCCCTCCCTGTCTTTACTACCAGTGGGCTATCTGCACTGCCCCCTCCCTGTCTTTACTACCAGTGGGCTATCTGCACTGTCCCCTCCCTGTCTTTACTACCAGTGGGCTATCTGCACTGTCCCCTCCCTGTCTTTACTACCAGTGGGCTATCTGCACTGCCCCCTCCCTGTCTTTACTACCAGTGGGCTATCTGCACTGTCCCCTCCCTGTCTTTACTACCAGTGGGCTATCTGCACTGTCCCCTCCCTGTCTTTACTACCAGTGGGCTATCTGCACTGTCCCCTCCCTGTCTTTACTACCAGTGGGCTATCTGCACTGCCACCTCCCTGTCTTTACTACCAGTGGGCTATCTGCGTTGCCCCCCCCTGTCTTTACTACCAGTGGGCTATCTGCACTGTCCCCTCCCTGTCTTTACTACCAGTGGGCTATCTGCACTGTCCCCTCCCTGTCTTTACTACCAGTGGGCTATCTGCACTGTCCCCTCCCTGTCTTTACTACCAGTGGGCTATCTGCACTGTCCCCTCGCTGTGTTTATTGTTTGCTGTTTTGTATATTGTAAATTCTCTTGTGTATTTATTGTTCTATGTAGCACCTTGGTCCTGGAGGAACGTTGTTTGGTTTCACTGTGTACTGACACCACTATATGGTTGAAATGACAATAAAAACTACTTGACTTGACTTACTTCCACAGTCATACATGTGAATCCTACAAAGAGGTGTTGGGTTTCTTAGAGACTTCATTTAGCACCTAATGCTCTGCTCTCAAGTGAAATTGCTTGGGGCTGCCTTGCCTGGATGAATCCGCAGTGGTTTTAAATTGTCTCCACTTGTAGATGATCTTCCAGACAGTGGAAGGATTGATTTCCAATATTTTGGATATCTTCTTAAACCCCTAACCAGACTCGTAGGCATCTACAGCCTCTTTCTGAGGGCCTCAGGGAGCTCCTTTGATCTAAGCACGATGATGCCACACATTCCAGTAGCGAAGTGCAAACCAGACAGAGTTCTGAGCTTTAGGTAAGAAGGGTTCCTCAAAGACGTTCTTAAATGGTGTTCTATTTATTAGCACCTGATCAGGTGCACCTGATGAGTAGTGATATACGTAAGGGTGCACTTACTTTATCAGCATAAGCAAACTTGCATTACTGTTTAGTACAGTTATACACACAGCATCAATATTCATTGAGCTACACATACAGAAGCAGTGTCTCTCAGTATGGCCTCGGGCCGCCATGTTTGCTAATGCAACATGCTAGATGTCGCAGTATGGAGCTGTAGAGGTTCCTAATGATGTCCTGTGATAATCCATCCCATGCAGCTTGAATATCCTCACACAGTTCCTGCAGATGGTGCGGTAGGGGTGGAGGTGGAGTGACATCAGGCCTTCTGGACGTGTGGCGAGTGATAACACACCATTCATCTTGGCACTGACCATGGTGCCTCCACACACGGATTCATTGGTCTTCTCCACCAAGACAAAAGCATGACTCGCCATTCTGAGTTACTCCATGACAGTGCAGCATGACACCATTGCAGTCTTTGGTGATGGGCAGTCATCGTAATGTTCTGTGTGCATGTGGTCCTGCTTCGTGTAGCCGTCCGCCATTGGTACTCTTCATTCAACTGTTCTCCTGATGATGATGAGTATATAACAGTTGAAAAAATACAATTTTATTTTATTTTTTTTTATTTTTGTTACCGTTATCTATCAACACTATCTAAATCAAGACCATGTCTGGATCTCCAGGTATGCTGAAAGAGATATTTCATGGGGTGTGCCTACTTCTTCACATGACTGTATACAGGCAGCTTCCCCAAAATAAATTAGGTTCCATCTTAAGTAACACAGCAGTGCCAATGATAACTCCCTATTGAACATCTTTCCAGTCTAGACGTAGAATTAATGTTGGTCTGGGAAAATGGCCCATAGAAATAGTTGACCCACTGCCCACAGCCACATCATTTTAAACTCCAGCAAGGACATTTAAAAGGTAGCAGTCAAAGAATTGAGTTATGGCTGCAGGGAATTTAGTTGCATCATCTTGCTACCCTGTACTCCTAAAAATAAGGGTTCCCTTAAGATTTCCCCCCGACTCAAGAACCATGAGCTCGGCCTTCTCCTAATGTCCCTATGACATTCTAGTCATTTCAACTCAATTCAGTTTGATTCAATTCAATTTACGGTCTTTAACGATGTGTAAGCACCTATGCGAATTAAAAGAGGGTTACAGCTTCACTAAAGAGACCGAATCAAGTACATAATGAAAATATCTAGTGCGGCTGGCATGAAGGCTTTCTGTGACTTGTCCATTCCACCTTAAACAGTGCAGTGTTTATGTACTGGTGCATTTAGACACTAATGTGTATCTAGTGCTGGGTTTAAGGTGGAGTAGAAAATGTGTTGCCACCAGAATGTAGTGCTGTATTGTTTGTGAAATGTGAAAATGGCAGTTTCTAGATTAAACCCAGACATTTGAAGCTTCCAAAAGACAGTCCATGATATGCTGGAAGTGAACACATAATTCCGCAGTTCTAACTTTACAGTAGGGGAAAAAAAAAAAAAAAAAATCGAAAATACTTTTGTTGGATATCGGTGTTTTGTGTACAAGTGTGTTTTGTGTAGAAGGGTGTACGTATACAAGCGTGCAACAGTTGCACAGTTGCATCATCAGAACAGAGCGCCTAAGAGAATGTTGCCCTCGGGGTTCTACACATCATAGATCTAACACCACTTGAAGGACAACTGACCATCTGCTGGCATTAAATAAGGGCAGCTGACACATCGTCTTTGAATCTTACGGGTGTGGTGACATGGTGTATAAAACCTTAGTGACAAGGTTCTGTCTTCAGACTGAGTAGGACTGAGTTGGGCTGAGTTCAGACTGTACTGGACTGGCCTGGCTTAGGACGAGAGATGTGAGTGAACTGCGATCGCCTGGAAATAACCTACTCCAACATCTCCACCCTTCAGTCTCCTGACTCCATCCTTCTGTGCAAGCAAGAATAGAAACTAGACTTTCATTTTAATGTAAGTCACAATAACCAGACCAGAAATGGAGATATAAGCTTTGGCTCTGACAGCAGAGATATACAGGGTTTGGACAATGAAACTGAAACACCTGTCATTTTAGTGTGGGAGGTCTCATGGCTAAATTGGACCAGCCTGGTGGCCAATCTTCATTAACTGCACATTGCACCAGTAAGAGCAGAGTGTGAAGGTTCAGTTAGCAGGTAAGAGCACAGTTCTGCTCAAAATACTGCAATGCACACAGCATTATGGGTGACATACCAGAGTTCAAAAGAGGACAGATTGTTGGTGCACGTCTTGCTGGCGCATCTGTGACCAAGACAGCAAGTCTTTGTGATGTATCAAGAGCCACGGCATCCAGGGTAATGTCAGCATACCACCAAGAAGGACGAACCTCCACCAGCATCACGTAGTGACCTGGCCACTATCCTGCAAGAAGAATGGCTTAAACTCCCTCTGACCACTGTGCAGGACGCAGTATATGTCATTCCCAAGACGAACTGATGCTGTATTGGCCGCAAAAGGAGGCCCTACCCCATACTAATAAATGATTGTGGTCTAAAACCAGGTGTTTCAGTTTCATTGTCCAACCCCTGTACATGCGGCCAAACACTCGAAATATCTTAACATCTGGATGGGTTTTGCAGACAACTCAGGTCCTGAACTAGTTTACATTCATTTTTTTTTTTTTTAGAAGATACAATTATTCAGATTATGAACCAGCCGGTGTTTGGTTTCTTCTAGAATCTCTGCATAGCTGATTAATACAGGGCCTGTAAACTCTATACTGTGTAGCAGGAGTGCTATTTCGGTCCTTTTGCAAGAAAAAAAAAAAGGGGGGAAATAACACACTGTACTTTGGGGCTAGAGAAACGGAGAGCGCTGTTCTTTTTCTTCCATTTTTAGAGTCTCTTGAGCAAAGGCAAGCTGTGCAGTCGAGAAAGGACTGCCATATGCTTTTTTTAACGATCTGCCTCAAATCAGTCAAGCTAAATTTACCTCCGAACTGACGCTGTGGAAGAACTGTTCCTTTATTACTCATTTTCATAGCAGTTACAACAGAGACAGATGAATGAAACTAATTAACCACTAGATGGCCCTCTGACCTGTTCCCATCTGTTAGCGCTAGCGTAATCGCTGTGCTAACCCAGGCTTGGAACAGGTTTCTGGCACCTTAAGACCTGTTGGGCTAAAAGTTTTCTCTGATGTACTTTGATGACCCATTTCACAGAGATCAAGCATTCTTGTGTCATTGGCGTGGAAATACCAGGACTTTTATTAGGTCTTTAAAAATTAATTTAAGTTTGATGATAAGCATGTTCCCCTACTTCACTGGAATGGGTGGTCTTGCAGACGATTCCTTCAGAGAATTTTTGACACTGGCCGGCTTGAAAATAAATTATTTCCTGCCAAATGTATTATAAGTGCCTGCTACTGGCTCATTTATGGTAGAACGGTTGAGGGGTCTGGTGGAGGTGTGGGTTTCAAATCCCACTTCTGACAAAGTGATTTTGGGGGCAGTCATGGACTGGAGGTAGGGGAACCAGCATTGTGACCAGAGGGCTGCTGGATTGATTCTTTGAACCTACAGTAAGGACCAAAGTGCCCTTGAAGCAAGGCACCTAACCCTCCAACTGCCCCACTCCTGGCGCTGTGGATATGGCCTGCCAAGTGTGTTCACTGCCCCCTAGTGTAATGGGTTCACTTCATGATGGGTTAAATGCAGAAGACAAATTATCCAAGAAAGGGTCACGTCCAAGTGGACTGCAAGGAACCACTAAACTCAGTGACGAGAACAGCACCCAGCAGATGACTAAGTGAGGAGGCTTGACAGCAGGGCCAGAGAGCTCAACGGACACAAGCAGCACTCTGGCATCTGTGGCGCAGGAGGCGAAAAAGAAAAAGCCGAGAAAGGTTGAGGCAGCGTGGCTGCTGCTGTCACCTCCGTGAGTAGGTCAAGGAGGACGAGCAACCAGAGGAAGAAGCAAACATGGCAAGGACAGGTAGGGGAGGATTCCAGAAGAAGCAGTGTGGTGAGGATGAGCGGCAAGGATTTGGACTATTTGATGTAATTAATACTATTTAGCTCACCGGACAAAATCACCTGCAAGAGTCACCTTGCACGTTAAAGGTTGTTGATGTGGCTCAGCGGATAACACCACTACCTGCCAAGTAGCTACCACCACAAGTGGGAGACTGGGGTTCGAATCCCAGGCTGAGTGATTACTCTGTGCTACACCAATAAGAGTCCTTGGGCAAGACTCCTAACACTACATTGGCCCACCTGTAATATAATTAACCTTGTAAGTCGCTCTGAATAAGAGTGTCAGCTAAATACTGTAAATGTAAAGGTGGTGGTAGGTTCAGGCTCCTGCACGCCATATAAATACCTGCACGCTATAAATACCTGTGTGGGTGTGAGTGACAGGATCATAGATTGGGGGAAGAGGTGGTACAGTGCAGGGAATGTCTCGTTCCATATGTGGAAAATGGCTCCAGAGCAGATGTTAATGATTGGCTAAAAGGAGGGACTGAGCATTTGGGCATGGCCAAAGACCTTAGTGTGAAGGAAGTAGCTGAGTCTGAGTTCAATTTCTCTAGCCACACCCAGGCCTGATTACTGCCACACCTGTTCTCAATTAAGAAATCACTTAAATAGGACCTGCCTGACAAAGCGAAGTAGACCAAAAGATTTTCATAAGCTAGACATCATGCCAAGATCTTTCTCTCTTTAGATCAATTGGCATGATGTCTAGCTTATGAAATCTTTTGGTCTACTTCGCTTTGTTCAGGCAGGTCCTATTTAAGTGATTTCTTAATGAGAACAGGTGTGGCAGTAATCAAGCCCTGGGCCCTTGTGCTAGAGAAATGAAACTCAGACTCAGCTACTTCCTTTCACACTAAGGTCTTTGGCCATGCCCAAATGCTCAGTCCCTCCTTTTAGCCAATCATTAACATCTGCTCTGGAGCCATTTTCCACATATGGAACGAGACATTCCCTGCACTGTACCACCTCTTCCCAATCTATGGATCCTGTCACTCACACCCCACAGGTATTTATAGCGTGCAGGTATTTATATGGCGTGCAGGAGCCTGAACCTACCACCACCTTTACATTTACAGTATTTAGCTGACACTCTTATTCAGAGCGACTTACAAGGTTAATTATATTACAGGTGGGCCAATGTAGTGTTAGGAGTCTTGCCCAAGGACTCTTATTGGTGTAGCACAGAGTAATCACTCAGACTGGGAATTCGAACCCCAGTCTCCCACTTGTGGTGGTAGCTACTTGGCAGGTAGTGTGTTTATCCGCTGAGCCACACCAACAAACCTTTAACGTGCAATGTGACTCTTGCAGGTGATTTTGTCCGGTGAGCTAAATAGTATTAATTACATCAAATAAGTCCAAATCCTTGCCGCTCATCTCACCACAACTGCTTCTTCTGAATCCTCCCTACCTGTCCTTGCCATGTTGCTTCTTCCTCTGGTTGCTCGTCCTCACTTGACCTACTCACGGAGGTGACAGCAGCAGCCACGCTGCCTCAACCATTCTCGGCTTTTTTCTTTTTTCGCCTCCTGCGCCACAGATGCCAGAGTGCTGCTTTTGTGTCCGGTTGAAGCTCTCTGGCCCTGCTGTCCAAGGCCTCCTCACTTAGTCCATCTGCTGGGGTCTGTTTCTCGTCAACTGAGTTTAGTGGTTTTTTCCTTGCAGTTCCCACTTGGGACGTGACCCTTTCTTGGATATTTGTCTTCTGCATTTTAACCCATCCGATGAAGTGAACCCATTACACTAGGGGGCAGTGAAACACACTTGGCAGGCCTATCCACAGCGCCAGGAGTGGGGCAGTTGGAGGGTTAGGTGCCTTGCTCAAGGGCACTTTGGTCCTTACTGTAGGTTCAAAGAATCAATCCAGCAGCCCTCTGGTCACAATGCTGTTGTCCCTAACCTCCAGTCCATGACTGCCCCAAAATCACTTGTCAGAAGTGGGATTTTGAACCCACACCTCCCCAGACCCCCCCCCTCAACCGTTCACACCATAAATGTGAGCCAGTAGCAGGCACTTATAATACATTTGGCAGGAATTAATTTATTTCAAAGCAGGCCAGTGTCAAAATTCTCTGAAGGAATCGTCTGCAAGACCACCCATTCCAGTGAAGTAGGGGAAACATGCTTATCATCAAACTTAACTTAATTTTTTAAAGGGACCTAATAACAAGTCCTGGTATTTCACGCCAATGACACAAGAAATGCTTGATCTCTGTGAAATGGGTCATCAAAGTACATCAGAGAAAACTTTTAGCCCAACAGGTCTTAAGGTGCCAGAACCTGTTCCAAGCCTGGGTTAGCACAGCGATTACGCTAGCGCTAACGAGATGGGAACAGGTCAGAGGGCATCTAGTGGTTAATTAGTTCAATTCATCTGTCTCTTGTGTAACTGCTATGAAAATGAGTAATAAAGGGAACAGTTCTTCACAGCGGTCAGTTCGGAGGTAAATTTAGCTTGACTGATTTGAGGCAGATCGTTTAAAAAGCATATGGCAGTCCTTTCTCGACTGCACAGCTTGCCTTTGCTCAAGAGACTCTAAAAATGGAAGAAAAGAACAGCGCTCTCCGTTTCTCTAGCCCCAAAGTACAGTGTGTTATTTCCCCCCTTTTTTTTTCTTGCAAAAGGACCGAAATAGCACTCCTGCTACACAGTATAGAGTTTACAGGCCCTGTATTAATCAGCTATGCAGAGATTCTAGAAGAAACCAACACCGGCTGGTTCATAATCTGAATAATTGTATCTTCTACAAAAAAAAAAAATGAATGTAAACTAGTTCAGGACCTGAGTTGTCTTGCAAACCCATCCAGATGTTAAGATATTTCGAGTGTTTGGCCGCATGTACAGGGGTTGGACAATGAAACTGAAACACCTGGTTTTAGACCACAATCATTTATTAGTATGGGGTAGGGCCACCTTTTGCGGCCAATACAGCATCAGTTCGTATTTGGCATTACATATAATGCGTCCTGCACAGTGGTCAGAGGGAGTTTAAGCCATTCTTCTTGCAGGATAGTGGCCAGGTCACTACGTGATGCTTGTGGAGGTTCGTCCTTCTTGGGTGGTATGCTGACATTACCCTGGATGCCGTGGCTCTTGAATACATCACAAAAGACTTGCTGTCCTTGGTCACAGATGCGCCAGCAAGACGTGCACCACAATCTGTCCTCTTTTGAACTCTGGTATGTCACCCATAATGCTGTGTGCATTGCAGTATTTTGAGCAGAACTGTGCTCTTACCTGCTAACTGAACCTTCACACTCTGCTCTCCTACTGGTGCAATGTGCAGTTTAATGAAGATTGGCCACCAGGCTGGTCCAATTTTAGCCATGAGACCTCCCACACTAAATTGCCTGGTTTTTAATTTTCATTGACCAAACCCTGTATATCTCTGCTGTCAGAGCCAAAGCTTTATATCTCCATTTCTGGTCTGGTTATTGTGACTTACATTAAAAATGAAAGTCTAGTTTCTATTCTTGCTTGCACAGAAGGATTGAGTCAGGAGACTGAAGGCTGGAGATGATGAAGTAGTTTATTTCAAGGCGATCGCAGTTCACTCACATCTCTCGTCCTAAGTCAGGCCAGTCCAGTGCAGTCTGAACTCAGCCAAACTCAGTCCTACTCCCGTCTCAGTCTGAAATACAGAACCTTGTCACTAAGGTTTTTATACACCATGTCACCACACCCGTAAGATTCAAGACGATGTGTCAGCTGCCCTTATTTAATGCCAGCAGATGGTCAGTTGTCCTTCAAGTGGTGTTAGATCTATGATGTGTAGAACCCCGAGGGCAACATTCTCTTAGGCGCTCTGTTTCTGATGATGCAACTGTGCAAACTGTTGCACGCTTGTATACGTACACCCTTCTACACAAAACACACTTGTACACAAAACACCGATATCCAACAAAAGTATTTTCGATTTTTTTTTTTTTTTTTTACCCTACTGTAAAGTTAGAACTGCGGAATTATGTGTTCACTTCCGCATATCATGGACTGTCTTTTGGGAAGCTTCAAATGTCTGGGTTTATCTAGAAACTGCCATTTTCACATTTCACAAACAATACAGCACTACATTCTGGTGGCAACACATTTTCTACTCCACCTTAAACCCAGCACTAGATACACATTAGTGTCTAAATGCACCAGTACATAAACACTGCACTGTTTAAGGTGGAATGGACAAGTCACAGAAAGCCTTCATGCCAGCCGCACTAGATAATTTTTCATTATGTAACTTGATTCGGTCTCTTTAGTGAAGCTGTAACCCTCTTTTAATTCGCATAGGTGCTTACACATCGTTAAAGACCGTAAATTGAATTTGAATCAAACTGAATTGAGTTGAAATGACTAGAATGTCATAGGGACATTAGGAGAAGGCCGAGCTCATGGTTTCTTGAGTCGGGGGAAATCTTAAGGGAACCCTTATTTTTAGGAGTACAGGGTAGCAAGATGATGCAACTAAATTCCCTGCAAGCCATAACTCAATTCTTTGACTGCTACCTTTTAAATGTCCTTGCTGGAGTTTAAATGATGTGGCTGTGGGCAGTGGGTCAACTATTTCTATGGGCCATTTTTCCCAGACCAACATTTAATTCTAATTACGTCTAGACTGGAAAGATGTTCAATAGGGAGTTATCATTGGCACTGCTGTGTTTTACTTAAGATGGAACCTAATTTATTTTGGGGAAGCTGCCTGTATACAGTCATGTGAAGAAGTAGGCACACCCCATGAAATATCTCTTTCAGCATACCTGGAGATCCAGACATGGTCTTGATTTAGATAGTGTTGATAGATAACGGTAACAAAAATAAAAAAAAAATAAAATAAAATTGTATTTTTTCAACTGTTATATACTCATCATCATCAGGAGAACAGTTTTGAATGAAGAGTACCAATGGCGGACGGCTACACGAAGCAGGACCACATGCACACAGAACATTACGATGACTGCCCATCACCAAAGACTGCAATGGTGTCATGCTGCACTGTCATGGAGTAACTCAGAATGGCGAGTCATGCTTTTGTCTTGGTGGAGAAGACCAATGAAATCCGTGTGTGGAGGCACCATGGTCAGTGCCAAGATGAATGGTGTGTTATCACTCGCCACACGTCTCCAGAAGGCCTGATGTCACTCCACCTCCACCCCTACCGCCCATCTGCAGGAACTGTGTGAGGATATTCAAGCTGCATGGGATGGATTATCACAGGGACATCATTAGGAACCCTACAGCTCCATACTGCGACATCTAGCATGTTGCATTAGCAAACATGGCGGCCCGAGGCCATACTGAGAGACACTGCTTCTGTATGTGTAGCTCAATGAATATTGATGCTGTTGTGTATAACTGTACTAAACAGTAATGCAAGTTTGCTTATGCTGATAAAGTAAGTGCACCCTTACGTATATCACTACTCATCAGGTGCACCTGATCAGTGCTAATAAATAGAACACCATTTAAGAACGTCTTTGAGGAACCCTTCTTACCTAAAGCTCAGAACTCTGTCTGGTTTGCACTTCGCTACTGGAAATGTGTGGCATCATCGTGCTTAGATCAAAGGAGCTCCCTGAGGCCCTCAGAAAGAGGCTGTAGATGCCTACGAGTCTGGTTAGGGGTTTAAGAAGATATCCAAAATATTGAAATCAATCCTTCCACTGTCCTGGGAAGATCATCTACAAGTGGAGACAATTTAAAACCACTGCGGATTCATCCAGGCAAGGCAGCCCCAAGCAATTTCACTTGAGAGCAGAGCATTAGGTGCTAAATGAAGTCTCTAAGAAACCCAACACCTCTTTGTAGGATTCACATGTATGACTGTGGAAGTAAGTCAAGTCAAGTAGTTTTTATTGTCATTTCAACCATATAGTGGTGTCAGTACACAGTGAAACCAAACAACGTTCCTCCAGGACCAAGGTGCTACATAGAACAATAAATACACAAGAGAATTTACAATATACAAAACAGCAAACAATAAACACAGCGAGGGGACAGTGCAGATAGCCCACTGGTAGTAAAGACAGGGAGGGACAGTGCAGATAGCCCACTGGTAGTAAAGACAGGGAGGGGACAGTGCAGATAGCCCACTGGTAGTAAAGACAGGGAGGGGACAGTGCAGATAGCCCACTGGTAGTAAAGACAGGGGGGGGCAACGCAGATAGCCCACTGGTAGTAAAGACAGGGAGGTGGCAGTGCAGATAGCCCACTGGTAGTAAAGACAGGGAGGGGACAGTGCAGATAGCCCACTGGTAGTAAAGACAGGGAGGGGACAGTGCAGATAGCCCACTGGTAGTAAAGACAGGGAGGGGACAGTGCAGATAGCCCACTGGTAGTAAAGACAGGGAGGGGGCAGTGCAGATAGCCCAGTGGTAGTAAAGACAGGGAGGGGACTGTGCAGATAGCCCACTGGTAGTAAAGACAGGGAGGGGACAGTGCAGATAGCCCACTGGTAGTAAAGACAGGGAGGGGGCAGTGCAGAGATAGCCCACTGGTAGTAAAAGACAGGGAGGGGTCAGTGCAGATAGCCCACTGGTAGTAAAGACAGGGAGGGGACAGTGCAGATAGTCCACTGGTAGTAAAGACAGGGAGGGGACAGCGCAGATAGCCCACTGGAGGTAGAGACAGGGTCATCCACATGCTGTTCACTTTGCATAGGTAAAAAATTGTCCTGCCCACAGGATCAACAGCTATAAAACCTCATACCTGCTTTTAAAACATGATGGTGGAAATGGTAGGGTATCTATTTGCTTTGCTGACCAACTTTCAAACATTCTATATAACCAACATTAATGTCTCGTTCACACCACACAGTGCTTGAGGAGAATGTGAAACCATCTGTCAAAAGTGAAGCTGAAAAATCGATGTTCCAACAAATAATGATCCCAAACACACAAATAAATCCACCAAGGAATTCCTTAAAGAGTAGAAATGGGGATGTAAGGGCTGGCTCCAGTGCGGCTGCTAGCAGCGCTCCTGGCCATTAGAGGGGGTTGATGTGTCAGCTCCCAGGGCCAATTAAGCCCCAACACCCAACACCTGGGGAGAAGGTTTCATAAGGGCTGAGAAGGAGACCCCATGTTGCTGTGTCTCTGTCTCAGTCTTGGGTCAATAGAAACAGCCGGTGGTTTAGATAATAGAGCTGAGAGTTTTGCACTCCCCCTCACTTCAAGTTGTCATAGCCTCCCTTTGAAATTCCCTTCTTTGTCTCCTAAAAAAAAAATAAAAACAAAAAGAGAAAACCAAAAAATAAATAGTACCAAAGGAACCACAGGTCTTCTCTCCCCCTTTGGGTTTTGTTGAATTTGATTGTTGAGTTTTTGTGGTTCTCTCTCAATTTCGAAGAAGCCCAGTTTCTATTCCTGCCTGAACCAAATGCGGGGGGGTTTCGAACTTGGGGGATATTTTCCCACCCACTTTCACTCACTTTTTAATAAAGTGGGTTCAATTCCCAGCCCTTTTACTCATTACAATATTTAGCTGAGCTCATCCTTAGCTTGGCACTTTGGTTCTGTTGCCTTAAACCTGAGGTGGCCCTCTGGGATATAACATGGACAGCTTAAATTCACATCCCCAGTTCAGTGGCAGTTACAGGAAGGCTATGGAACGGCCTGTTCATGTGAAGTACGCCATGGGGTGTACTTACTTCATATGACTGCATGCTCTAAACCTCCGAGCAATGCACAGTAATGTGGTGGCTGGCTAGCCGCGAGGATAGTGTACCCACTTGCATTTGCGCTTTTTTTAAATTTTTATTTATTTATTTATTTTTTAAACCCTTCCAACACCGGCAGTTGTCCATGCCTGGTAAACCTCCAATGGGAGGCATCTGGGGGTCTTATGACCCCCCCCCCCCCCCTTAACCACCTCAACCCTCAGTGTGGAAGAGTAGTGGCCCTACTTTTAGATCCTTACCATACCGAGAATGTGGCCAGTCACTGTCCGAAGGAAGCCATTACCCAAACCTTATGACCACAGGTGAGGGGGGAGGTGTAGACTGACCAGTCAACAGAAAGCTTTGCCTTATGACTCAACTCCCCTACAACTTCACCACTACAGTCTGCTACAGCTACCATATTACAGCTGTCGTCTGTTTCCACCAGCGACTGACATCACTCAAAGCCATCCCGGATCATCTTGTAGATACTAATTTGATATATTTCTCAATTAATAAAGTATTGTAGCTGCCCCCTACTGGCTAGTACAAAGCCTGGCCACATGCACAGGCTCTTGGGAAGCACCTATGCCAAAATGAGAGACTTAATACATATAAAATGGTCATTGATGTTTAGCGATTGTAGAGGTTGCAGTGTGTCCATATTCTCCGCTGACCTGTGTGGTTGATTTTGCGAGGTTGGTGTGTCTACCGTCATGTAGAGATGAGTGGTGGATGGTAATCTAATCTTCCTCTCTACCAGCACTGGTGGTCTCCACCGCTGCCGTGCTCTTGTCCACAGTGCCATGTTTCCGGCATGCTGTTTTAAAGATACAGTATTTTGTCTTGGTGAAAACGTGAAATGCAAAAATGGAAACAGTGAAAAAGGAAGAACCAAGACTACCATCAGAGTGGAAGCTGTGGCATGTGGACCGTATAGGGAGTAGCTAAATAACACGCATGCTTCAGGAGAGAGGAAAAAGAATATTTGAAGCTCACCCAGTAAGAAGTCCATTTAAATATTCATGCCCATTAAGAATTGCTGTATTTACATTCTTGGCACAAAACCTGCAATTTGTACGGAGTATGAATCTTATCCCCTGGCTGGGTCTGGTGTCAAACTAGATGATGCTTTTATTTAGCTGCTAATCCGCGCTGTTATAATAAAACATGGTGCAATATCACATTTCATTTTTATCCACATTCCGAGTATATACCACATGCATTTCAGCATCATTGAGATGAATACAGTAGTTGGGCCAGTTTTCATTTAAGGAAACCATATTTATTTTTCCGAAACGTTTCCGATGGATTTGCTGATTGTTGTAGATTTAATGGCTCAGACACAACAGTGTTCTACAAGGCCCCATGAGACACTACACACTACCAGGCCTCCACTAAAATCTGTCCTGTTGATGTTTATCTCGCCCTCCAGAGTCATACTTAAACACCTCTAGCCTACCTGACCTTCCACAGCTCCTGCTCAGACCCCTCATTTTCTGCTGGCTGTTTTGAACGGCCTGCCGGCACACAGCCCACTCATAAGCAGTCCATCTCCAGCAGGCCTGCTGGGTCAAACGCTGTTGATCCACTGGGGGCATCCACCCAGTGAGGCTAATTATAGGATGGACAAAAATCAAAGGGATCTAATACCACAACAACACCATGCTCCCTGGAGCTGTGAGGGACAGGCTCCAGAGATCTTTGAGTCAGAACACTTGACCTGGTTTGGAAATGTGACTCACTACAGGAAGAAAAGCCCGGTTGGGTTTGTGCAGAGATGGTTTCCACATATGATGGTGCAGTGGTTTAGTGGAACAGAGTTTATAGGCTTTGCTCTGTTGCTGTGCTATCAAAGGGCTTAGTCAGGTTATCAAGCCATTTAATGCCAAGCATCAATTTATTGATCATTTCTAAAAAGCTATATTCACTTTTTTTAACCTCCAGATAAAACTACATGCAGGATCATATCCAAACCACATACAGGGTTTGAATCTGAAGGGGGCTGATACAAGCATGGCAAAGTGGGTTATTTGTGAGACACAGGTTTAAGGAGATTGCCACTTTTTGGGCACACTTGAATGGAGCTCATTTGCCAATTAGCTGATGAGCTGAATCAGGTGGGTTTAATAAGAAGTAATGCTGGGTCCGGGTGATGTTAGAAACAGACCACCACCTATTTTCCTCACCTGTAAACTGAACTCTGTCTGTTACAGTTGTATTGCCAGCTGGTAAACATGTAGCTTATGCACCGGCTTACAAGATATGACATATAGGGTGACCTTTAACCTTTTCCATGAGTGGAAAAACTCCTCACTGAACAAAACCTGTGTACGCAAAAGCTTATAGATCAGGAATGGGGAGAAAAATGGAAGGAGAGACAGGGAAAAGGACAGAGACATAGGGAGAGAAGTGGGAAATAAAGGAGAGGAAGTTAAAAAGGGAGTGCAGTACAGGAAAAAAGGTGGAGTTAAAGTAGAAAATAACAGTAAGGAGAGAGAGAGAGAGAAAGAGTAAAATGTAAAAGAGAGAAAGATAGATGAAATGAAAGTGTGAAAGAACAAGAGAGAAGGTAATAAGGAAGTGAAAGTGGGGAAAGAAGGAGAGGAAATAAAGGAAGATGGAGAGAGAACAAAAGAGTGGAAAAGTGTCAGGAAAGATAAGGGAGAGGAAAAAGAATGGTAAAGACTAAAATAAGGACTAAAATAAAAATATAAAGCAGTTTAAAGAGTACAAACAAAAGAGTAGGAGATGGAAAAGAGATGATGGGAGGAGAGAGGGATGGAGGAAATAAAGTAGGAAAGACGTATTGAGGAATGCACTGTTGTTGTTGACAACGATGATGGTGACAACAACACATTTGTATCACTAGAATAAATAGTTAGGCTACCTATCATACAGAGAGAGAGAGAGAGAGAGAGAGAGAGAGAGAGAGAGAGAGAGAGACATAACCATCTGGGGGTTTGGATCCCCAAAATCTACAGCGGAATCACCCACTGTTAGACGGCAGCAGCACTTGGAGCACTCTCAGCCCAGTAACGGTGCTCGTTATGCTGCTCCTGCTTTGGGGGGAGCAGTTTAGCGGTGAATCGCGGATAAAGATGGCATGAGTCTGCCGGGGTGTTAAGGACCACTCCTGAACCATTCAGTTGTGATGGATATAATGCTGCATCAGCATAAAGAGCGCTGCTGCGTCTCTGACGGAGCCACGGGCCAATTAGAACAGTTCCAGAGTGGAGATGAAAGTGTTTTCAGTTCCGTCTTTGTGGCTGTTAATTCGCTCCTCATACGCCATGTGACAGATCATGCATGTGCTTTCTGGATTTGAACCTCGGAGGTGCACAGAAATCCCGGGAAAGTGAATGAACGTAGGAGGTCATGGAGGAGCCCACGCCGGCAGTCAGAGCGGGAGAAGAGGGGTCTTCACAGCAGCTCTGCATTAGTACTCTTTCTATTAAACTGGGCTTCTGTGTCACCTCTATTCGTTGGTGCCCATTCTGAAGGCACTGGAGGGAGGGAGGGAAGAAGAGAGAGGTTTTTGAAGGTTAGATAAAGGTTAGAGTTCTGAAAGCAGTCTAAACTGTTGCAGCCGTATTTGAAGCAGAGTGGCCATTTGGGCCTACACAGGGAGAAGCCATGCTGGAATATATTCTCTCGTATATGTGACCAGTGAAATATTCGTCTAGTAAAAGTAGAAGTTCCTCCCTTTAGACTCCACTTCAGTAAAAGTACTAAGTATTTTAAAAGTACTATAAAAGTAAAAGTACTGCATTACACTTACTGAGTTACTGTACACCAACACCCTACTTACAGTACACTAACACATTACACACACTGAGTTACTGTACACCAACACCCTACTTACAGCACACTAACACATTACACTTACTGAGTTACTGTACACCAACACGCTACTTACAGTACACTAACACATTACACTTACTGAGTTACTGTACACCAACACACTACTTACAGTACACTAACACATTACACACACTGAGTTACTGTACACCCACACCCTACTTATAGCACACTAACACATTACACTTACTGAGTTACTGTACACCGACACACTACTTACAGCACACTAACACATTACACTTACTGAGTTACTGTACACCAACACACTACTTATAGCACACTAACACATTACACTTACTGAGTTACTGTACACCGACACACTACTTACAGCACACTAACGCATTACACTTACTGAGTTACTGTACACCGACACACTACTTACAGCACACTAACGCATTACACTTACTGAGTTACTGTACACCGACACACTACTTACAGCACACTAACGCATTACACTTACTGAGTTACTGTACACCGACACACTACTTACAGCACACTAACGCATTACACTTACTGAGTTACTGTACACCGACACGCTACTTACAGCACACTAACGCATTACACTTACTGAGTTACTGTACACCGACACGCTACTTACAGCACACTAACGCATTACACTTACTGAGTTACTGTACACCGACACGCTACTTACAGCACACTAACGCATTACACTCACTGAGTTACTGTACACCGACACGCTACTTACAGCACACTAACGCATTACACTCACTGAGTTACTGTACACCGACACGCTACTTACAGTACACTAACGCATTACACTTACTGAGTTTACTGTACACCTACACGCTACTTACAGTTCTCTAACTCATTACACTTTACTGAGTTACTGTACACCGACACACTACTTACAGTACACTAACGCATTACAATTACTGAGTTACTGTACACCGACACACTACTTACAGTACACTAACACATTACACTTACTGAGTTACTGTAAACCAACACACTACTTGCAGTACACTAACACATTACACTTACTGAGTTACTGTACACCAACACACTACTTGCAGTACACTAACACATTACACTTACTGAGTTACTGTACACCGACACACTACTTACAGTACACTAACGCATTACACTTACTGAGTTACTGTACACCAACACACTACTTGCAGTACACTAACACATTACACTTACTGAGTTACTGTACACCGACACACTACTTACAGCACACTAACGCATTACACTTTACTGAGTTTACTGTACACCGACACACTACTTACAGCACACTAACACATTTACACTTACTGAACACCATGCTTTTTTTCCTGCTGTGTGGTTCTACATTAGCTACCTGGAATCAAGTTTCACTGCAATGGAGAACCGCTGGTTTGGTTCTGCCCAGCTGTAAGTAAAGTGAGTGTCAGTGTTATGACCCTCATCCGGCTCTTTTCACCAACGGTCTCTGTAGCGCAGCAACAGCAGAAATCCCATCCAAGGCCAGTTCTATCGTCTGCAGAGCCACGGCACCCACACACCACACGTTCCAGCAAATGTAGTTTCTGTGTCTTTAAGACTGGTCCTAAGATAAATGAGCGCCGTTCTGATTGGCTGTCCGGTTTTTGGTCCCTTTGCTTTGGACAACACTTTGCTCTCTCATCATCTACACTGCTTATATCCTCCAGGGTCATGGGGGCCACTGGAGCCTATCCCAGCGGTCACTGGGTGAAAGGCAGGAAACACCCTGGACAGATTGCCAATCCATCACAGGGAGAGAGAGAGAGAGAGACACAGACACACCACACACACCTACGGGCAATTTAGTATCTCCAACTCGCCTGACTGCATGTCTTTGGACTGTGCAGGGAAACCGGAATGCCCCAGAGGAAACCGGAGCACCCGGAGGAAAATCCACACAGACACAGGGAAAGCATGCAAACTCTGCAGGCTGTCCTTGCAGCATAGCTTCTCTATATAGGCCGTGTGGACTGGGGAGTGAGTGGTAAAACAGTAAAACTTTAATTATGTTTACATACTTAGAAAAAGTTAGGGAAATTCAGTTTTGTATGGTATGGGGGCTTCTAAAAACTAGTGTATGGTGGTGATGGATCAGGAGTAATGAACTTTTAAAACGTTTCAGTAATACACACATCTTCAAAAGAACAGTTCTACGAATGATGGAATCCAGGAGGAGACAACCGTCAAGAATGAAACTTGGTGGGTAAGTCTGACATCTCGCTGTATCGGACTAACCCAACAGCCGTGACTGTGGACATCCAGGTAGCAGTGATGCTGTCCATGAGTCATCCTGTCAGCACCGTTGGCAGACGGCTGCACCACGCAGGACTACAGGCATACAGACGGTTACGACGACTCCCCTTAACACCATGTCTTGGTGGTGTCGTGCCAGAGACTGTCATGGAGTGACTCAGAATGGCAGCGTGGGGTCATCTTCAGTGACGAGTCTCGCTTTAGTCTTGGTGGAGACGACCAACGAATCAGCGTGTGGAGACATTCTGATCAGCGTCAAGATGAACGGTTTGTTGTCACATGTCCAGAAGGCCTGGTGTCCCTCCACCTCCACCCCTACCGCACCATCTGCAGGAACTGTGTGAGGATATTCAAGCTGCATGGGATGGATTATCACAGGACACCATTAGGAACCTCTACAACTCCATACCGAGACGTCTGGCGTGTTGGGTTAGCAAATGTGGTGGGTCAATGCCATACTAAGAGACAGACTTCTGTATGTGTAGCTCAATAAATATTGATCATATCAGTCTAAACTTATCATCAGTTATTGATCCTGGTGACCTTTATCCTCCTTCCCAACAGCACAGTAATCCCGACATGTAATCCTGGGTATTTTGAAGATGAATGTAAGTAACTGTCCTTCAGTGCACTTCAAAACGATGAGGTGAATTTAATCAAGGCTTGTTAGAAACAGTACTGAAACACAGGGCTAGTCCCTTCTTTATACCGGTAATGACACTTTTGATTAACCATATTTTGGATTTCAAGGAAGTACACAGGGGCCCAGAGGCCACGAGACTTCTAAAAAGCAAATGTCAACATAAAATCAAAACCAAATCCAGAACATTCAAAGACGTTTTACAATTACCAGCATATCAGCCTAATGAGCGCAAACCTCAACGCTCCAAGAAACGCTAAGCCTTGCAGGTTTTGCTTACTTACAGTGCAAGTCAAACTGTCTTCAAACCTTTGACAGGCACAGCATGCTCAGATGAAAGATGCTGCGCTGAACTAGCAGATGACAACCTTCCATTTCTGCTTCATGTGACTAGAATAAGTGAGCAGCAACTAAACAGGGCTTGGGCTGTAGACAGAGCTGGATGAGCCTCGAAAGCCAGAGCTGCCCTGCTTAGGCAGTGGCTGGAGTTTTGTATTGTCGCAGATACCCCGAGAGAGGAGATTTCTGCTTAATCTAAGTTTTCTGGTTGCAGACGGGAAAGAAGAAAACAAGGGAAAACCCTCTTTTTTTTTTCCGCTCTTCATCTGCTCAGAGAAACCGTGTTATTGCCAGACAGAGCTGTAAGCGACCGGCTTAAGAACATCCCGTAAAGGACACTGGATCCCTCTCTGAGCCTGTAAAGAGCTTACACAGTCTCTCCCAGACTGACACGGCACATTTTCCTTGTTAATGCCACAGTGTTATTAAAAAGACTTGTATCCGGTGCCAGTGAAGTTTCTCACACCAGTGGGATGTTTTGTTTTTGCTTTGCATTTCTACCAATGGCATACATTAGCTTTATAATGGTCTCAGCATTTTGCTGAAATGGGTTTTTCCAGATGTGAAGTTCAATAGTAGTTCAACAGACGTTAACGGAATACTTAAGAGTTCAGTGAAATATTGCAGCCAAATTCTGAAAAATCTGTTCTATTTTTGAATATTGTAGTAATGATGGGCCCTAGCCCATGGGCCCATGACGGTGCAGTGGGGTAGCGCTGTTGCCTCACAGCTAGAGTGGCCTGGGTTTGCTTCCCGGTTTGGGGTCCTTTCGGTGTGGCGGTTGCATGTTCTCCCTGTGTCAGTGTAGGTTTCCTCCCACAGTCCAAAAAAATTTAGTTAGATGGGTTGGAGATTTCCGTTAGGTGTGAGCGTGAACATGTATGTCTGTGGGTCTGCCTTGGATGCCAGGATGGACTTGGTGCCTTTTGCCCAATGAGCATCAACTCTAGCATCCCCCGTGACCCAGACGGGTAATTGGCTTAGGGTATGGATGGATGGATGAATAGAGATGGATGGATGATTGATTAAATGAATGGACGAATGGACAGATGATTGAATGAATGAATGATTGAATGAATTAATCGATGATTGATTAAATGAATGGACGGACGGATGAATGAATGAACAGACGGACGGACGATTGAATGAATGGACGATTGAATGAATGAATGAATGGACGGACGAATGGATGGATGGACGGACGGATGAATGGATGGACGGACGGATGAATGAATGGACGGACGGATGAATGAGTGGACGGACGGATGATTTGACACAAATGAATTAATAGATGATTGAATGAATGGACGATTGAATAAATGGACGATTGAATAAATGAATGAATGGATATGACGGACGGAAGGACGGATGAATGAATGGATGGCTCACGGACGACGGACGAATGAATGATGAATGATGGACGGACGGACGATTGGAATGAATGAATGGACGATTGAATGAATGAATGAATGGACGGATGGACGAATGGATGGACGATGGAATGAATGGGACGGTTAATGGACGGACGGACGATTGAATGAATGAATGGACGATTGAATGAATGAACCGACGATTGAATGAATGAACCGACGGACGAATAAATGAACGGACGGACGGACGGGCGGACGAATGGATGGAAGAACGAATGAATAGACGATTGAATGAATGACGTGAGTTGACCTCCCCTAACGAGAGGAAGTAAGGGAACAAACCTTGTGACTGGAAGGTCATCGGTTTTGTTCCCGGAGCCAACAGGACATGATTGAAATGCTCTTGAGTAAGGCACCTAAGCCCCAACTGCACCTCTGGTGTCATGGAAAGGGCTGCCCACTACTCTGGGCAAATGTGGGATTCTCAAATATTTGGATCCGACCTAGGTGCACCCTAGGTGGCCTTGAAGAGACGCTTACCTGTGGTCCAAAGAGCCATTGGAATGGAGTGCTACAGCTCTGTGATGAGAGTAACTGCCTTTAAGCTTACAGGGTGTAATATTCCACTCCAAAGACACAAACTGGGAATGACATTCAAGATCTGATCTTTGAGGCAGTGCAGATTGGTGGAGAAATGTTAGAAGAGCTCCACGGTTCAGTAGAGCATGATGTGCCCTTTCCAACAAGTACATAGCTAGCCTTCAGAAAACCAGAGATATGGAGGAAATCACCAGCCTCCTCAGCTACTGCTTTTCTGGGACATTCCTGTTAGTGTCGTTATCGTGTGATCAGCAACTAGTCAACATCATTAAAAGGATTACTGTTGAGCAGTAAATTTTTATATGATCTAGTTGACTATTATTAGCAGCCACTAGGGAACCAGGTGCTGCACACAATGCACATATAGAGGTTTAAATTTATTTATATTCATTAAAATGGCCAGTGAACGTGCGTGTATCCTCCAGTTTTATATGGATGTCGATAATGATCGAAGTCACCTGTGACTATAACGTATGCTACAGCATGCACCAATATCAGCTACGATTGAATAACGCATGGACTTTGGCAAATTCCTGGGTGTAGGCCACATCCGTGTTAAGACTGGGATTTCTACATCCACTGCTGGTGGGACCACATCATGACTGTATGCTTCCACTACACCTGCAGATTCCAGCTACTTCCTTATAACACACTATGGTCTTTGGCCACGCCCACATGCAGTCCCCTCCTTTTAGCCAATCATTTAACATCTGCTCTGGAGCCCATTTCTCCACACATATGGAACAAGAACCTTTACATTGCCACCATACTGCCTCTGTTCTCAAACCTTATGTTGAATTCGTCACTACTCACCACCCCCAGGTACTTGTAGCCCCATCATCCTTCATGCAGCAGGCGCCATCTGCCTGAAGTTACTACTACACCTTACACACAAGGTGAACTTTTTTTTTTTTTTGGCCAGCTTGTACCTCTTGCCACAAATTGTGTGTGGGTGGATAAAAGTGCACATTCATCTCTGTACTGTACTTCTGTTTCAAACCATCAGATGCTGCTTCACATAAAGCATCTTCTCGGGCACAAACTCAATGTGGGCCCGACTTGCACTCAATCCATATGAGATGAGAATTCCCAGATTCCATGCGCTTTTTTTATCTATCCCTAAGTCCCTGCCTAAACCCCCATTTGTTTGCTTTAACCTACAGCCAGTAGTACTCAGTTCAGGGCAGATCCCCAAACTCACTAGATCCACCCCCTTCCCCCTGACATGAGTACTCGGTCCCCTATGTACCCAGCTGTAAACAGCAGAAGCCCTCTTTAATCCTGCCTTGAATGATCTTGTCCACCCGCCAGTGAGTTACTCACCATGTAAATGGACTTATCATGCGAATGCATTTGTATTCTCCACTGTGGCCCGATCCAAGCGTGCAGGTTTTTGGCCAGATTGCTGGTGATGTTAATGAATGCATTAATGTTTTTTATCTTCCGTTTTTTTCGGATATTTAAGATTTATTGTACTTACTGATACATATGATAACAAGTAGGGTGAATATGGAAATGGGTGCCAGCAGATTTTCCATTAACACATGGCCATAGATCGTTCTAAGTAGTCAGATTGACAATTTACATTTCTGCTCATCTTAATTTAAAACAGTTATCCTACAGATAGTGATAGTTTTTAATTGATGCGGTTAATGATTCATATTTCATCTCCCACGGGCAAACAGGGGTTGTTAATGAGCTGAAGTGGTCTTCATGCCAACTGGGTTTACTAATTCTGTCGGTGTACTTTATTAGCCTGGCCGTCATGGTTCATGTCAGCTGCACAATAAGAACAACGTCTTTTAGAAACCAACAGTCTGCTGGTGCACAGATTCACCCGGAATACTCTCTTTGTGCCATAAAAGTATTTATGTTTATTCTGACACCAACATGGCATGAACTCCAGAAGTGGGATTGTGCCCCCTAGTGGCCAAACTTCCCCAAAGGCAAAAAGGTAGTGGACCAAGAATTAGTGGAATTTGGGGGTAGGGGTGACAACTGGAGGACACATGGATGACACCCAGCTGCAAGAACCTGCTAGTAGAGGAGCATGGTGGCCTAGTGATATGGGCTGTGGTCCTCCACAGACGGTATGAGCAGGTGCTGGCAGATACATGCAGCACCCCTCACTGGCATCTGGGTAGAGCTGCTGCTGTTGCTGGTGTTAGTAGTGCAAGGATTGACACAGCAAGATGTAAGGAGTGCTCTCAGGGTCATGGCGTTCATAGTAGGAGAGACTTCAAAACGGGAATAAGCTGACGTTGTTGTTCCTGCTGCTGTGCTCAATAAAAGAGCATTCACCTAAAGTGCTTTTAAAGTTGTTGTTGTTATTGTTGTTGTTACTTACTTGTGTATGTACTGTCTATATCCAACAAGTACATGTGGAGTTGTATCCTTGTCTTGATGATTACCCATCAGACGAGTAGCCTGAATGTATTTTGTTATAGTCTACCACCATATCGTCGCTGTCCAAAGAAAAACCGGTCTCTCCATTTTTGTTGATTTTTACTTTTATGTCTCATTTGATCCCATGAGCTGCCCTTTACACTGTGTGGCAATGTCATGAAGAATGGACCAACAAAAATGGCCCAAAACTGCTTGGAAAGACGTCTGGTTCCATTGACTTCCATTCAAATTTAACAAGGTTTTAGTCTCTCCTTTAAAGTTGCCGTTTTGGAGATACCTGTTTCTTTGGACAGCAACGATATACAGGTGCTGGTCATTAAATTAGAATATCATGAAAAAGTAGATTTATTTCACTAATTCCATTCAAAAAGTGAAACTTGAATGAATGAATGAATATAATATACATTACACATTCTTTTTATTTTGATGATTATAACTGACAACTAATAAAACCCAAATTCAGTATCTCAGAAAATTAGAATATTGTGAAAAGGTTCAATATTGAAGACACCTGGTGCCACACTCTAATCAGCTAATCAACTCCAAACACCTGCAAAGGCCTTTAAATGGTCTCTCAGTCTAGTTCTGTAGGCTACACCATCATGGGGAAGACTGCTGACTTGATAGTTATATTTGTAATAAGTGGAACTGTACTGCATTTACCTTGCCTGTGTGGTAGTAATATTGGACCTCCTTCTACTTTCAGCTGAACTACCTGAAAAAATAACATTGACACCTATGTAAGTTGTTAGGTGTCCTCCCTACCTTATGGCTATGGTTAAGAGTCGATCTGTACCTCGAGCCCTTCGAGATTCGAGTACAGCTTGACTCGACCCGCCATCCCTGAAGACTCATTTAAGACAAGCGTCCAGACTCTTCTCTGTCCTGGCTCCCAGATGTTGGAATGAACTTCCACTGGCTGTCTTTAAACGCAGACTAGTGAGTGAGTGAGCTCTATAGATGTGTGTTACATGTGTATATTGAAAGACTTATACTCACAATGACCTTTCTTCACTCCAGGTATTAGCTCTGGGTTAGGTTGCCAAGTAGTGCACTTATGCTTATATATGTCTGTGTATTGATCTCTCTAAGTGTCAGCACTGGCCAGTGTTCGGGCAGTGTCTGAGCTCATGGCAAATTTTACACTGTAACTTTCTTATACTAGCTGGAAAATATTATCCAATGGAACGCTAAGCACAGTTGTAAGTCGCTCTGGATGTGTAAATGTAAATGTCCTCTTGTGAGTGAGGTTAAACACTGGCCAGCGTGGTCACAATAATAAGGCATGATAAAGAAATGCCTCACTTGGGTTGGTGATGGAGGCCACACCAGTTGTCGGAACTCTCCAAAATGCTCCTTGAACCAGTTCTGGACAACTATGGCCCTATGGCATGGTGCAATACTGCCCCCCAATCATTGGGGGGGTACATTAAGTGAACATCATGAAGGGCTGAATTGGCCAGGGGTCAGTGACCAGTCACTTTTGGGTATATTTTTGAAAAGAAAAGATCTACCTATATATCAAATACGGTATTAATAACAATTTGGCATTGGTGGTCCAGTCCCAGCATGCCAATATCATAACAATGATGTTTAATGTGAGGTAAAATATTCTACTGTGCTGTTTGGTTTGTTTGTGTTACAGTATCTATACACTCATCCACTAAAAGCACAGCTAAGTGTAGCCTATAAGTGCCTTTATGCCTGGGTGTCTCTGTGTGTGTGTGGGGGGAACCGTGTGTGTTGCATGCCATGCTGGGTGGTTATATAGGTAGTGGTCCAAAATGACGGTGCACAAATCAATTTATGTTGGCAGGCAGTGCTTTAGAGCCCCCATGAGTGGCCATTTTGGCTACGAAAATACACGAGCACAGACAGAAAGACACTCTGTGCTCTTTTCCTGCAATTTCCTTCCAGACTTCCCCAATCACCAATAACCCTGAGTGCTACAGCAATCCTCAACATCACCGAGACGCACACAGGGCATGAAAATAAGACCGATAAATTACCTGGCACATGACATGATGAGGAAAACCTCAGAGATATGAAATGGTTTTCCTCATCTGCCTTGAATTTGGATGAGAGGCTAAGCTGTTGAGTTTTACACCAGAAGAATATATCTGGGGCAGACGACAGGCTTTTTTTTATTGATCCTTTGTCCATCTGAGGTGGACAGGTGCTCAGTGCATGCTCATCAATCCTTCTTCGCCTCCTGAAGTATGATGGAGCCATGTCACAATTATCTCTGCAATGAGGCAAACTGAAATATTCAGGGATGAACATGCGGTTGAAGGTGGCTAGCCCCAATATTGATAGGAAGGAATCAAATCAGGGATAATGAAATCAGGGACTCGATACCGGGTTTTGGGATGCAGCTGTTGTGACCTGGAACGTCCAACATCAGTGGTTTGGGAGTAATCTTATTTCTACCTGAATGGGAAAACCAGGAAGCTGCAAGACAACCTGCTTCAGTCTGCCAATGTTGTTCTCGAGCTATAAGTATTTAACCCAGTGTTGCTCTATCTATCTATCTATCTATCTATCTATCTATCTATATATATATATATATATACTAAACTAAACATTACTTTAACTATTGTTTAGTAAAGCCAGTTAAGTATTTATACTGTAAGCATTCAGGAAACAGACATTGAGATAGTGAGGTCCTACAAGTACCTGGGTGTTTACCTCAACAACAAGCTGGACAGACAACACTGCTGCACTCTACAGGAATGGTCAGAGCAGACTACACCTCCTGAGGAGACTCAGGTCCTCCGGAGTGCAGGTGCGCTCTACGATGCTGTGGTGGCATCAGCCATCTTTTATGGAGTGGTCTGCTGGGGCAGCAGCATCTCCACTGCTGACAGGAAGAGACTGAACAGAATCATCAAGAAGTCCAGCTCTGTCCTGGGGTGTCCTCCTGACCCAGTGGAGGTGGTGGGGAACAGGAGAATGAGGACTGTGTTCAAACACATGCTGAAGAACCTGTCCCACCCCATGTACCACTCTCTGGAAGCACTGGGCAGCTCCTTCAGTGCCCGGCTGCTGCACCCGCGGTGTGTGGAGGAGAGGTACGGCAATAGTAACCGCTCCCCTCCAGTTGGATCTATTTCTATAGCTACTCACTGCATAATCCTGTCTTCTGGATTTATATTTTTAGTGTTTATTTTTACTGTACTTTTTGTATATAGGTCTTATTTATTATACTGACACTATATACTGACACTTCTGTTCTTTCCTCTGTGCTGCTGTAACACTGCAAATTTCCCCACTGTGGGATCAATAAAGGATTATCTTATCTTATACTAATACTTATATAAGCATTTCCCTTTCTCCAGAGAGAACCCTTCTTAGTTACACCAATTAAAGTTAGTAAAGTTTTGCTACGGCTTCATCCATCCATAAAAACATTTTCCTGTGTCCTTCTGGCTTGTCCATGTGGCCATTAGCAAACTGCAGACGGGCAGCAATGTTCTTTTTGGAGAGCAGTAGTTTTCTCCTTGACATCCGGCCATGCACGCCATTGTTGTTCAGCGTTTTCCTGATGGTGGACGCACAAACATTTGCCATTACGAGGCCTTTAGTTGTTGCTAGGGTTCCTTTTGTAACCTTGCAGACTATTACTGGTCTTGCTCTGAGGGTAATTGGTGGTCGTTGGTGGACCACTCCTGGGGAGGGAATGATGTGTTCTGTTTGTACGCTGATGGTGCATGGTGGAGTTCAAACTCTTTGAAGGTGGTTTTATGTCCTATTCCAGTCTGATCATCAACAACCCTTCTACTGAGTTTCCCTGAAGTCATTTTTGTTTGTGTCATGATTCACAAACATGCTGTGAAGGAACAGGGATCAATCAAAATGGGATATTAAATACAACAGGGGTGTGCACTCACACCTGATGGTCATCCCATTGATTGAAAACACCTGACTCTAATTTCACTGTCACGTTCACTGCTAAATCTAGGGGTTCACATAGATCTCACAGATATATAGCACTGAAACATTTTCATAAATAAATAAATACAGGGGTTGGACAATGAAACTGAAACACCTGTCATTTTAGTGTGGGAGGTCTCATGGCTAAATTGGACCAGCCTGGTGGCCAAGTATCTCATTAATTGCACAGTGCACCAGTAAGAGCAGAGTGAGTGAAAGGTTCAGTTAGCAGGTAAAGAGCACAGTTCTGCTCAAAATACTGCAATGCAACACACAGCATTATGGGTGACATACCAGAGTTCACAAAAGAGGACAAAACTGTGAGTGCAACGTCTTGCTGGGCGCATCTGTGTGACCAAGACAGCAAGTCTTTGTGATGTATCAAGAGCCACGGTATCCAGGGTTTAATGTCAGCATATCCACCAAGAAGGACGAACCTCAACCAGCATCACGTAGTGACCTGGCCACTATCCTGCAAGAAGCAATGGCTTAGACTCCCTCTGACCACTGTGCAGGACGCAGTATATGTCATTCCCAAGACCAACTGACGCTGTATTGGCCGCAAAAGGAGGCCCTACACCATACTAATAAATGATTGTGGTCTAAAACCAGGTGTTTCAGTTTCATTGTCCAACCCCTGTATATACATTTTATATATCGTCACTGTCCAAAAAACCAGGTATCTCCAAAATGGAAAATTTATAGAAGAGACCAAAACCTGATCTAATTTGAATGGGAAGTCAATGGAAACAGACGTCTTTCCAAGCAGTTTTTTGGGCATTTCTGTTACCAGGCCCATTCTATTGAGATGTTCCACCCAGGTCGTAAATAACATAAGCGTTAGTGTGGATCAAAAAGAGGCATAAAAGTAAAAAATCAAAACCAAAAATGGAGATACATGTTTTTTCTTTGGACAGGAACTATGTATATAATATGGCTCCGTCATCCAACCTAACTATTACCATATTTTAACCTCTATCTATGTATCTCATAATTGTATACAAGAAAACATATACAATGTCTGATTTTTTTTTAATCCGTCGTTTTGCATGACTTGAAATCGAATGGTCTGGTGTTGACTGTAGTACATTAATACACACATTATTGTATGGATATGAATTTCATTAGCTTTATTGGGAAAGAAGGTACAGGTTTACCATGAAATCATTAAAAGATTGACAAATTTTAGACTGAATCTATGATCTATATTTACATGATCTACACATACCAGAAATTTTTTTAGTGTCATCTTCAATAAACGTGCCGGGCTAACATGTTTAACACACCATGCCAGATGTCGCCAACAATGGACTTGTAGAGGTTCCTAATGGCAAAGTCTTTGTGATTAATCCAGCCCATGCAGCTGCTGAATAATCGGCGGAGGTGACTAGTTCACTGTCCTGAGATTATGCTGGATGGATGGGGTGCAGACGGTGCGCCGAGTGACAACACAGAGCCCCTCTCTGGAACGTGGTGATGGTGTGGACAAATCACATGTCCCAGCGCTCGCGCTTGGTTGCTTACTGACCACAGTTTCTACTATACAATGGAATTAGGTCTAGAGTACAATACTCACCACCAAACACAGCTCGCCCTTCATTCTGAGTCACCTCCATGACGGTCTGTCCACAGATACGCAGTTCTAGTCTATTGGGTGAATTGACGTGCTGATAAGGGCAGTTGTCATATACATGTGTGTGCTGTAGTCTATGTAATCGTCCAGCCATCTGCTAATGGTGCTGGGCACTAACAGGGATGACTCATGGTGGCATCACATGACTCGCTGAATATCAGCAACCATTGATGTCTGACGTCACTTGATGTTACACCGATAGTCCAACTACCTACCTACCTTTATCTCTTCTCCCATATCTCTGCATCTGAGGACAGGCCTCCCTTCTGCGGTGTAGCTATTCTTTATGATGAGAGTATTCTTTGGCCGTATTCAAACTACATTACTCTGCCCTGTTACCTTTAAAGTGTGACTATCAGTCAGGTGACTCTCTGTGTTATGTATTCATTCAGACACATTTCAGAGCACACACTGTGTATAAAACATTACATCCCTCAGTGAGGAGCCTGTTCTGTCCGGTGGCCTGAGTAAGCAAGGCTTTGGTCTTCTGAGGTAAGGTCGCAGTGAAGGAGAGGATGCGGGTACGGAGGTAGGTTGCTCTACACTGATTCTTTTGGTGATTGAGCTGATTGGTGCATCTGCTGTTTTGTGTGTCATTCCAGTACACCCCGTTTTGGGTGGTCAGAACTCAATCATTCTCAGTAACCAACAGACCCCCCTCATGCCGGAGCCGTGCGGAAGCACCCAGAACATCACTTATTTATTGCCGATTCCATCCTCCTAGTTCTGTATATCAAACCAGAGAATCAATTTTTCGAGTCACAAAAGCTTCAGCTCCGTATCGCTCCACCTAGCCATTACACTGCTGACGGCTTACGACTCAATGCAGGGGCCAGCGCGTGATCTGCCTGTCCATTTTGATCCCTTCATAGCCCTTTCAAAAAATCGCTAGCAGGACAAGAAATCTGACCTACACAGATGAAGTGCTCAGAGCGACGGCTACGATGTTAAAGCCAAAAGAGGACGAGTGCAGCAGCAACTAAGCGACAGACACTCAGCCTAGCTTGTTTTCAATCAGGATTGCGGAATACGGACGTGACTCTCTCTCTGTCGTCTCTCTCTCTACTCTGTCCCTCTCTCTACTCGCTCTCTGTCTCTTCTCGCTTTCTCTCTCTGTCCTCTCCGCTCTCCTCTCTCTCTCTCTCTCGGTCTTCTCTCTCTCTGTCTCTCTCGCGGAGACTGTCGGGGGGTGTCAGATCATCTCTCTCTGTCTCTCGCACTTCTCTTTCTCTTCTCTCTCTCTTCATGTACTCAGGTCTCTAACTCTCTCTCCTTACTCTCTCTCTATGTCTGTAGGCTGTCCCTCATCACTATTTTATTTTTTCTCTGCATTTATCTACTTTAAATGTAAACTCCTAACTCCAATTTCTTTTTTTTTCTCACTCTCTGCTCTCCTAGCATGTCCTTCAGTAATCTCGTGGTTTGCTCTCCCCTTAACTCTCTCCTTTGTCTTTTTCAGGCCTTTCTATCTTTTAACACCTACTTTCCATCCCTTTGTTTAAATATCTTTATCTCCCTCTTCTTTTTCTGTTCCCTCTGCTCTTGGTATTTTTCAATGCTTTTTTTACGTTTCTTTAATATTTGCTTTCATTGTCCCCTAGTCTCTCAATAGTTCATATCTTTTTCCTTTCTCTCTCCTTCGCTCTCTTTCCACAGTTCATTCTCTCCTTTTTCATTGTTTCCACCACTTTTCTCCCTTCACTCACTTTGCTTCTCTTTTTTCATTTTTATCTTTTTCTTTTTTCATTTTCCCAGTTTCCCGTCTCTCCATGCTTAATTCCATCTCGCTACCTCTCTTCTCTCTCTCTCTGTCTGTCTCTGTGTCTGTCCTCCCTCCTCCTCTCTCTCTCTCTCTCTCCTCTATCACTGTCTCTCTCTCTCCTCTCTCTCTCTCGCTCTCTCTCTGTCTGTCTCTGTGTCTGTCTCTCTCTGCTCTCTCTCTCTCTCTCTCTCTCTCTCTCTCTCTCTGTCTGTCTGTCTGTCTGTCTCCTTCTCACTATTTATTTTTTCTTTCTTTTCTACTTTAATGTCTCTCCATTTCTTGTTTTCTCACTCTCTGCTCTCTACATCCTTCAGTATCACTCTTTACTCCCCTCACTCTCTCTCTTTTCTACTCTTTCTCTTTTCAGCAGTCTTTCTGTCTTTACCCTACTTTCCATCCCTGTGAATCTTTTTATCTTCATTCTCTCCTTCTTCATTGTTTCCACTCTTTGTCTTTTTCCTTCTTTTCATTTTCTCAGTTTCCCCTGTCTCTCCACGCTTAATTTTCTCTCTCTCTCTCTCTCTCTCTCCTCTCTCTTCTCGGCTCTCTCTCGTCTCTCTCTCTCGCTCTCTCTAGTAGATATTTTTCAACCCAACTTACCATTTTTTTTGAGCTGTGGCCAAGGGTTCGCCCTGCTCCATATAGCCCCTGGCTTGTCTGAGCTCTCGCATTTTGCGAGCTC
>JAMWET010006107.1:0-37500 GCA_024036415.1 Prochilodus magdalenae
TTTCGCTTTTTTCTTTAATGCCTTTCCCCTACTCCCTTCTCCTTCCCCCATTCCCACATCATTGCTTCTTCTACAACCCGCATCGACCCCATCACTCCTTGAATACCAGCTACTTCACCCCACCCTCTGCCCTGTACAGCCCCGTCACTCTGAGCACTGGTTTACACCTCTGCTCACACCACGGTCACCACTATTAGGATGAACACTGATATCACGCTCTGTGTCTGTGTTGTCTGTGTGTCGGCAGGACCTGGGGTTAGAGGGCACGTCTCTGAACGACATCCTGTACAAGAACGCCGCCTTCCTGAACCTGGTGGACCCCATTTCTCACGAGCTGCTCCTGAGCCTCGCCAGAAGAACATGCAGTTCCCAAGGGTAAGACTGACCTATCCCCAGTTCCGGAGTCCTCCACTGATTCATCACAGGTTCAAATCAACCACCACACTAAAACCATCCTCCATCAGCTCCACCACCACCATAACGGACACTCTGTAGGTGTACAGGTCCCGACTGTAAGTCCATCTGTTTCTCTGTGTACTGTATTACCCTGTTCTTCAGTGGTGCAGGACCGCCCACAGGACCACCACAGAGCAGTTCATAGTGTGTGGTGTGGTGATCAGCAAAGTGAACATTGACGGATGGTGTTCACGTCAAAACCTTTACCCGTCCCCAACAGTTAATCTCTAATACAACAGAACTTCTGTAACTGCACATCTCTCCTGACAAAACGACCTTCCCATAATAATCCACCATATAGGGAACGTCTACGAGTCATGCGCTCCGTCCTGTCCCGTCCTAGATTTCTCCACGTTCCGAGTCTGTAATCTTCTTAAGTGTCGCCTTCCATTTCCCACGAGGCCCCTTCCTGATAAGAACAGATGATATACGGCTCTGCAGATACGGATCAGGGAGACTGAGGCGGACAGGCGGCGGATTTCCTACATCTCTACGTCGCAACATCTCAGCGTTGAGATCCGATCTGATAAAGGAGAGCCCAGATTAGACTGCGCGTGAGTGGGCAGGGGGTGTTGGTAAAACCTCTCTGAGAGCAAATCCCCATGTAGAAGCTTTCATTGGGAGCGCGCTGATCTGCGGTGAACCCCAGGGAACCCCGCGATGGTTAAAGGAATGGTCTGGTTGGAGAGACGTTAGGAGACGGTCCCAGTGCTCCTCCCTAAACAGGAGTGTGGTAAAGCAGAGCCCAGCCCCCGTGACGGAAGTTTAGCTTCTGGAGTGTGCATCGTTAGTAACCTAAGATGTGCCTAATGTAGCTTACAAGTCCGAAAAGCTCATGTTCACAGATTACCTGGTGCTAACCTCGCATGCCTACATCCATCGTGTACGTGAGGGAAGCTTATTACCCTGCCCTTGTCTAAGTCAGCTCTTATCTATCAGCACACCTGTACACATTGTCTAATGTCTGATGGCTACTTCTAAACACGGGCTAAAATACAGACGTTAGAAAATAGAGGTGTGCTGATGGACAGATGGACTGGGGCGAGCGCTGAGCTAGAATCCAGACGGGGTCCATTCAAACACCGCAGCAACCGGGACAAGGCGGACCGGACAGGAGGACAGGGTCAGGAAACAAGCGGACGTCAAACCAGGCCAACAGTCAGAACAGCGTAAGGAACCAAAACGCAAAGAGTACGTCCATAACACGCATAACGCCAGTAACCAGAGTAGCAGCCGAGCGCTCATCACCAGGGAACCGCTCGTTCCCTTCACAGTGAGCCGTGGGAGTCAGGAGACATCTACACACAACTAAATTAACACAGGTGGTGAAGACAGTACTCTCGGGGTCTCGGAGCCGACCACAGAACGGGATTCGGTAGATGGCGGACATGATGACAGTGATGGTACATCGGTGTGGGTGGTTTATGGGAAAGTGGTGTCCGGAGACAGGAATCATAGTGGTAGAGGAGAGAGTCAGCAAGGCGTAGACACTCTTGGATGCTTTCACGTTAAATTAGGACACCACGCCTGCGCCACAAGGGCTCAGGACGAGGCGGCAGGATGTGAGAGTATTTAACAAACAACAAACAAGATAAAACAAACAAGACAAAGCAAACAAGATAAAACACAAAATAAAACAAGATAAAACAAACAAGACAAAGCAAACAAGACAAAACAAACAAGATAAAACAAACAAGATAAAACAAACAAGACAAAGCAAACAAGACAAAGCAAACAAAATAAAACAAGATAAAACAAACAAGACAAAGCAAACAAGACAAAGCAAACAAAATAAAACAAGATAAAACAAACAAGACAAAGCAAACAAGACAAAGCAAACAAAATAAAACAAGATAAAACAAACAAGACAAAGCAAACAAGACAAAGCAAACAAAATAAAACAAGATAAAGCAAACAAAATAAAACAAGATAAAACAAACAAAATAAAACAAGATAAAACAAGATAAAACAAACAAGACAAAGCAAACAAAATAAAACAAGATAAAACAAACAAGACAAAGCAAACAAGACAAAGCAAACAAAATAAAACAAGATAAAACAAACAAGACAAAGCAAACAAGACAAAGCAAACAAAATAAAACAAGATAAAACAAACAAAATAAAACAAGATAAAACAAGATAAAACAAACAAGACAAAGCAAACAAGATAAAACAAACAAAATAAAACAAGATAAAACAAACAAAATAAAACAAACAAGACAAAACAAAACCAGTGAGGCCTACAGACGTGGAGACAAAACACCAAGCTAGAACAAAGGGAACAGCAGGGAGTATCAATAAACAAGGACTAACGAGGAACACCTGGGAAGGGGCGGAGCTACAAACTAAGGACAGGTGAGAGGACTGACAAAAGGGCGGAGACAGGGGGAGCATTAACCACTGTGTAGAGTTCTGATAGGTTAGAATCTTAATGACTGAAACATGATGATGGTTCGTGTGTTAATCGGTGGAGTTCAGCGTTAGTGGCTGAGGCACGTGGTCGGGTCAGGGCAGGTTAGCCACCATGCTAAGGATATCGGGCTATGACGCCTCACATTGTGTGGTTTTAGATTGTAGCTCCAAGACGCTGGAATGAAACTCTACTGACACCTCCCCTTTAAAAACGCCCACATCACAGTGAAGCCGTCATGTCCGAGGCAGTTGGACGGGACGCCCTCCGTGAGCGTCGTGGTTGCCCAGTCCTGTGCTCATAGTGTGTGGTTATATTTGGGCTGACGGAGTACGTGACAGTGTGAAGGAGGTTCTTCGTTCACAGCTCGTTCCGGGCCGCCTCCTCCCACCCTCCCCCTGCGGCCGACGGATGCGGTTCCCTATCCTTAATTCCTACCGCTCCGTCTCTACAGGCTGGAGTGATTTATCCACACGGAGGGATTAGGCTGGAATATCTGAATCCAGATTGAGAAATCTAACTTTGTGTGGCTCAGACTGGACGACCGCAGTGTGTGGATGTCAGGCAGGCCTTCAGGCCTCGGGAGCTCAGTGGGGGGTCACTGGTCCTCACGCTTGGGCGTGATGGATAGATTGAACACGGCTCTTTTTTTTTTTCCCCATTTCACCCAAGCAAGCTGGGGTTACTTACTTACCCTAATCCAGCAGGATGTCCCGTTTTATACAGGGTTGCCAGATTGGGTGAATTCAGGTGAATCAAATCAAATCACTTTTATGAAGGTGAGAGAAACACTTAGGTGCAGAGTCCCTTACAGTACTTCAATACAAACACATACATTAGACAATAAATATATACAATACTAAACACTCAAATCTGTCTATACTAATTTACAGTTACGAATAAAAATTATTAATAAAAAAATATATATATATATGTATGCCTCCGTGTTTGTGTCAGTGTGTTAATGTGTGTGTGTGTGTTGGTGTGTGTGTGTGTTAGTTTGTTTGTGTGTGTGTTAGTGTGTGTGTGAGTGTGTGTGTTAGTGTGTGTGTGTGTGAGTGTGTGTGTGTGTGTGTTAGTGTGACTGTAAGTGTGTGTGTGTGTGTGCATGTGTGTTAGTGTGTGTGTGTGAGTGTGTGTGTGTGTGTGTGTGCTAGAGTTGGTGTGTGTGTTTGTTTGTGTGTGTGTGTGCGTGTTTGTTTGTGTGTGTGTGTGTGTGTGTGTTAGTGTGTGTATGCCTCTGTGTTTGTGTCAGTGTGTTAATGTGTGTGTGCTAGAGTTGGTGTGTGTATTAGTGTGTGTGTTTGTTTGTTTGTGTGTGTGTGTGTGTGTGTGTGTGAGTGTGTGTGTCACAGCACTAATACAGGACAGATCCTTCCTGTTCCAGCTGTATGAAGTTTATATTGTAAGACCAGCTGAAAGTAAATATGTTTGTTTGTTTGTTGATCCTTGTTTGTTTGTGTGTGTGTTGGTTTGTTTGTTTATCTTTGTGTGTTTGTTTGTTGGTTGGTTGGTTGATTTTGTTTGTTTATCTTTGTGTGTTTGTTTGTTTATCTTTGTGTGTTTGTTGGTTGGTTGGTTGGTTGGTTGGTTGGTTGGTTGGTTAGGACTCTGACATGCTGAAGTCGACGGATAAGATCTGCAGGCAGCTGATCTATCACCTCACTCCGCACTCTAAATGGCTGAGACAGAGCTATGAGAGCCGGAGGGAAAGCTCAGGCCTGGTAAGTCGCTTATTACCCAACACCACACGCCCTACTAGCCCAACACACTACTACACAACAAAGGCTGCTTATTACCCCAGCATTAGCTCATTATTACTCAACACCATGTAGGCATTTTATTACCCAATATTGTTGCAACCTGCTTTTTGACACCAAACATTGTTAGTACACCAACACCATATAGCCCTGTATATTACCCAGTACGTACCATGCCGGCTACTTATTACCCAACACAGTATAACCTTACCTTTTAAATACTTCACAGTCACTGTTTATTACTCCAAAATAACCACATGCTGTTTAGTTACCCAACACACATATAGCAGCCTATGTTTTATTACCTAATACTGTACAGCCAGTTTAATACCCAACACTGTTTATTATTCAACACGACACACCTTATTTTTACCAAACACCACACCTCCTTATTATTACCCAACACCAAATACTCTGTTTATTGCCCAACACCACACTATCGCCTGGGTATTATCCCAACACCATAATTTCTCATTCACTGTGTGTTAGAGTTGATTCCATGAGCAGTTCACGCTGGAGCGACTGGAAGTCACAGTGTGAGTGCTGCCAGCGGGCCTTGGTCCGTGATGAATGTTAATGGAATTCAGAGCTCGTTAGTGCGATTCAGCCACGCACGTTAATCACACAGCCCCGACACATACACGGAAATGAAATACATCGATCTGAATATTTAGAAGAGGAATTCATGGATACGCTCTCGCCGCGTAGCATGAACCGGAGGAACGTATTGTACAGTGAGTCATAGTCTCCATAGGTGGTGAAGGTAACCAGAGCATCCCCTCCTAAAAAGCTCCCTCACAGGAAGTTGCCCTATACATGGAGGTGGTTCTGAATACGCTGCGCCTGATGTCTGAGATGCTGTTTTATGCTAGTGTTGGAGAAGATTCTCAGCCTTAAACTCCATTCATGGTGGAGGATACACTGCTGCAGGGCGCTTGTGAGTGTCAAATAGTCCCCCAAAGGAACTTAGTATATTCCAGGTTTTCCAGAGATTTTCATACCAACATTCCATACAAACACACTCAGAGGACACATGCAGGTTCATTGGTGGTTTCTAGATAGTCAATACAGTATGTCTATATGTGTGTTCTAAGACATGGAGAACCCCTGTTGTCTTTTAAATTTGGGTTCCGCATGCACACGATCATCACTCTAAACGAGATCCACATGCACCTCCTGCCTCCTTTTATAATTTTGTGTTTCCAGGGGAAACGAAGATGTAACCACTGTCAGTCATGCGAATGGTATTGGTTGATGCATGCTCGTGTTCAGCGGTTTATTTGATAAAATCTGAGTACGGATGTAAGATCTGAGGATGACGGAAACACCCTGAGCCTGTCGTTCCCGGGTCTGCGACGGTCCCTGATACAGTGCAGTAGGTGCTCCGGGGCTTTTGGAAGCAGGACCTGCTGAGTGCATTCGGTCCCAGACGAAACCACAGACCCCGGCATCACCGGAGAGCTGTTAACCAGACCAGCCTGATCGATATGTGATCGATCTATATCAACACCATAGTGAGAGTGTTGTGTGTTGAAGTGTGTGTGTGTGTGTGTGGAAGTGTGGAAGTGTGTATGTGTGTGTGTGTGTGTGTGGAAGTGTGTATGTGTGTGTGTGTGTGTGTGTGTGTGTGTGTGTGTGTGTGTGTGTGTGTGTGGAAGTGTGTATGTGTGTGTGTGTGTGTGTGTGTCTGTGTGTGTGTGTGTGTGTGTGTGTGTGTGTGTGTGTGTGTGTCGAAGTGGTAGTGGTGTTGGTATGTGTGTAGTGTGTGATGTGTGTGTGTGAGGAGTGGTGTTCACGGAAGTGTGTGTAGTGTGTGTGTGTGTGAATGTGACGTGTGTGTGTGTGTGTGGAAAGTTGTGTATATGATACTCTATGTGTTTGGTGTGTGTGGAAGTGTGTACGTGTGTGCGGTGTGTGTGTGTGTGGTACTGCGTGAGGACCACACATTCAGATGACGTGTATGTGCGCGTTTGTGTAGGAGACGACAGTTGGATCAGCAAGCTTTGGTGTTCTGTGTTCTGTGTTGGGTTCTCGCCAGGGCTCCGAGAGTGACTCTGAGACAGTGCAGGCTGGAGCCTGTTCCACAACCCAGAATTAGAAGTGATGATGAGAGAGAGAGAGAGAGAGAGAGAGAGAGAGAACGAGAGAGGTGGTGGTGGGGGGAGAGTTCTAGACGTTTCCAGACTTCAGATAAACGGAGTCTGACTGTTCTACTGGAAGCTGAACTGAGCTCCTCGGTTCCTGTACTGTGCTGGATGGAACAGTAATCAGCGGAGCACATCATTCAGACTGGTGGCTAGGTAGCACACTGTGAGGGATTTGGGTTGAATGTTGTTAGGGTTCTAGATTTATTAAGGTACAAACCAGCGAAGAGCAGAACATCCAAACTGATCCGAGGCAGAGATCAAAGACTTGCTGGTCAACAGTGAGTGCCAGTACATGCAGTCGGATTTCTGCAGTTATCCGTTTCCTCCGGTGGTTATGTAAACAGCGTACTCCCGATTTCTCAGAATCGGATTGAGGCAGGTGTGGCATGCAAATAAGGTCCGTTCTAGCTAACCATTAGTCCTGTCTGAGACGTTGGGAAGATCTCAGCCTTATAATACTCCATTCATGGTGGAGGGATACATTGGCTGCAGGGCGCTTGGTTGTAGGTCAAATAGTCCCCCAAAGGAACTTAGTAATTTCCAGGTTTTCCAGATTTTCATCATCACATTCCAATACACACATTGTGACACGTGTTAGGTGTCACTGGTGGGTTAGATAGTGTCTATGTGTGTTCTAGACATGGTGCCTAAGCGCATGTTTGGTGTGAGATGGTTCAGATGGTTCCGACCCATCAAATCCGGAAAGTTGGTGTTTACAGGGAGAAACCCCTGGTTCCCATCAACCACCACCTACTGTTACACGAACACCTGAACCACCTCACACCAGACCGTTTGAAACGTTAATGGATTCGGGTGTGGACGCGGGTGTGACATATGGGGAGATGGGGCTGATACACTGCTGCAGCGCACTGTAACCCTACAACAGTATAATGCACCTGTAAGGATACGGTGTTTGCTGATAAAATGGCCACCACAGCGCATTCCAAAGCTCCTTCTGGGCATCGGGATGTGTGGCTGTTAGCCTGGAGCCTGATTGTGAACCACACATCACCGGAGCTCAATATGAGTAGCAATGCTCCTGGGCAGAGGTGCAGTGCTGGACACAAAAAATTACACCACCGAGGAGAGGAGAGCAGGAACAACGACTCTGACACAACGCTATGGGGGACAGAGAAGATTTTCACACCCATACAGTAATCCTCTATACAGAACCGCTGCACCCAGGGTCTGGAGGATGTGGGGTTGAGGAAACGCTGTTGGGAAGGGAGATAAAGGGTGACCAGGGGATCAATAATCTGGTGATAAGTTTAGACTGATATGATCAAGATTTATTGAGCTACACATACAGAAGTCTGTCTACTCACACGTCTGCTATATGACAACGTCGGGCCGCCGTGTTCGCTAACCCAACACGCCAGACGTCTTGGTATGGACCTGTAGAGGTTCCTAATGGAGTCCTGTGATAATCCATCCCATGCAGCTTGAACATCCTCACACAGTTCCTGCAGATGGTGCGGTAGGGGTGGAGCTCTGGTTCCAGCATGCTGTCCAGAATGTCCGGCCCCCAGATATGCCACTGCTGATAACTCTTTCCCAGGATTCCCAGATCCTGTGGGAAATGCCTCAGTGTTGTAAAATGAGAGTTCTGTCCGGTAAAGAAACTCTTCCCAGATTGGGTCTCCTTCTGAACCTGCTGATCTGGGAATCCTGCCCGAAGGGTGGAGGACACTTCCTGCTCCACTCTAAATAAGCAGCTCCAGTAAACCGTAGGAGCGTACGGTGATCATACTCCAGCTCGACTCTAGACTGTTGGAGCACTACAGCGTAAATGGCTCCTGAGCGAATCTGAAGTATTCCAGACTGCCTGGAGGAGTATCCTTACGGACGACGGAGGAGCACTAGCTGCAGCACGTTCGGCCCACCGCTCCTCTCCGAGTCACAATAACGGAAATAACTCGGGATGTTTTGGGTCTGTGTTTGGGGGCAGAATTTTAAAGGTCTTCAACACGAACTCACTCGGACACTTTGAATTCCGATGCCCTCGTTGTATCCTGCAGACGAACTCTTTACAAATCAGGAATCCAGTGTCACCGGCGGACGTGGCCGTCTCTGTGAGGGTACACGTGTGGTGGTCCGAGGTGCAGGTGGATCAGCAGCTGCTCCTGCAGGAAGGTGAGAGTTTGAGGCCAGCTCTCATCATAGGTGTGAAAGCATCCACTCAGGTGGAAAACAGCCTTCACCATGCCAACGCCTCCACACCAATCTCCGCTATCTCCCCGCTCACCACTATCTCCTCCCTCTCCCGTTTATCTGCCGGAGCTCTCATTCCCTCTTCCCGGATGAGCGATTTCTTCTGCCTGGACGTTTCAGAAAGGAGTCTGACTCACAGTTTGAGGGGTGGGGTGGGCGTGTGACTCTGGGTTCTCTGGCTCCTTCATTCTGGTTCTGCTCAGCGGTTAGTTGCGGATCCATAGTCCGTAACTTTACCAAAATCCCAGAAACAGTAATTAGCCGGTCACTGAGCTCTCTGGTGTAGCGATGGCCGTCTGTGCCTGAGTAAATTCACCCCCACCCGTACAGGAACCATCAACCGTACTGAGAACAGCCATACCATACCAAAACCCACTGCGGACCTTATTCGGAACCATCAGCCGTACCAAGAACAGCCAACCCGTACCAAAACCCACTTCGGACCATATCGGGAACCATCAACTGTACCGAGAACAGCCAAACCGTACCAAAACCCACTTTGGACCATATCAGGAACCATCAACTGTACCGAGTACAGCCAAACCGTACCAAAACCCACTTTGGACCATATCAGGAACCATCAACTGTACCGAGAACAGCCAAACCATACCAAAACCCACTGCGGACCGTATCAGGAACCATCAACCGTATCGGTACCAGCCGAACCGTACCATAATTAAATCTTATATACGGTTTCTGTGCCGCATGTTTGTTGTTTGCGAGGTGAACCAGGCTACTGGAGAAAGGAGGCGTCAGATGATCCTCAGACTGTCAGCGTACGTGCTGCTCCTTTTCTCAGAGTGTTTTTATAAAGCAGCCTCTTTACAGCCCCCTACACTGGGGGGCTCAGTCGGGCGATGGTGTCAGCAGGACTGATCAGACAGCAGAGGCACAGACCCTCCAGAAGCAGCGCCGTGTCTGTGCTCAGTCCTTCAGACCCTCTGAAATGCACTGCTGGTTGGCTTCTGCAGGACACACACCGCACACTGCATTAGCGTCTTCTGCTGCCTCGTGCAGCACCGCAGCCCAAGGAACGCTACCAGAGGGGAATCCGTGTGTCCCGTTTCTTTTGGGAATGTGGGTTTCCGGCCAGGACTTGCTGAATGTCCTCGCTTGTTGAGTCACTTGGTGCTTTTTCTGTCATGATGAGTGTGTGGTCCCCACAAAGGGCTGAATACAGGACCACACACGCACTTGCATGCAAATGTATGTTTGAGTGTCAGGCTTCCAAACAGGTCTCTTGTGAGCATGTGTGTTAGCAACCGTTCCCACGGCAATGAGATCAGAGAAAATGTCTCTTGCCGTCTTCAGCAGGTTCCTCTGTCCGAACAGCAGGGCCGACGCTGATTACCATCCCAGACACTGAGCTTAAATAACCCTGTATATGAATTATATATATGAATTAACACACTCAGCCCTTCAGAGGGTACCAAGATTTGTTCTAGAACCACAACAACGTACTAACCATGTAACGGGTTCTGTTTCCACTCGTGTCCTTCAGTAATGTTTATGTTTACGGAGTTTAGCTGAGGCTCTTATCCAGAGCAACTTATGATGTTGATCATATTACAAGGTGGTGCTAGGAGTCTTTTCCAGAGGAGTCTTTTCCTAAGGAGTCTTTCCCAGAGCAACTTACCATGTTGATCATATGACAAGGCGGTGCTAGGAGTCTTTCCCAGAGGAGTCTTTTCCTAAGGAGTCTTTCCCATAGCACCTTACGATGTTGATCATATTACAAGGTGGTGCTAAGAGTCTTTCCCAGAGGAGTCTTTTCCTAAGGAGTCTTTCCCAGAGTGATTTACGATGTTGATCATATTGCAAGGTGGTGCTAGGAGTCTTTTCCAGAGGAGTCTTTTCCTAAGGAGTCTTTCCCAGAGCACCTTACGATGTTGATCATATTACAAGGTGGTGCTACGAGTCTTTCCCAGAGGAGTCTTTTCCTAAGGAGTCTTTCCCAGAGCGACTTACGATGTTGATCATATTACAAGGTGGTGCTAGGAGTCTTTACCAGAGGAGTCTTTTCCTAAGGAGTCTTTCCCAGAGCGACTTATGATGTTGATCCTATTACAAGGTGGTGCTAAGAGTCTTTCCCAGAGGAGTCTTTTTCTAAGGAGTCTTTTCCAGAGCGACTTACGATGTTGATCATATTACAAGGCGGTGCTAGGAGTCTTTCCCAGAGGAGTCTTTCCCAGAGGAGTCTTTTCCTAAGCAGTCTTTCCCAGAGTGATTTACAATGTTGATCATATTACAAGGTGGTGCTAAGAGTCTTTCCCAGAGGAGTCTTTTCCTAAGGAGTCTTTCCCAGAGCGACTTACTCTTGATCATATCACATGGCTAGAAATGCCCGACACGGGTTGGAAGAGCATCACCAAGACTTCCGAGTACTACCCTGGGCTGGGGCTAGCTGGTTAGCATGCTAACCTCAGTAGATATCTCTGATACATGGACGTCTTTAACACACCGTCACGCCTATTACTACTTAACATCCATTTTAGTTCATGTTGGAATGTTTTAAAACGAAACCTCACACATGTCCATACACAACCGATTCCTCCTACACATGACCGCATGGAGGGGAATAACCCGTACCTGCGGGGGCGGTTCAGAACAGTGCTGTCTCCTCCGAGGGCGTACTCGAGCCGGGCAGGGACACTGTACAGAGGGAAAGTGTCTCCAAACTTCTGCCAGGAAGTGTATTACGGTAGGACCATGGCAGGAATCAGCTGGTCCACCGAGGGTGGTTATCTCCACTGTGCTCGGCTCGGCTCTCCCGAGAGCGCCGCTGAGTTCCTGGTCTAAAGGCTGCGATTACTCTGCTGTCTGCACGAGAGGGAAACCCGAGGGCACCGCTCCCAGCTCCGGCCTGGATACTCAAACAGGAGAGATGGTAAAAGAGAGAGAGAGGAAGAGGAGGAGGGACAGTAAAAGAGAGGAGGAGAAGAAGAGACAGTAAAAGAGAGAGAGAGGAGGAGAGACAGTAAATAAGAGAGAGGAGGAGGAGAAACAGTAAAAGAGAGAGAGGAGGAGGAGAGACAGTAAAAGAGTGAAAGGTGGACGGGAGACAGTAAAAGAGAGGAGGAGAAGGAGCGAGAGGAGGAGCGGTAGAGAGACCCAGGGATGTGCAGGGGCAGACTGAGTGCGTCCCGGAGGACGGGGTGAATAATGGAGGGGTTCTACATCTTTTATGAGTTTGCAGAAACAAAACGGTGTGAAGGCGGAGCAGCCTCTCCACAGGGGACGCCAGGAGACGGACTGCACCCAGAGCTGCCACGGAAACGCCGGCCTGCATCTCTTATTAATAACAGACCACCCGCCGAGAGCATAACCCGCCCCCCACCGCGCTGTCTGCAGCACCCGCACACGTACCAAACACTGCAGGAACCACTGCAGAACACATCCTACAGACCGACAGCAATAACTCTACCTTCATCTGGAGCAGCTCATCACAACTCCCCGACCTGACAGACTGTAATACACTACAGGGAGTGTAGGGGGCGATACGACCCACACGCTCATTCTGACAGACTGTAATACACTACAGGAAGTGTAGGGGGCGATACGACCCACACGCTCATTCTGACAGACTGTAATACACTACAGGAAGTGTAGGGGGCGATACGACCCACACGCTCATTCTGACAGACTGTAATACACTACGGGAAGTGTAGGGGGCGATACGACCCGCACGCTCATTCTGACAGACTGTAATACGCTACAGGAACTGTAGGGGGCGATATGACCCACACGGTCGTTCTGACAGACTGTAATACACTACAGGAAGGGTAGGGGGCGATACGACCCACACGCTCATTCTGACAGACTGTGATACACTCCGGGAAGTGTAGGGGGCGATACGACCTACACGCTCATTCTGACAGACTGTAATACACCACAGGAAGTGTAGGGGGCGATACGACCCACACGCTCATCCTGACAGACTGTAATACACTACAGGAACTGTAGGGGGCGAAATGACCCACACGGTCGTTCTGACAGACTGTGAAACACTACAGGAAGTGTAGGGGGCGATACGACCCACATGCTCATTCTGACAGACTGTAATACACTACAGGAAGTGTAGGGGGCGATACGACCCACACGCTCATCCTGACAGACTGTAATACACTACAGGAAGGGTAGGGGGTGATACGACCCACATGCTCATTCTGACAGACTGTAATACACTACAGGAAGTGTAGGGGGCGATACGACCTACACGCTCATTCTGACAGACTGTAATACACCACAGGAAGTGTAGGGGGCGATATGACCCACACGGTCGTTCTGACAGATCGGGACAGGTCTTGCCTTTAACGTGACCCTGTACCGGTGTTGGGTTCCTCACTCCTGTTTTGTTTTGGCTCCTTAATGGAGCGACAGTGTGCCTCAGTTCTGGCGGTGGAGAGTGCTGTACTGTGTTTCTAGCAGAGCCCTCGTCCCTCTGTGATTGTAAAGAAGCTGACAAGAAGAAAATGGATGACACACGTAGTCACTGGTTGCCAGGAGACATGAGACGAGCGGAGAGTGACTGTAATTCATCATGACACCTGATCACAAACAAGAAACAGACAAATAACCAAACTGGTTACCTCCGCAGCTTCAAAGAACTCAGGATCCTAATTTAGGAATCATATCCTAAAACAACTTCAGGTGAAATCCTAAACTTACTCGCTCTAAATGTAGGTACTGTGGTATAGACTGAGTCTGTTCTACAGTTCCTCATTAGGTGGAGTGTATAACTCTAAGCTCTAAATGTAGGTACTGTGGTATAGACTGAGTCTGTTCTACAGTTTCTCATTAGGTGGAGTGTATAACTCTAAGCTCTAAATGTAGGTACTGTGGTATAGACTGAGTCTGTTCTACAGTTTCTCATTAGGTGGAGTGTATAACTCTAAGCTCTAAATGTAGGTATTGTGATATAGACTGAGTCTGTTCTACAGTTCCTCATTAGGGCGAGTGTATAACTCTAAGCTCTAAAGGTAGGTACTGTGGTATATACTGAGCTGCTGAGACTTGTCCAGTCCAGCTCTGACTGTGAGTGGGTAGGTGAGTCCTCAGGAGACGGTATAGACTCGGTTGTTCTGATGAAGGTCACAGTGAGGGTATTTGGCGGTACAGGAAGCATCTCGCGGAGTTGATGACTTTGTGATCTGCTCTGGTGCTAAAGCGTCTTCAAAGCTGTCCCCCCGTCATGCCCTCCCCGATTTAAACGGGGAGATGACAGAAATGTCACGGCGCTCGGAGACGCAGCTGCGGCGCTGGGCTGCGGCGCTGGGCTGCGGCGCTGGGCTGCGGGTCGGAATCAGACTGTATATAACCCAGGCCTGGGACGACGCAGCGGGAGTTATATTTGGAAGAGAAATTGAATTTGGGCCCCGTCGACAAAGGAGCTGTGACACCTGCTACCGCTGCGGGGACACCGCGCAGCGAGGACTGGAATCCACATCCAGAGTGTCCACGAGAGACCTTCTGGTCTATAGCATCATCGTGAAGTTAGCATGCCAGGGACGTGCGAGCGCTGTTTGGGGAAAGTTACCTCACCCATAAAGGACAGCCTTCGCTCCACAGGAGAGCAGCTGACGCAGAGGTTAAGATGCTGGTGGAGTTTATACCGAAGGTATTCCATCACACTCCATCAGGAGTTCACTTTCCCCAACATTTGCTGTTGGTGGAGTAAACCGGATGTGGACACTAGGGTTCATGATTTGATCTCTAGATGAACCCAGTATATACAGCGGGAGTAGAGGTCTACACAGCTCCTCCTGGCTTCCTCCACCTTAAATCCACCACCTGCTCTGAGCAACATCCTCCGGTCATCACCCATTTCCACCAGTAACGTTCGTGTGGCTTCACTCTGCCCTCAGCCACGGAGCGCTGTGAGTCAAACCAAGTGTGTTTACCATCATTCCTCGGTATAACCTGGGAATGAGATGATGTTCTTCAGATCTCATGGTGCTACACACCAGCAGGAGCACAATGTACAGGACTACAGAACAGCGCAGAACACCCAGCAAGCTCACCAGACAGTAGATACGCAGAACCTAAACCCACAAGACCATAAAGACTGTACCGGACGGTATACGAATGGAACAGCTGACAGGTTATGTACGGCCAAGTTACAACCCAAAGTTCAGAAACCAAGGGCAGGTGTGGAGTGACAGTCTTGGGCCTTTACCACCAACGTGGAGCGGGTTCCGTTCCAGTTCGTGCACCCAGCTTCGAACCACTCTACACATGTCCTAAAAAAATAAACAGGTTTAGAACTCGCAAAATATGTTCCGAGCTGGAACCAAAGAGTGGTAGGTTCCTCAGCACAAACCACAACGATATCTGTGGCCGTGTCAGTTGGTCAGGACAGAGTAGGTAACAATGGCGCCACCCAGTGGTTCTGCTGGAGAACCTCTTCTACGTCTTCTAATCTCAAGTAGTTGGTCCATGCAGCTTTCTGGATGTAAACACACATCTGGAATACCAGCCCAAACGCTCGCAGGTCGCCTACACGCTCCGCCATCTTGGAACTACTGCCTACTACCGCTGTTGAGATTGATGGCGTAGGCTTTGATGTTCCTTGGTTCTAATAAAACCCAGTCTGGTTCCCTGGATAGCACCAAGGTTCTACAAAGCCTGAATGGAAGGGTTATTTTGGTCGTGCAGGGCTATCTGTGGTGGGGGGCATCAGGGTTCTAGATAAGTGTGTGTTCAGTAATCTGAGAGTAATGGAACACGTGAACACAGTGCGTGCGGTTGGAAATGAGGGGAGGGGCCTACGTTTTTTCCCGTGTAAAGTTCTCAGGGGGCCCGAAACTCCCCCCACACTGCACCATGCCTGTACCAAGGCAGCCTGGGTTCGTTTCAGGACACCGCGGCGTCGGGTTTCAGACAGTTCCACGGTTACGAAGGAACACAGTTGTACCAGAGAGCAATTAGCGAGGGATTCTGTGGAGCCGGCGGCGGCGGTGTTGAGCTACTGTCAGCTCCTGAATGATGTCACCACGAGAGCGGCCCGCTGCAGACAGCGCAGCCCAGCACTTTAGAACCCGTCCTGTATCCTGGGATACCGAGTGGGTCGGCGCGAGACCGAGAGACGGAGAAATTGATCCTGATAATGGAACTGATGTCGTAATAAAGCAGGCAGGCTCCGGGGGAGCGAGGGGGTGCAGGGGTGGGGGCGGGGACGGCGTTTGGATGAAAGCCACGCTACTGGAATGAACAATTTCAGCTGCAAGACAAACCGAGTGCTGGGTGACACAGCAGATCTACATCAGAGCGGTGCTCACCAGGACCGCCACCGCAGGGCAGACGGAGCACGGCCCCGTACCGAGCTGGAGTCAGCCTCTCGGTTCCGCTCCACCTTAAACAGGTGCAGTGCTGACAGAAATCATAAACAGCCAAACACCCAGCTTGTGTGCCCTCCTGATTCAGGGGCATATCTGGCATACAGATGTGGGCGCTCCACCCAACAGCATCTTAACTCCAGACCATGATGGTGTTTTGTCTCATAGACCGTTTCCTTTAGCCCTATGGGGATGGGATTAGTCTTCCGAGGGGAGGTGGGGTAATGGAATTATTACCAGCGTTCCTTATAGCTCATTTCCACCATCAGCGTGCCAGTGCTCATGCCAGTGCCGTTAAGAATGGGCCCCCTGGATCACTATATCTAGGTAGGACAGTGGTCTGAATCCCGGTCTGGGTGACTACACCTATAAGAGTCATTGGGTAAGACTCCTAACGCCACACTGGCCCACCTGTAATATGATTAACCATGTGAGTCGCTCTGGGTAAGAGCCTCAGCCATAAGTGGAAATGTAAAGGTCAAGGCCTAGCTGGGTTTGTTTATAGAAGCTGCTCTGGTGCCACCCGTGCTGCCGGGGTTACCCTGGTACAGGGTACAGGGATGGAGTTTACAGACTGGCGTGTAGAGGTGAATCACTCTACCCGTTTAGTTACCGTTGCCCCTTTAGAACACACTGGTCCTCTCTACACCCATGATGTAATATCCACCGCCATGTCTTCATTTATAAGACTGGTTTAAGAACCATGTGATCTGGAGGTGGGCGGTTCTTAGACATGAAATCAGTCACAGCCACACAGGCACCGTCTAGCAGGCCGGATTCAGAGTTGTTAGGCGGACAGCAGCATGACTAAGACCTGGAGAGGAGCACTGGAGGTCTGCCGTGTTCGCTAACCCAACACGCCAGACGTCTCGGTATGGAGCTGTAGAGGTTCCCGATGGTGTCCTGTGATAATCCATCCCATGCAGCTTGAACATCCTCACACAGTTCCTGCAGATGGTGCAGTAGGGGTGGAGGTGGAGGGACACCAGGTCTTCTGGACGTGTGACTACAGATCGTTCATCTCGGTGCTGACCACGGTGCCTCCACACACGGATTCGTTGGGCGTCTCCACCAAGACTAAAGCGGGACTCGTCACTGAAGATGACCCGCTGCCATTCTGAGTCACTCCATGACAGTCTGGTACGACACCACTGCAGTCTTTGGTGACGGTGACGTGGTGTTAAGGACAGTCGTGGTAACGGTCTGTGTGCATGTAGTCCTGCGTGGTGCAGCCGTCTGCTGATGGTGCTGCACTAACAGGATGACTCATGGAGGACACCACTGCTCGCTGGACGTCTGTAATGGTGGTGTTGGGTCAGTCAGGGACAGAGATGGGGGACGTCCTCGAGCGTGAAACTGGAATCATTAGCGTGTCTCATGATGTCAGACCTACACACCAGGTTCCACTCCTGTGGGGTGACTCTTTCTGGGTGCAGCTGTTTGTCCGATGATGGGTGTGTCTTCAAGCCTTCCTGTAGCTGCTCCGTTGTAGCGCACTCGGAGAACCCGCTGTTGGAGGATGTGTACGGATGTTATTCTTAGTCACTGCTCTTCAGTAACTCCAATGGAAAAACACGGAACCAGGAGGTCAGGTCAGGCACGTCTCTGGTAATCATGACCTTGAGGACATAACCGAGGACCTGTTACAGGTGGTCATTTCTCCCGTCCCTCTTTCATGGCTCCCTCTCTCCTTTGTGCTAGGCGGTGATGATGTTTGTGGGAGTAGTTTGGGGAGGTAATTGGTTGGACTGTGCAGGATGTTTTGGTGGATCTACTGCTCTGGCTATAGACCCCACCCCCACCTCCCCCATCACCATCCCCTAAATTGGAAAAACACACAGCGAAAGTGACAATAGCACCCCATTCCCTGCCCACAAAGAGACCTCTCAATAGAGCCAGAAATAGCCCTCCTCTGTGTTAGCAGAGGACCGCTAACACACTGCTAACACGCCGCTAACACCTGCTCAGAGCGGACCTGTGAAAGGTCAGCACGTCCTCCTAAAACCTTCAAGTTTAACATCACCCGGTCCGACACCAGAACCTCAGAAACAATCTGCAGCTCAACATGGGCTCGTAGATACATTCAGCGTGGACTGACTTCTGCACAGTTCCGCAGGCTCTTAGTAATGGTTCCAAAAGGTTCTGACCACTGGAGAACCACCTACAGTGGACTACAATGCAAACAAGGTAGTTCATCAAAAAGCTGTTCCGAAGATGCGGAAGAAATTCAGGAATGTCTTGACCCAGGTTCTGACCCGGAGTAACAGAAGAGGCTAAACGCAGGTCAGTGACTTGTAGGTCTGTCACACAGACTTGCAGCTGGACTAGGACTTAGGACTGAGCGGTTCTTACTGAGAGAACTGTTCTCCTGCAGCTCACAGCATCATCAGATCCTCCAGTCGGGAGGAGAGCACTGGGGGCGGTGCTTCAAATGTAAGTCAGTGGAACCAGACTTCGCACCGAGGCAGTTCTATTGGTCCAGGTAAAGACTCAGGAACCCACTCCCAGAGACTCAGGACTCACCTGGGACTCACATGAAGCCACTAGTGGTCAGGGTAGGACAGTACCATCAGGGCAGCTGGTGTTGAGTTTATGCCCCTGGTAATGCTAATATGCTAGCTAGCTATATCGGGCTAATTATTTGCTTATAGATGAACAACCAATGAAACAACCCAGTCAAGTCTGCCAGTATACACTACTGCCCTGTACCACATCACATCAGGGCTGAAGGTTCAGCGACAGAAACGGCGGGTGGAAAAAATACATTCATTTGATAGTATATGGTTTGAGGTTGGCCTAGCTTAGGCTAACATTAGCATCAGTGGCTAAAGAAGTTATTATGTAGAACAGCATGATTTGACCTGTTTTCCGGAAGCAGACCAGCTGATGTAGAGTTCGTCCCCCACTTTCTAAGCCAGCGATGCTAATACCGCTGTGCTAGCTAGCTAGCTGTGAACTAGCTAGTGAACTGTTTGAATGTTGTTTATAGATTCGTAGCCAACTACACAGCATGGTCTACCTAACGTAACGCGTCTACCACACCATGGTTCCTTCTTTATTGGTAACTGAATAAATACCAGGACTGTTCGGTATTAGCATGACGCTCGGTTAGCCGAGATATGAACGGCTAATTCTACTAGAGCCTCACTTACCATGGCTATAAACTAGCCTACCTCCTGTAGCCACTGCACCCGCTAAGCGCTGTAGGGTGGTACCTATATAACCGAGTTGTCCACACCGTAGGGCAGTTTGTCCTAATCGCTAATTCCATGTACTTGTTGAAACAAAACCTCGTACCTCCCTTTCCTTTCGTTTAACGCCAGGCAGTGCAGCCAGACTTCGTACCAGGTCACTCTGGGTAATTTTCATTTATCCATCATCATTAAAAAGTTCTATTCTATGTAGAAGCCAACAGGTACTTCAGGAAAGACTCAGGAACCCACTACCAGAGATTCAAGACTCAACTGTGACTCACATGAAGCAACTGGTGACCATCTCTCAGACAGGACAATACTAATCATCTCTCTTTCACCTTTCAGTCTGAAAACCACGCTTCAGAAGAAGCTCTGCAGCGACTCTGTGGACCTCTCCGGCATCCCGCTGTCGGCACGCGACATACGACATGTGGCCTATTACCTCCAGACCAGCGGTGGCGCTGTGATCTCGGTGGACCTGAGTTTCACCGAGCTCCGGGACGAAGGGCTGCGGCTGCTGCTGCCGCTCCTGAGTGCCTTACCGAAACTGACCACACTGGCTCTCAACGGAAACCGCCTGACCATCGCCATCATGAAGGACCTGACTGAAGCTCTGAAGAACCCGAAGAGCTTCTCCTGCCTGGCCTGGATTGATCTGGGTAACAACGTGGACATCTTCACCATGCCTCAGGTAAGACTAGGCACATGACCGCACGCACTCAAACACCTCAGTGTTAGGACGGCAAGTGGGGCTTTATTTAATTCCTCAACCACATTCACAATTACCCACACACTCATTCTGACAGACTGTAATACACTACAGGAAGCGTAGGGGGTGATACGACCCACACGCTCATTCTGACAGACTGTAATACACTACAGGAAGCGTAGGGGGCGATATGACACACGCTCATTCTGACACACTGTAATACACTACAGGAAGTGTAGGGGGCGATACGACCCACACGCTCATCCTGACAGACTGTAATACACTACAGGAAGCGTAGGGGGCGATATTATATATATTAAATGACATGTACTATGTATTAGAATGTTATATAGTAAATTGACTCGTACACAGAGTACTTCTACTGCCAGGTATGGTTCAACCGCACACATAACATCAAGGGCTGTCAATCATATTGTGTTAATACCCAGTAAAATATTTATGGTATTTCCCCACAGCCCCTCCTGGTGGCCCTGAGGCGGCGGTGCAGCCTAAAGAGCAGCCTGCCCACCATCTACGAGTACACGGAGGGGCAACCCTACTGCTACCGCATGGAGAGCTCCATCGAGGAGCCCAGCCACTACGAGGAAGAGGAGGAGGAAGAGGAGGAGGACGACGACTTGGACGACAAGCTGGACCTGGAGCAGTGGAGCATTGGAGAGCAGAAAAGTTCGGGCAGCTTCACCCTGCACTACTGCGAGAGGTGAAGCAACCCTTCCCTGACCTGCAGTGTTACCCGACGCTGGGAGAGAGACATAGAGAATACATGAGACAGAGGGAGTGAGAGAGAGGGAGGGAGGGAGAGAGGGAGAGAGCGAGATGGGCTCCTTCTGGATTGATTCTCCCGAACCGCGAGCACTGTTCACCCTCCTGTCTTTCACCGTAGCTCCATGAGTTAACCCCGTTCCCCATCGTGGCTTTGTGTGAACCAACACCATCACATTCACAGGCTGTGGGCTCCACATGGGAGCTAGCGGGACGGCTAAGCTAGGCGCCTGAGCACAGCACACAGTGACAAACGCAGGCCTGGACTCACCGTTTTGGCAGATGATGCTCCTCGGCGCAGGGTGAGGGTTCATTGGAGGGGACCAAGAGGAGTTTCCGAGGAGGTGCCCCACAAAGGAACAGCAACACGAGATGAGCGAGTGAACTGAGGAGGAGCGTCCCAGGGGGTTCAGAGCGTTTGGGCTAGATTGACGAGCTGAGGCATACCGGTGGGGTTTTCCGAGATCTGAGCATCCACAGGTCTGGGTCAGGTAGGGCCGGTGAGGTTGGGGAGGGGGGGTGTACAGTCAGGCTCGCTGGTGTTTATCAGGGTCTGGTGGCTGAGGCCGTCTCTGCCGCAGCAGACCGGCCCTATCTCACCACTGTGTGCTCTGCTAATCTCCCAACAAAAGCCATGAGACCAGCTCAACAAACCGCACGGCCCACCCTCCGTCACGTGACTCGCGCAAAACTGCTAAGTCAAGACTTTTACCACCACCCCCACCTTTTCCAAAACGTCCACTTGTGAATACCCGCTCGTCGCTTGTGTCGTGTAGCTGTGAATGATGATACAAAACCCACATGGCGCTGTTGTGATGGTCTTCTTTCTGTCGTGTGCACCTGTGATGAACAAAGCCATCTTAGAAGACCACCGGAACGATCCAGCGAAGGTCGCTAACAGCCCCCCTGCCTGCTTTATCATTAAACACGTTTAGGCTAACAAGGCAAACTCAAAGCTCAGCAGCGGTGCCCTACCATCTGCTGTACACCCTGTACGCTAAAACTAGCATACTAGCTTCTAAAGCTAGCCTACCTTGGCTTTTAGCTAGCATGAGCATTAGCATCAGCGGCAGCTTGTGTTGAGTTTGTTCCCCTTGACAATGCTAACAACGATAGGCTAGCTAGCCATATCTCTTGATGTATCTAATGTCTTTGTAATGTAACTTTGCTTATAGGCTAATAACCAATGATGTAATACCGCTAGTCCGCCGGTCAGTGTTGTGTACTACCACCTTTGAGCACACTGGGTCAGGAAAACGTTCAGCAGCACTACCGCTAAGTCCGCCGCACTGCCGCTGTTTAGGTGGAGAAAGTACATTCCTTTATAGTATATGGTTTTAAAGTTGGGCTACCTTGAGACTAGCGTTAGCATCAGTGGCTAAGAAGGACAGTTTTGTTTTTGAGGACACGTTAAAGACGTGGGTCTCTCTTTGAAATGTTTTCTGGAGGCAGACTAGCTCATGTAGAGTTCATCCCCCACTTTCTAAGCTAGCAATGCTAATGATGCTATGCTACCTAGCTGTTTCTAGTGGACTGTTCATGTTTGCTGAACATTGCTTACTGATTTGTAGCCTAATACACAACATAGCCTACCTAACCTAACACGTCTACCGCACCATGTTCCTACTTTATTAATGGCTGAATAAGGAACAGGACCATTCGGGGTTAGCCGGTCGCTCGGTTAGCCAAGACATGAAGGACTAGCCCCACTGGAGCTTCACATACTTAAACTACTTCCTGTAGCTACTCCACCCTTTAAAGCTCTGTAGGATGGGACCTCCGTGACAGTGTGGCCCACACCGTAGGGCAGCTTCGCAGTTTGTCGTAATCGCTAGTGTACTGAATGTTAAACCGTATTTCTAATATTAGCAGTGTTTGTTTGTTTGTTTGTCTTACTGTTGTTGTTGTTTGTTGTTGTTATTGTTTACAGAGCATGATATGCTCTTTTGACCAGTTATAGAACTCCAACACCTGCTGTAGCGTATTACTGTTTCAGCTGTTTTGTGTCCTAGGTATTTAACATGCTAATCTAGATCCCCTCACTGGATCGATTAGGCGAGCTGCAGACGGCTAATTGCTGTATGCTAATCTTAAAGCACCGCACGAACAGCGAAAGGCGCTAGCAGTCTCTCGTCTCTGTGTCAGTTTTCACCATTAGCCACCTGCAGCGTCAAAGGCAGATTCAGTTTTTTAGTGAAATTAGCCTTTGGACGCTGCAGACGGCTAATTGCTGTATGCTAATCTTAAAGCACCGCACGAACAGCGAAAGGCGCTAGCAGTCTCTCGTCTCTGTGTCAGTTTTCACCATTAGCCACCTGCAGCGTCAAAGGCAGATTCAGTTTTTATGAAATTAGCCTACTTCTGGCTAGCGTTAGCGTCAGGGGTCACAGACAGCTTTAAAGAGGACACACCTTAAATATTAAAACATGGTCACACTTGTCTCTTTGGGCCCTGCTAGGTGAAGTAGGCAGGCTAACGTTGAGGTTTCCTGTTAGCTGACGATGCTAATGACGATATGCTAACTAGCCGTCTGTAGTGAATTATGTAATGTTTGTTGGATGTTGCTTGTAGATTACTACCCAGTGAGATAACTCAGTCTACCTACGTTACAGATCTGTCACTCGGCGTTTCCTCTTTTTTAATGGCCGTATGAGCATCAGCGGAGACGTGACGATATGACGATATGAGTTATCGCGGCTAGGCACTGCGCTCCTCAGCTAACCACTCAAAGACCTCCAGCACCACCAGCTTCACAGCTCGTCCGCTGATGTTGACAGGTTTCAGGTGCAGAGCATCCACTCCCTTTCGATGTAGTTTTTAGAGTTAGCCCAGCGTGTGGCTAGCGTTAGCGTCCGTAGCTAGGGGCGGTTTAAACTGTTGAATGTTATTTTGGGGAAAGGCATTAACCAGGTTTGATTGTCACTGTTTGACCTACTTTCTGGAACAAGAGCTTAAATCAAGTCCATCCTCCACTTCCTAATCCTACGATGCTAATAATGCTATGCTAGCTAGCTGTTTTTTAGTAGACTGTTCATGTTTGCTAAACGTTGCTTTTACTGATTTGGTATGCCTATATACACAACATAGTCTACCTAACATAACACTGTCTACCGCACCATGTTTCCTACTTTATTAATGATTAAGTTAAAGGACTGTTCGGGTGTTAGCCTGTCGCTCGGCATATTAGTCCGACTGATATGAAGGACTAGCCCAGTCGCTGGAGCTTCACCTCTACTTAAACTACTTTCCTGTAGCTACTCCACCCTTTAAAGCTCTGTAATTTGGAATTCCTCCTGTCTCTGGGAGTGTTGTCCACCACCGTCGGTCAGCATGTCTCTACGTGGTAATAGCGGGCTAATTCTGTGTGCGGAGTGTGGGGTTAGAAACGCCTTGCTAACCTGAGTTTCCTCCAGCCTGTGGCAGGATGACCAGTTCACTCCGCGTACCAGCGTTTACTACAAGCGGCCCATAATCTCAGATTTCATCCTGTTTGTTAAGTGTGTGTTCAGTGATTAACGTTTGTACGCGGGCCGGGATTGTTTTACAGCCAGCCACTGCCAGAAACAGAAACCAGGTCGCTCTGTTTCCGGTGGCTATGTGACGATATGCAAATTAGCTCTGTTCTGATTGGCTACCCTGTATAGAGCCTCTTTCACAAGGCAGTCCATTCCTAATGTGAGGGGGCGGGGCTTCACTGCTGTGTAAACAAATACATGTAAAAGAGATGACATCACAACCACAGTGATTTAAAGTGCAGATTAGATTAGATAATCAGACATGCTCCTGAAGGTGAAGTTCAGGGTATGGGCTCTTTAATAAGGCGTGTCCCCCCGGGCCTGTGGGGCGCTCGTCCGGACCCCCTCTCTGAGCTGTTCTGGCTGTGGTAGAGGTGAACCTGCTGTCCCTGTATGTGTTGAGTGGCTGTGCTGTTTAACGTCCTGGTGTTAATGTCGTCTTTGTGTTGTTATTGATCTCACTGTTACTCGTGTCCTCAAGCAGAACTACAACCAACATGGACGTTCACAGGACTGAGCAATAACCGCACCGCACCGCACCGCACACATACGTACACCTGTCTGTATGTCTGTTATGTCTGGTTATGAGTTTACTGTACACGTTTAATAAGGAAAAGTCAGAACTCTGTTTAGAAATGTTGGTAATAATTTAAACTCTGTTTAATTAAAAATAATAAACATGTAAAATGTCAGATGTTTAAACTTTGGAATGTGTTGGGAATATTATGTAAATGAGTTCTTATCATATTAGCATATTTAATGCTCCGTATTATGTATATACTGTACTGTATTCACTATAGATATTTCAACGAAGGTTTTGCTGGAGCCTGAGCGATGTATCAGTGGACCGATGTATCAGTGTGCCGATGTATCAGGGGACCGATGTATCGGTGGGCCGATGTATCAGGGGACCGATGTATCAGGGGACCGATGTATCAGGGGACCGATGTATCAGTGGGCTGATGTATCAGGGAACCGATGTATCAGGGGACCGATGTATCAGTGGGCTGATGTATCAGTGGGCCGATGTATCAGTGGGCCGATGTATCAGGGGACCGATGTATCAGTGGACCGATGTATCAGTGGGCCAATGTATCAGTGGGCTGATGTATCAGGGAACCGATGTATCAGGGGACCGATGTATCGGTGGGCCAATGTATCAGTGGGCTGATGTATCAGTGGACCGATGTATCAGTGGGCCGATGTATCAGTGGGCCAATGTATCAGAGGATCGATGTATCAGCCGATACCACAGTTTTATTCGGGAGAGTATTTTACAAAATTTTAATACGGGGAAAAATGCATCACCAGGGTTTACACCTGTGACATCACAAAAACAAACAAAAAACAGAAACATAGTTAAAAAGACCAAATTTTACCCTTAGCATTAGCATTTTAACCTTTAGCATTAGCATTTAGCGTGTTTACCTTTAGCATTAGCATTTAGCATTTTAACCTTTAGAATTAGCATTTACCATGTTTACCTTTAGCATTAGCATTTAGCATTTTAACCTTTAGCATTAGAATAGCTTCATTTTTAATTGGGCTTCCTGTCTTTAGAAGTAATGAGTCTAAATGGACAGCGATGATATGACAGTCTGAACCTGCCCAGGATACGAGCTGCAGGTGTCAGAAGTAGAGTGGGCGGAGCCAGGGGGTGGAGTTAGAAAGAACCTGAGCCATGTGGGGAAGTTAGTGACACATATTAAACTATAAGAGCTGATATTTATTCCCCCTTTAATTCTGAATCAACAGAGTTTTCATAATTCCATAATTAACGGGATGATTATTCTATAGGCTGTAAATGATCCCCAGTGAAGTCGGCCCGCTTTCCCGAGATGAGGCACCTGGACACCTGACAGAGGGCCAAAGGCATGTTGGCCACTCCTACAGCGGTCTCGTAGCGAGAGATATGAGATATAATAACTGGATCTAAAATATTTCACCAGCCTGGTAACCGTACTCTACGTGTCAGCGTGTCTGACCCACCAGAGGGACAGCCGTACGGCTCTCCGTATGGAGCTGTAACGGCTTCAGTCGCTGCTGCTGCTGCTGGTGGTGGTGTCGTTGTTGTTGTCGTTGTTGTTGTCGTTGTTGTTGTGGTGGTCCCGTGTCAATAACACTAATAAGCATATATGCACACTGTGTACTGTATACAGCCCTATTAAACACGCGCATACCGTATAACCAGCAGTGATGACCTCAGACTGACCAGCGCGTCGGCTACCTTATCACCATCACCATCATTAATATTATCATTATTATTATTATTATTATTATTATTATTAACAAACGATTTTCTGTTCTATTTTTAGGGTTCCTGCCTGATTAAGTGGTTAGGATGGAAACGAGAGTGGTTTAGAGGGGTCTGCTGTGTTCACACAGTGGTGGTGAAGGTAACCAGACGTCCCCTCTAAAAACTTTATTAGCAACACCCACCTTAAAATACCACCCACTGGCCACTTTATTAGAAACACCCACCTTAAAATACCACCCACTGGCCACTTTATTAGAAACACCTTCAAATACCACCCACTGGCCACTTTATTAGAAACACCCACCTTAAAATACCACCCACTGGCCACTTTATTAGAAACACCCTCCTTAAAATACCACCCACTGGCCACTTTATTAGAAACACCTACTTTAAAATACCACCCACTGGCCACTTTATTAGAAACACCCACCTTAAAATACCACCCACTGGCCACTTTATTAGAAACACCCACCTTAAAATACCACCCACTGGCCCTTTATTAAAAACACCTAACCTTAAAAATACCACCCCTGGCCACTTTATTAGAAACACCTTTCAAATACCACCCACTGGCCACTTTATAAAAAACACCCACCTTAAAATACCACCCCACTGGCCCACTGTTATTAGAAACACCTACCTTGAAAAATACCACCCACTGTGGCCACTTTATTAGGAACACCACCTTAAAATACCACCCACTGGCCACTTTATAGAAATGCCTACGTTAAAATCCACCCAGCTGGCCACTTTATTAGAAACACCCCCTTAAAATACCACCCACTGGCCACTTTATATTTATAAAAACACCCACCTTAAAATACCTCCCACTGGCCACTTTATTAGAAACGCCCACCTTCAAAAAAAAAAAAAATACCACCCACTGGCCACTTTATTAGAAACAAACAACCACCTTAAAATACCACCCACTGGGCCACTTTAAATTAGAAAACACCTACCTTAAAATACCACCCACTGGCCACTTTATTAGAAACGCCCACCTTAAAATACCACCCACTGGCCACTTTATTAGGAACACCCTACTTAAAATACCACCCCCTGGCCACTTTTTTATTTACAAACGCCCAACATAAAAAACCACCCACTGGCCACTTTATTAGCAAAACACCCACCTTAAAAAATACCACCCACTGTTCTGGCCACTTTATTAGGAACACCCATCTTAAAATACCACCCACTGGCCACTTTATTAGGAACCACCCTGCTTAAAATACCACCCACTGGCCACTTTATTAGAAACGCCCACCTTAAAATACCACCCACTGGCCACTTTATTAGGAACACCCTCCTTAAAATACCACCCGCTGGCCACTTTTTTTTTTAGAAACGCCCACCTTAAAATACCACCCACTGGCCACTTTATTAGAAACACCCACCTTAAAATACCACCCACTGGCCACTTTATTAGAAAAATGCATCACCAGGGTTTACACCTGTGACATCACAAAAACAAACAAAAAACAGAAACATAGTTAAAAAGACCAAATTTTACCCTTAGCATTAGCATTTTAACCTTTAGCATTAGCATTTAGCGTGTTTACCTTTAGCATTAGCATTTAGCATTTTAACCTTTAGAATTAGCATTTACCATGTTTACCTTTAGCATTAGCATTTAGCATTTTAACCTTTAGCATTAGAATAGCTTCATTTTTAATTGGGCTTCCTGTCTTTAGAAGTAATGAGTCTAAATGGACAGCGATGATATGACAGTCTGAACCTGCCCAGGATACGAGCTGCAGGTGTCAGAAGTAGAGTGGGCGGAGCCAGGGGGTGGAGTTAGAAAGAACCTGAGCCATGTGGGGAAGTTAGTGACACATATTAAACTATAAGAGCTGATATTTATTCCCCCTTTAATTCTGAATCAACAGAGTTTTCATAATTCCATAATTAACGGGATGATTATTCTATAGGCTGTAAATGATCCCCAGTGAAGTCGGCCCGCTTTCCCGAGATGAGGCACCTGGACACCTGACAGAGGGCCAAAGGCATGTTGGCCACTCCTACAGCGGTCTCGTAGCGAGAGATATGAGATATAATAACTGGATCTAAAATATTTCACCAGCCTTGGTAAACCGTACTCTACGTAGTACGTGTCAGCGTGTCTGACCCACCAGAGGGACAGCCGTACGGCTCTCCGTATGGAGCTGTAACGGCTTCAGTCGCTGCTGCTGCTGCTGGTGGTGGTGTCGTTGTTGTTGTCGTTGTTGTTGTCGTTGTTGTTGTGGTGGTCCCGTGTCAATAACACTAATAAGCATATATGCACACTGTGTACTGTATACAGCCCTATTAAACACGCGCATACCGTATAACCAGCAGTGATGACCTCAGACTGACCAGCGCGTCGGCTACCTTATCACCATCACCATCATTAATATTATCATTATTATTATTATTATTATTATTATTATTAACAAACGATTTTCTGTTCTATTTTTAGGGTTCCTGCCTGATTAAGTGGTTAGGATGGAAACGAGAGTGGTTTAGAGGGGTCTGCTGTGTTCACACAGTGGTGGTGAAGGTAACCAGACGTCCCCTCTAAAAACTTTATTAGCAACACCCACCTTAAAATACCACCCACTGGCCACTTTATTAGAAACACCCACCTTAAAATACCACCCACTGGCCACTTTATTAGAAACACCTTCAAATACCACCCACTGGCCACTTTATTAGAAACACCCACCTTAAAATACCACCCACTGGCCACTTTATTAGAAACACCCACCTTAAAATACCACCCACTGGCCACTTTATTAGAAACACCTACTTTAAAATACCACCCACTGGCCACTTTATTAGAAACACCCACCTTAAAATACCACCCACTGGCCACTTTATTAGAAACACCCACCTTAAAATACCACCCACTGGCCACTTTATTAAAAACACCTACCTTAAAATACCACCCACTGGCCACTTTATTAGAAACACCTTCAAATACCACCCACTGGCCACTTTATAAAAAACACCCACCTTAAAATACCACCCACTGGCCACTTTATTAGAAACACCTACCTTAAAATACCACCCACTGGCCACTTTATTAGGAACACCCACCTTAAAATACCACCCACTGGCCACTTTATTAGAAATGCCTACGTTAAAATACCACCCACTGGCCACTTTATTAGAAACACCCACCTTAAAATACCACCCACTGGCCACTTTATTAAAAAACACCCACCTTAAAATACCTCCCACTGGCCACTTTATTAGAAACGCCCACCTTAAAATACCACCCACTGGCCACTTTATTAGAAACACCCACCTTAAAATACCACCCACTGGCCACTTTATTAGAAACACCTACCTTAAAATACCACCCACTGGCCACTTTATTGGAAACGCCCACCTTAAAATACCACCCACTGGCCACTTTATTAGGAACACCCTCCTTAAAATACCACCCGCTGGCCACTTTTTTTTAGAAACGCCCACCTTAAAATACCACCCACTGGCCACTTTATTAGAAACACCCACCTTAAAATACCACCCACTGGCCACTTTATTAGGAACACCCATCTTAAAATACCACCCACTGGCCACTTTATTAGGAACACCCTGCTTAAAATACCACCCACTGGCCACTTTATTAGAAACGCCCACCTTAAAATACCACCCACTGGCCACTTTATTAGGAACACCCTCCTTAAAATACCACCCGCTGGCCACTTTTTTTTTTAGAAACGCCCACCTTAAAATACCACCCACTGGCCACTTTATTAGAAACACCCACCTTAAAATACCACCCACTGGCCACTTTATTAGAAACACCCACCTTAAAATACCACCCACTGGCCACTTTATTGGAAACACCCACCTTAAAATACCACCCACTGGCCACTTTATTAGAAACACCTACCTTAAAATACCACCCACTGGCCACTTTATTAGAAACACCTACCTTAAAATACCACCCACTGGCCACTTTATTAGAAACACCCACCTTAAAATACCACCCACTGACCACTTTATTAGAAACACCTACCTTAAAATACCACCCACTGGCCACTTTATTAGCAACACCCACCTTAAAATACCACCCACTGGCCACTTTATTAAAAACACCCACCTTAAAATACCACCCACTGCCCACTTTATTAGAAACACCCTCCTTAAAATACCACCCACTGGCCACTTTATTAGAAACACCCACCTTAAAATACCACCCACTGGCCACTTTATTAGAAACACCCTCCTTAAAATACCACCCACTGGCCACTTTATTAGAAACACCCTCCTTAAAATACCACCCACTGGCCACTTTATAAAAAACACCCTCCTTAAAATACCACCCACTGGCCACTTTATTAGAAACACCTTCTTCAAATACCACCCACTGGCCACTTTATTAGAAACACCTTCTTCAAATACCACCCACTAGCCACTTTATTGGAAATGCCTACGTTAAAATACCACCCACTGGCCACTTTATTAGAAACACCCACCTTAAAATACCACCCACTGGCCACTTTATTAAAAAACACCCACCTTAAAATACCTCCCACTGGCCACTTTATTAGAAACGCCCACCTTAAAATACCACCCACTGGCCACTTTATTAGAAACACCCACCTTAAAATACCACCCACTGGCCACTTTATTAGAAACACCTACCTTAAAATACCACCCACTGGCCACTTTATTGGAAACGCCCACCTTAAAATACTTTTATTGGAAAAATACTTAAAATACTTAAAATACTTAAAATACTTAAAAACGTAGGCATTAAAATACTTTATTGGAAATGCCTACGTTAAAATACCACCCACTGGCCACTTTATTAGAAACACCCACCTTAAAATACCACCCACTGGCCACTTTATTAAAAAACACCCACCTTAAAATACCTCCCACTGGCCACTTTATTAGAAACGCCCACCTTAAAATACCACCCACTGGCCACTTTATTAGAAACACCCTCCTTAAAATACCACCCACTGGCCACTTTATAAAAAACACCCTCCTTAAAATACCACCCACTGGCCACTTTATTAGAAACACCTTCTTCAAATACCACCCACTGGCCACTTTATTAGAAACACCTTCTTCAAATACCACCCACTGGCCACTTTATTGGAAACACCTTGCTTGAATATCCTAATTACTCCAGCTTTTCCCATCATCAGCATTCCATAGAAAGCACAGCAGGTTCACTGGTGGTTCTAGATAAATAAGATGTCTATGTGTACGTAAGTAGACATGGAGAACCCTGGTTCCCATCACCACCATTTCGCGTAATGGTCCAGATGTTCTTTACCGTGGTGGTGATGGGAACCCTGCAGCTTGTGTGAAACCTCCACCCATATACAGTTGGTGGAACGTTTGGAGTGTTGTAGACATGGTGACCCCGGTTCCCTTCACCAACCACCATCTCACACCAAACCCGCTCTCCATCACTCTGCTCACACCTCACACACTTAGGTGTGGGGTGAACCCTGTACGGTGTGGTCTGTACGCAGGCCAGGCCTGTGTTGGGTTCTGTTGTACGTGTGTGCTTTTGTATGAAGAGGTTCTCCGTGTTCTGTGTTGGTTCTCCACCTATTAAACGATACTTTGTACGACTGTTACACGCCTTGAGTAATAAAACTGCCTATAATCAAGGTTCTCCTGTCCGTCTTTCATTAGCGCGGTCGCTGGTGAGGGTTCTCCGGTCAGGAGCTCTGTAAGCAGCCTGCTGTTGATGGAGGACTGTGGGAACGTCAGTGGAACGTCAGACGTTTGTTTTCCCAGTCGGAGCCGAGCGACTGGAACATTCACATAAGCTCACCAGACAGTAACCCGCCAGATTCCCCCGGTCACTGAAACAAGGTTCTGGATGTAGCCACATCAATGTTCAGACACTCCTACACCTTCACACTATGGTCTTTGGCCACGCCCACATGCAGTCCCTCCTTTTAGCCAATCATTAACATCTGCTCTGGAGCCATTTTCCACACATGGAACGAGACATTCCCTGCACTGTAGCACCTCTTCCCAATCTATGGATCCCATCACTCACACCCCACAGGGGTTTATAGCTCCATCATCCTCGTGCAGGAGACTGAAGGTACTACCACCTTCAACACACAAGGGGACTCGTTTATTGTCGGGTGGGGTTTGTTCAGGATCCGTACATGCTTTGGTTCCTCAAGGGTTCTTTAATAAAAGGAGCAGTTCTACATAAACTCCTTGCAGTAAGAATCTGTGGAACCCGGCACCTAGACTTCCGGTCAGTTCTCCAGATCTCTCCGACCTGAGGACCTCCAGAAAGTCTGGAAGCGTCTCTTCCAGACACTCAGCAGGAAAGCTCGGCAAAGCTATCCTTAAATACCGTCGGGTCTAACAGGACCAGGAGCTCCGAGGCTGGGAATAACACCGGGAGATGGGATCAGGATACAGTGGTACACTGAACAGCTCCACCTGCTGGACCAGTCCATATCCTGATCCACCACATCTACTCCTGATGTAGACAGTATGATCCTCCTCCATATCTCCACCTCTAATATATATTTAGTGGTGTAAAAACTTTGATCTCTTTTTCTGCACAGTGTAAAAGCTCTAGCTCTCCTTTCAGGTTAGTGAATATTCATGATGGACCGACCAATAGAATCGCTCCAAACCTGCTTAGTAATAAACCTTGTTCTATCAGCTCCACTGCAGGGTAAGGAAGCTGCTCCATCCTCCTGTACAGCTCCACTCTGGAGGGGTTTAAGGTGGACTGGATAATTCCATTCTGGAGGGTTTAAGGTGGACTGTATAATTCAATTCTGGAAGGGTTTAAGGTGGACTGTATTATTCCATTTTGGACGGGTTTAAGGTGGACTGGATCATTCCATTCTGGAAGGGTTTAAGGTGGACTGTATAATTCCATTCTGGAAGGGTTTAAGGTGGACTGTATTATTCCATTTTGGACGGGTTTAAGGTGGACTGGTTAATTCTACTCTGGAGGGGTTTAAGGTGGACTGGATAATTCCATTCTGGAGGGGTTTAAGGTGGACTGGGTAATTCCATTCTGGAGGGGTTTAAGGTGGACTGTGTAATTCCATTCTGGAGGGGTTTAAGGTGGACTGTATAATTCCATGAGAAGGGTTTAAGGTGGACTGTGTAATTTTAAGGTGGACTGGGTAATTCCATTCTGGAGAGGTTTAAGGTGGACTGTATAATTCCATGAGGGCTAGTTTATAGTTTGGTGTCTTCACTTTCATTTTACAGTAAAGCTTTAAGATACACAGAGGAAGAACCTGCTATGAGGAGCCGGGTCTAGTGCTCCCGTTGCAGTCTAATCAGGGGGATAGGCTCCAGCACCCCCATGTGGTGCAGTAGGTAGATGATTAATGAATGAACTTGGCTTTTCATTTTTTGAAATTCCTAACCCTGTATTATTTACCTTACTGTGTAAAACAGCCTGAGCACAAAGAGGCAACATGTTAATGGTTTTTATCTCCAGTTACAAATTTATTTAATAATTACTTAACTGAGACATTGCAAACACATACACCATACACATACAGTACCAGCCAGATCTTCTATTCCCTTTGATCTCATGTCTTTATTATTATATTCTATATGGTGGATATTTCCCACCAGGACAATGACCCCAAACACACCGCCAGGCTATGTAAGAGCTATTTGACCTGGAAGGAGTGTTATGGAGTGCTGTGTCACATGACCTGGTCTCCGCAACCACCTGATCCAAACCCAGTTGAGTTGGACCACAGAGTGAAGGATACACAGCCAACAAGCGCTCAGCACCTCTGAGAACTCCTGTAAGTCCAGGTGACTCCCTCCTGAAGCTGACTGAGAGAAGGTGTGCGGTGTGAAGGACCTCAACATGTCCTGGTTTCTATAACACTGTTACGGTATAATTCCACACTGAATCAGAAGGGGTGTCCAAACCTTTCACTGGTCCCGGTACTGGTACTGTAGAGTGTCACCTCCAGCTGCTGCTGTGGTGGGCTCTGTATTGCTGTGGGTAAAACTGTGGAACCTGTTTCACTGATCTCTGCTGCCACCTCATGGCTAAATACAGCAGTGACTCTGATTCAGGGGTAGATGGTGATCATCCTGTTTATCAACATAACATTCCAAAACCTGACCAATGAAGCAGGAGTGAGCCATGGAGAGCGGGTTTGGTGTGCGGTGTGTACAGAGTGAGTGAGAGAGGGTTTGGTGTGAGGTGTGTACAGAGTGAGGGAGAGAGGGTTTGGTGTGAGGTGTGTACAGAGTGAGGGAGAGAGGGTTTGGTGTGAGGTGTGTACAGAGTGAGGGAGAGAGGGTTTGGTGTGAGGTGTGTACAGAGTGAGTGAGAGAGGGTTTGGTGTGAGGTGTGTACAGAGTGAGGGAGAGAGGGTTTGGTGTGAGGTGTGTACAGAGTGAGGGAGAGAGGGTTTGGTGTGAGGTGTGTACAGAGTGAGGGAGAGCGGGTTTGGTGTGAGGTGTGTACAGAGTGAGGGAGAAAGGGTTTGGTGTGAGGTGTGTACAGAGTGAGGGAGAGAGGGTTTGGTGTGAGGTGTGTACAGAGTGAGGGAGAGAGGGTTTGGTGTGAGGTGTGTACAGAGTGAGTGAGAGAGGGTTTGGTGTGAGGTGTGTACAGAGTGAGGTAGAGCGGGTTTGGTGTGAGGTGTGTACAGAGTGAGGGAGAAAGGGTTTGGTGTGAGGTGTGTACAGAGTGAGGGAGAGAGGGTTTGGTGTGAGGTGTGTACAGAGTGAGTGAGCGGGTTTGGTGTGAGGTGTGTACAGAGTGAGTGAGAGAGGGTTTGGTGTGAGGTGTGTACAGAGTGAGTGAGAGGGGGGTTTGGTGTGAGGTGTGTACAGAGCGAGGGAGAGAGGGTTTGGTGTGAGGTGTGTACAGAGTGAGGGAGAGAGGGTTTGGTGTGAGGTGTGTACAGAGTGAGTGAGAGAGGGTTTGGTGTGAGGTGTGTACAGAGTGAGTGAGAGAGGGTTTGGTGTGAGGTGTGTACAGAGTGAGGGAGAGAGGGTTTGGTGTGAGGTGTGTACAGAGTGAGGGAGTGTTGGGGGAGGGGGACTCTGAACGCTGCTATCAGCTGTATATCATTGCAGGACACTTTTCAGCCAATCAGAGTGCGTGTTGGTACCTGACTGTTATATAACCCTGAATCTGCATGTCTGTGTGTACTGAGAGCTGGAGATGGTGAATAATCAGACGCTGTGTGGAACCCTGCAGGAGCGTCAGAGAACCGTGGCCTTTTCCTCAGAACATACGGCAAATGGCAGACCTGAGAGAGAGAGAGAGAGAGAGAGATGGAGAGAGCAAAACAGATGGAGAGAGAGATGGATGGTTATAAGATGGATGTGACTGTATAAGGAATGTAGCTGTATAACGAGTATGCCTGTGTGATGAGTCTGGCTGTGTGATGAGTATGGCTGTGTGATGAGTATGTCTGTGTGATGAGTATGCCTGTGTGATGAGTATGACTGTGTGATGAGTATGGCTGTGTGATGAGTATGACTGTGTGATGAGTATGACTGTGTGATGAGTATGCCTGTGTGATGAGTATGGCTGTGTGATGAGTATGACTGTGTGATGAGTATGACTGTGTGATGAGTATGCCTGTGTGATGAGTATGACTGTGTGATGAGTATGCCTGTGTGATGAGTATGACTGTGTGATGAGTATGTCTGTGTGATGAGTATGCCTGTGTGATGAGTATGCCTGTGTGATGAGTATGTCTGTGTGATGAGTATGTCTGTGTGATGAGTATGTCTGTGTGATGACTATGGCTGTGTGATGAATATGGCTGTGTGATGAGTATGTCTGTGTGATGAGTATGTCTGTGTGATGAGTATGGCTGTGTGATGAATATGTCTGTGTGATGAGTATGGCTGTGTGATGAGTATGTCTGTGTGATGAATATGGCTGTGTGATGAGTATGTCTGTGTGATGAATATGGCTGTGTGATGAGTATGTCTGTGTGATGACTATGGCTGTGTGATGAATATGGCTGTGTGATGAGTATGTCTGTGTGATGACTATGGCTGTGTGATGAATATGGCTGTGTGATGAGTATGGCTGTGTGATGAGTATGGCTGTGTGATGAATATGGCTGTGTGATGAATATGGCTGTGTGATGAGTATGGCTGTGTGATGAGTATGTCTGTGTGATGAATATGGCTGTGTGATGAGTCTAGTTGTAATGTATGTGTTTACCCCACTGTATGAACAGTGCTCTGAAGTCGTCTATCTTCCCTAGCTTCCACACACACACACACACACCGTCACTAACACAAACACACACACACACTCACACACACACACCGTCACTAACACACACACACACACACACACACACACCGTCACTAACACAAACACACACACACACTCACACACACACACAGTCACTAACACAAACACACATAAACACTCACACACACACACAGTCACTAACACAAACACACACACACACTCACACACACACACACAGTCACTAACACAAACACACATAAACACTCACACACACACACAGTCACTAACACAAACACACACACACAGTCACTAACACAAACACACACACACACTCACACACAGTCACTAACACAAACACACACACACACTCACACACACACACAGTCACTAACACAAACACACACACTCACACACACACACACCGTCACTAACACACACACACATAAACACTCACACACACACACACACACACCGTCACTAACACACACACTCACACACACACACACACACACCGTCA
>JAMWET010006107.1:42500-63931 GCA_024036415.1 Prochilodus magdalenae
AAGTAGGCGACACCGGGTATTCCTGAAATTCAGATTCCGGTAATTCTTCAGCAATGTCATGTGTGCCCTTACAGATCAGTCACTCTGATACACACTGACACATACACACGGACACACACACACACTGACACACACACACTGACACATACACACTGACACACACACACACTGACACACACACACTGACACACACTGACACATACACACGGACACACACACACTGACACATACACACTGACACACACACACACTGACACACACACACTGACACATACACACGGACACACACACACACTGACACACACACACTGACACATACACACGGACACACACACACACTGACACACACACACTGACACATACACACTGACACATACACACTGACACATACACACTGACACACACACACACTGACACACACACACTGACACACACTGACACACACACACACACACACACACACACACACACACTGACACACACACACACACACACACACACACACACTGACACACACACACACACACACACACACACACACACTGACACACACACACACACACACACACACACACACACACCCACTGACACTGGGTATTCCTGTAATTCAGATTCCGGTAATTCTTCAGCAATGTCATGTGTGCCCTTACAGATCAGTCACTCTGATACACACTGACACATACACACGGACACACACACACACTGACACACACACACTGACACATACACACTGACACACACACACACTGACACACACACACTGACACACACTGACACATACACACGGACACACACACACTGACACATACACACTGACACACACACACACTGACACACACACACTGACACATACACACGGACACACACACACACTGACACACACACACTGACACATACACACGGACACACACACACACTGACACACACACACTGACACATACACACTGACACATACACACTGACACACACACACACTGACACACACACACTGACACACACTGACACATACACACACACACACACACACACACACACTGACACACACACACACACACACACACACACACACACTGACACACACACACACACACACACACACACACTGACACACACACACACACACACACACACACACACACACCCACTGACACTGGGTATTCCTGTAATTCAGATTCCGGTAATTCTTCAGCAATGTCATGTGTGCCCTTACAGATCAGTCACTCAGCAGAGAATCTTCAAACACCCTATACTGAGAACGAGTCAGCATGCAGCACCTTTACCCGTACTCCTCCAGAAACACTACATCCAGCTCTCACGTCGCAAAAAAACGGAACGACGCATGCTGAGCTGAAATCCAGGCTGGGAAGTACAGGGGACCGGCAAGAGTCGAAAAACTAAAAACACAAGAGGAACAACAGATCTACTGACAGAGAAAGATGAGATGAAAGGATGAGTCAGTGATAAACGTGTTTCCTGTAAAGTCCTGTTATGTTGTCTAACCTGAAAAGTCACATTCCGCGCAGTATCAGCCAGCAGACCTGCTCCAGTTTTACAAGAGGGAGCCACGGACGGGGTTGGGACCAGGAGGTGGTAAGAATGATGGATTTAATATCTCTGATGTTTTAAATGTCTATTATTTATTTATAAAACAGACGGCAGGTTAAACACAACACCCTGTTTTATCGTCCCTGAGACAAAGAGGCCGGTGTTAGTCTGGATCTTTACAGAGCAGATACCTGCCGAACACTGTTCCACAGCTGTTACTTCTAAAGCTGAAGGTGAATGAGTGAGAGTTTAGAAGGTGAATGAGTGAGAGTGGGATTTAAGCCCTGGCTGGGGGTCTCTGCTCCACCAGCCCAGTGTTTCAGGACGAGCAGCTCGTTATATGGATGTCGTCTGTATGTGTGAGTTACCGAGTCTGATCTGTGGTGTCCGTGTTCCTGCGGACAGTCGGAATACGGCACACCAGAGGAGATCAGAGGAGAAAGAACCATGTGGGAGAGCGATGCTACAGGTCTTCTTACTTGAGCGGACCAAACTGGCATGAGAGGAGTTTATTCCGGAGCAAAGAAAAAAAGGGCTGTACAGAATTCCCAGGAACAGGGACATGGATAAGGTTCCAGTCTACAGTTTACCATGAGCACCAGTATCAGGGATGAACACTCTGCGGTGGGTGTTTTCCCGTTAGCCGTGAGACCGTCTCACATCCTTCATCTCTTTTAGCTCTCCACCCAGTATCAGCCAGTCCCAGATCTACTCCGTCCGATCTCTCGCTCCGACGCTCTCTGTGGGGGTGTGTGATCCATATACTGTTTCTCTTACAGCACGATGCCAGCACGATCGACGTCACCCAGCAGGACATCTAAAGAGCGCGACGGGACAGAGGTGCGACCGGATGAGTTTAAAAGAATGCCGTCCCCAAACGACAAAAGGTAGGAGCTGAACCGGTATCAGAACAAATATAACCCATCTGAATGGTTTGGATCTGAGAGCTGTGTATCTAGAACCATGACGTTACATAGAGTCGTTATGTGTAACACCAGCTGCTAACCTGTCTAGATCCTCACATCACGCACAGTTTCTATGATCATCTCGTTTTTTTCATTCCCTATTAGTACCGGTGTTGTCTGGTTCCACAGCGGGAGCGTGGACAGGCCGGGTTCACCCAGCTGTGTGTCCAAGTTGAGTGAGATGTCCATGGACATACCTGTTCACTTCAGAGAAATGGATTTCCTGGAAAAGACAAGGTAAGCTCCAGCAAGGTTTCTACTTAATCAGCCCAGGGATGTACGTCCTTAACCATGAACTCCATGGTATACAGCGGTGTGAAAAAGTGTTTGCCCCCTTCATGATTGCTTATTTTTTACATGTTTGTCTCTTAAATGTTTCAGATCATCAAACTAATTTAAATATTCAATATAAATAAATATATATAAATATAAGGCCACACAAGAAAACATAAAATGCAGTTTTTAAACATAACTGTGGTTTATCATACCTGAGTTATCATACCTGAGTTATCATACCTGAGTTATCATACCTGAGTTCAATTCTGTTCTCGTTATGGTCCTGAGAAGTAGAAGTGTAATGTCCCCATAGGAGGACGCTGGGGTCTCAGGAGGTTAAGGGATGTCTTGATTGAGAACAGGTGTGGCAGTAATCAGGTCTGGGTGTGGCTAGAGAAATTGAACTCAGGTGTGATAAACCACAGTTATGATTTAACTGGGGGGCAAACTCTTTTTCACACAGGGCCATGTAGGTTTGTATTTTTTTTTCTCCTTTAATAATAAAACCCTTCATGTAAAAACTGCATGTTGTGTTTACCTGTGTGGCCTTTGACTAACATTTAAATTTGTCTGATGATCTGAAACATTTAAGAAACAAACATGCAAAAAAATAAGAAATCATGAAGGGGGCAAACACTTTTTCACACCACTGCCTTATGTTAGGTATACTTCCAGCGTTCTAGAATAACGTCACACTAATTTACACTCATACCAGCAGTGTGCTAGATCTGCTGGGGATCTACAGCCAGACAGGGAATATCATATAGAAGAAGAAGTGTATGATTACCTGTACCTACAGATCCCTGTGGGTTCTGGTTATCTAGAACCAGCTTCATATCTACAGAGGAGCAGCTCGTCTTTCAGCTGAGACTACCACCACCATGTTTCTACAGCAGCCCAGAACAGACACAACACAGACACACCACACACTGGCTGTAGAGAGACCCTCACACTGTTACACTGAAGCAGCAGCTCCAACTAGGGGGCGCTATAGCACCGACTGGAGGGCGTTATCGCTTGTGAAATTAGCTGTGCAAACAAATTTAGCTGCTTTAGATTGTTACTTATGGAGGCTACTGACCATGCATATCGCCGCTGTCCAAAGAAAATCAGGTATCTCCAAAATGGCAACTTTACAGGAGAGGCCAAAAACCTCCTTTAATTTCAATGGACGTCAATGGAACCAGACGTCTTTCCATGCAGTTTTGGGCCATTTCTGTCGGTCCATTCTTCATGAAATCTCCACACAGTGTAAAAAGCAGCTCATGTGATCAATTCCATTGGACAGCGACGATATGTTTGTGTACATACGTCATTTTCAGGAGGTGATGATGGAGAAGAGAACACAACCACTGACGGTCAGCCACATGAGTTTAGCATGTACAGCAAGCACGGTTCTGTGGCCTTAAAAATGAAAATCGGCCAACAAAATTAAATTTCACTACCTCACTCAGTAACACATTACAGAGCAAATTCAGCCTGGAATAATTCTGATTTTTACATTAGCCAGAGTATAGGCATTTTTCTTCCCAAGTCATCCCTCACAGCAGTCACTATAGGAAGGACCATGTACAGATGCCCACGTCCTAGCCTGCATTGAGGCCTGCTTCAAAGCAGGCTGTGAGACATCAAAACCACAGATTTAATAGATTTATTAAATGTTAAATCTGATTTCCTCTTTAGTGTGGCGTCTGGAGCATTAACTGCAGACAGCGGATTATCTGTGAAGTCTGGCTGGTCGTGTGAAGCACCTTTGGACCTCTGGCTCCTGGAACCCAGGCCGAGCCCTCGCCGTGCTGAGCCTGGAGATGTGGTCTGTGATCTGTGTGAGGGAAGGAAGTCAAGAGCCTGTAAGTCCTGTCTGACCTGCCTCTCCTCCTTCTGCGAGAGACACATCAGAGATCACTACACAGTAGAGGCACTGCAGAGACACCTGCTGGTGGAGGTCACCAAGAACCTCAACATACTCCAGGAGAACGCCCAGCTGAGGAAGATGATCAAGGATCACCAGAGGGAGAATCAGGTTCTGAAGAAGGAGATCGCTGCACTGAAGTTCCCTAAGTACATCTGTATGAGGAGGACACCTGTAACAGGTGTGTGAACAATCCATCACTTCATGTTCTCCCTGAGAGAGTCAGGCCTGTACGTGCAGGAACAGTGTAATGTCAGTGTATGCTGTAGCCGCTCCGTCTGCAGTGGTGTAGCTCCAGTGCTTTCAGGGCAGTGAAGTTCCTCATCAGTTACGTTCTGTCTCTCTCCCTCCTCTCAGCTGACCTGATACTGGATCCCGGTTCCGCTCACTGCTCCCTGGTTCTGTCCGAGGACGGGAAGCGAGTGCGGCTGGGAGAACGGAAACCCTCTGACAGCGGCGCACGGATATTTGACAAGCGTGAGTTCGTCATGGCCACGGGCGGCTTCACCTCTGGACGGCACTACTGGGAGGTGGAGGTTAACCGGGAGTTCACCATCGGGGTCACCAGAGCGTCTGCGGAGAGGAGAGGGAAGTTCAACCTGACTCCTCCGGGGGGCTACTGGTGTCTCTACCACTACATACAGTCCTTCACCGCTCTGGAGGAGCCCAGCAGGCGCCTGCCCATCAAGGCGGTCCCCCGCGTCCTGGGGGTCTGTGTAGATGTGGAGGAGAGGTGGGTCACCTTCTACAACGCTGAGACCAAAGCTCCCATCTACACCTTCACACAGATGGACTTCGCAGACGGAGAGAGGATCTACCCTGTGTTCAGCACCCTGGAGAAATCAGCGGGCCTGGAGATTAAAAATAATAACGATCATTTGTTTTATTTAAGAGCCAGGCTTACCAGGAGGCTGAGCTCGCTGTACCACCAACATGACGAGCGTTAAACAGAGCGTGCTCTCTTCACCAGAAGAGATAATCGTCGTCCAGCTGACGATTATACGTGGGAGAGAGTTCCATAGTCTGGGCACAAGCCGACTGAAGGCCTACAGTATTAATTGTGGCACCGCCAGCAGGCCAGTAGGTGGTGTTCGCTAGGGCTGGTGAAGTTGGAAGGAGCTTTAAATGTAAACAGCAGCAAGTTAAATCCTATACAGTCACCTCTCTTATTAGAAATGTACCCAGGTGTGCCAGTGGGGTCCAAACCTAGCACACGGATAATGTTTCTCCAGAGTACCATGATCCCTGCATACTGGCCACCCTGTTCGCCTCTACCTCCAACTCTTCCGTGGAGAGTTTCCTGTTCTCATGTACTGGTGCTTCCCACGGTGGGGTTCCAGTTCAGTTACGCGGCTTCGCTACGCTGCCTGTTCACTCGCTAGTGTCGTCTGTCGTCTGTTTCCTCCATCCTGCTTCTCTTACTGTAGTGTTGAACACTGATGGTGATACTGTGCACCTCGTCAGACTCCTGTACTCATGCGTGACCACTCTGTTGATCAGTGTGAAGGTTCCTCAATAGAACAATGTATATGTGTGCCCAACACAGTTGAGGCTTGTGTGTGGTAGTTTCCTTGGCTTTTGAAATGATCCAGAGTACATATGCACAGACATCCCCTCTTCATCTGCTTTTCCTGAATCCTGATTGGATATCTGGCAGCTCTCTTTCAAAGTAAGGCCCCTGTCTGCTTTGACTGTGGTTCATTTATATAAAATTAATTTATGCTCTATTTAATATTTAAAATTAAAATGAAGGGAAAACCTGCCATGTATCTTATTTCTGTTTATATATATATATATATATTTATATATAACCAGTAAAGTTTCAGCTTAAGATTTATTTGGAGCTAAGTTACAAGTTTAATAAAAACATAAGAACTTCAAACACGGCTTCACTAATTTACTGTACTGCATCTGTTTTTATTCACACAAAACCCAAAAGGATCGGCAGATTTCCCATAATGCAGTGGAGTAAAGATATCAGACCAGTCAGAGTCGTCCAAAGTGGAAATTCCTCAGTACAGATACACAGAAAACTACTTAAGTACAGAAAGTAATTACATTTACTTCCTTACTGTCCACCCCTGCCACACAAGCACCAGGGCACTACAGTAACTTAAAACAGGCGGGCAAATACAAGCAGTGGAAAATAAATACAGGTGGAGAAAAATACATACGGCACAAAGCCCCCCGAGAACGTCCAGGAAAGTGTGAGTGGGAAACAAAGGACACCAGGGTGGACGGGCTGCCTCCCCAAACGAACCAGGGCTTAAATCCTAAACTCCCAACAGAAATAACTGGAAATCAGGGAGTACCATTAACACAGCTCTCCCCTTTAGCATGAGACACACTCCCCTATAAAAGGGGGGACAGTCAGAGAAACAGAGAGAGGGATGGGTACGAGAACCCTAATACCTCTGAGGAACGAACACAGGGACGAGGTGGAGGGGACAACCCACAGCCCTCAGCAGACAGGAGACACCAAGGGAGGGTGAGCACAGACACTCTCAGCGTTCAGTACAGAGACAGTTCACCAGGTGCAGGGTGTTCGCAGTGTTTGCCAGCATGTGGCCGAGGTAAGACCGGCACCCAGGCAAGTCCTTATACTTAAATGTGTTAGTGTACAGCACACTAACACATTACACTTAGTGAGTTACTGTACACCAACACACTACTTACAGCACACTAACACAATACACTTACTGAGTCACCGCACACCGACACGCTACTTACAGCACACTAACACATTACACTTACTGAGTTACTGTACACCAACACAATACTTACGGTGCACTAACACATTACACTTACTGAGTTACTGTACACCAACACACTACTTACAGTACACTAACACAATACACTTACTGAGTCACCGCACACCGACACGCTACTTACAGCACACTAACACATTACACTTAGTGAGTTACTGTACACCAACACACTACTTACAGCACACTAACACAATACACTTACTGAGTCACCGCACACCGACACGCTACTTACAGCACACTAACACATTACACTTAGTGAGTTACTGTACACCAACACACTACTTACAGCACACTAACACAATACACTTACTGAGTCACCGCACACCGACACGCTACTTACAGCACACTAACACATTACACTTACTGAGTTACTGTACACCAACACAATACTTACGGTGCACTAACACATTACACTTACTGAGTTACTGTACACCAACACACTACTTACAGTACACTAAAACATTACACTTACTGAGTTACTGTACACTAACACGCTATATACAGCACACTAACACACTACACTTACTGAGTTACTGTACAATAACACGCTATATACAGCACACTAACACACTACACTTACTGAGTTACTGTACACTAACACACTACTTACAGCACACTAACACATTACACTTACTGAGTTACTGTACACTAACACGCCTTATACAGCACACTAACACACTACACTTACTGAGTTACTGTACACTAACACGCTACTTACAGCACACTAACACATTACACTTACTGAGTTACCGTACACCAACACACTACTTACAGCACACTAACACATTACACTTACTGAGTTACCGTACACCAACACGCTACTTACAGCACAATAACACATTACACTTACTGAGTTACTGTACACCAACATGCTACTTACAGCACACTAACACATTACACTTACTGAGTTACCGTACACCGACACGCTACTTACAGTACACTAACACATTACACTTACTGAGTTACCGTACACCGACACGCTACTTACCGCACACTAACACATTACACTTACTGAGTTACCGTGCACCGACACGCTACTTACAGCACACTAACACATTACACTTACCGAGTTACCGTACACCTACACGCTACTTACAGCACACTAACACATTACACTTACTGAGTTACTGTACACCGACACGCTACTTACAGCACACTAACACATTACACTTACCGAGTTACCGTACACCTACACGCTACTTACAGCACACTAACACATTACACTTACCGAGTTACTGTACACCGACACGCTACTTACAGTACACTAACACATTACACTTACCGAGTTACCGTACACCAACACGCTACTTCCAGTACACTAACACATTACACTTACTGAGTTACCGTACACCGACACGCTACTTACAGCACACTAACACATTACACTTACTGAGTTACCGTACACCAACACGCTACTTACAGCACACTAACACATTACACTTACTGAGTTACTGTACACCAACACGCTACTTACAGCACACTAACGCATTACACTTACTGAGTTACTGTACACCAACACGCTACTTACAGCACACCAACACATTACACTTACTGACTTACCGTACACCAACACACTACTTACAGCACACTAACACATTACACTTACTGAGTTGCCGTACACCAACACGCTACTTACAGCACACTAACACATTACACTTACTGAGTTGCCGTACACCAACACGCTACTTACAGCACACTAACACATTACACTTACTGAGTTACTGTACACCAACACGCTACTTACAGCACACTAACGCATTACACTTACTGAGTTACTGTACACCAACACGCTACTTACAGCACACCAACACATTACACTTACTGACTTACCGTACACCAACACACTACTTACAGCACACTAACACATTACACTTACTGAGTTGCCGTACACCAACACGCTACTTACAGCACACTAACAAATTACACTTACTGAGTTGCCGTACACCAACACGCTACTTCCAGTACACTAACACATTACACTTACTGAGTTACTGTACACTGACACGCTACTTACAGCACACTAACACATTACACTTACTGAGTTACTGTACACCAACACGCTACTTACAGTACACTAACGCATTACACTTACTGAGTTACTGTACACCGACACACTACTTACAGTACACTAACACATTACACTTACCGAGTTACTGTACACCGACACGCTACTTACAGCACACTAACACATTACACTTACTGAGTTACTGTACACCGACACGCTACTTCCAGTACACTAACACATTACACTTACTGAGTTACTGTACACTGACACGCTACTTACAGCACACTAACACATTACACTTACTGAGTTACTGTACACCGACACGCTACTTACAGCACACTAACACATTACACTTACTGAGTTACCGTACACCGACACACTACTTACAGCACACTAACACATTATACTTACTGAGTTACTGTACACCGACACGCTACTTACAGCACACTAACACATTACACTTACTGAGTTACCGTACACCGACACACTACTTACAGCACACTAACACATTACACTTACTGAGTTACTATACACCAAAACACTACTTACAGCACACTAACACATTACACTTACTGAGTTACTGAAAACTGACATATTACTTACAGTACACTAACACATTACACTTACTGAGTTACTGTACACCGACACACTACTTACAGTACACTAACACATTACACTTACCGAGTTACTGTACACCGACACGCTACTTACAGTACACTAACACATTACACTTACCGAGTTACCGTACACCGACACGCTACTTACAGCACACTAACACATTACACTTACTGAGTTAATGTACACCGACACACTACTTACAGCACACTAACACATTACACTTACTGAGTTACCGTACACCGACACGCTACTTACAGCACACTAACACATTACACTTACTGAGTTACCGTACACCAACACGCTACTTACAGCACACTAACGCATTACACTTACTGAGTTACTGAAAACTGACATATTACTTACAGTACACTAACACATTACACTTACTGAGTTACTGTACACCGACACGCTACTTACAGCACACTAACACATTACACTTACTGAGTTACCGTACACCGACACACTACTTACAGCACACTAACACATTACACTTACTGAGTTACTGTACACCGACACACTACTTACAGCACACTAACACATTACACTTACTGAGTTACCGTACACCAACACGCTACTTACAGCTCACTAAAACATTACACTTACTGAGTGACTGTACACCAAAACACTACTTACAGCACACTAACACATTACACTTACTGAGTTACTGTACACCAAAACACTACTTACAGCACACTAACACATTACACTTACTGAGTTACTGTACACCGACACACTACTTACAGCACACTAACGCATTACACTTACTGAGTTACTGAAAACTGACATATTACTTACAGTACACTAACACATTACACTTACTGAGTTACCGTACACCGACACGCTACTTACAGCACACTAACACATTACACTTACTGAGTTACCGTACACCAACACGCTACTTACAGTACACTAACACATTACACTTACTGAGTTACTGTACACCGACACACTACTTACAGTACACTAACACATTACACTTACCGAGTTACTGTACACCGACACGCCACTTACAGTACACAATTTAAAAAAACATTACACTTACCGAGTTACCGTACACCGACACATCTACTTACAGCACCACTAACACATTACACTTACCGAGTTTACTGTACACCGACACGCTACTTACAGCACACCTAACGCATTACACTTACTCAGTTGACTGTACACCGACACACTACTTACAGACACACTAACGCATTACACTTACTGATTTACTGACACCGACACGCTACTTACAGCACACCAACACATTACACTTACTGAGTTACCGTTACACCACACACTACTTACAGCACACTAACACATTACACTTACTGAGTTGCCGTACACCAACACGCTACTTACAGCACACTAACACATTACACTTACTGAGTTACCGTACACCAACACGCTACTTACAGCACACTAACACATTACACTTACTGAGTTACTGTACACCAACACGCTACTTACAGCACACTAACGCATTACACTTACTGAGTTACTGTACACCAACACGCTACTTACAGCACACCAACACATTACACTTACTGACTTACCGTACACCAACACACTACTTACAGCACACTAACACATTACACTTACTGAGTTGCCGTACACCAACACGCTACTTACAGCACACTAACAAATTACACTTACTGAGTTGCCGTACACTGGGACACGCTACTTCCAGTACACTAACACATTACACTTACTGAGTTACTGTACACTGACACGCTACTTACAGCACACTAACACATTACACTTACTGAGTTACCGTACACCAACACGCTACTTACAGCACACTAACGCATTACACTTACTGAGTTACTGAAAACTGACAATTTTACTTACAGTACACTAACACATTACACTTACTGAGTTACTGTACACCAACACGCTACTTACAGTACACTAACGCATTACACTTACTGAGTTACTGTACACCGACACACTACTTACAGTACACTAACACATTACACTTACCGAGTTACTGTACACCGACACGCTACTTACAGCACACTAACACATTACACTTACTGAGTTACTGTACACCGACACGCTACTTCCAGTACACTAACACATTACACTTACTGAGTTACTGTACACTGACACGCTACTTACAGCACACTAACACATTACACTTACTGAGTTACTGTACACCGACACGCTACTTACAGCACACTAACACATTACACTTACTGAGTTACTGTACACCGACACACTACTTACAGCACACTAACACATTACACTTACTGAGTTACTGTACACCGACACGCTACTTACAGCACACTAACACATTTACACTTACTGAGTTACCGTACACCGGGACACACTACTTCACAGCACACTAACACATTACACTTACTGAGTTACTGAAGAACACATGGACATATTACTTACAGTCACACTAACACATTTACTTACTGAGTTACTGTACACCGACACGCTACTTACAGCACACTAACACATTACACTTACCTGAGTTACCTGTACACCGACACGCTACTTACAGCACACTAACACATTTACCACTTACTGAGTTACCGTACACTGACACGCTACTTACAGCACACTAACACATTACACTTACTGATTTAATGGTACACCGACACACTACTTACAGCACACTAACACATTACACTTACTGAGTTACTGTAACACCGACACGCTACTTACAGTACACTAACACATTAACACTTACTGAGTTTACCGTACACCAAACACGCTACTTACAGCACACTAACGCCATTTACACTTACTGAGTTTACTGAAAAACCGACACATTACTTACAGATACACTAACACATTACACTTACTGAGTTACTGTACACCAACACGCTACTTACAGCACACTAACACATTATACTTACTGAGTTACTATACACCAAAACACTACTTACAGCACACTAACGCATTACACTTACTGAGTTACTGAAAACTGACATATTACTTACAGTACACTAACGCATTACACTTACTGAGTTACTGAAAACTGACATATTACTTACAGTACACTAACGCATTACACTTACTGAGTTACTGAAAACTGACATATTACTTACAGCACACTAACACATTACACTTACTGAGTTACCGTACACCGACACACTACTTACAGCACACTAACACATTACACTTACTGAGTTACTGAAAACACTGACAAATTTCTACTTACAGTACACTAACACATTAACACTTACTGAGTTACTGTTACACCAACACGCTATTTTTTTTCTTACAGCACACTAACATCATTACACTTAACTGAGTTACTGAAAACACCGAACACACTACTTACAGTACACTAACACATTACACTTACTGAGTTTACTGTACACCGACACGCTACTTACAGCCACACTAACACATTACACTTACTAGAGTTACTGTTACACCGAAACACGCTATCTTACAGTACACTAACACATTACACTTACTGAGTTACTGGTACACTGACACGCTACTTACAGCACACTAAACACATTACACTTACTGAGTTACTGTACACCGACACGCTACTTACAGTTACACTAACAACATTACACTTACTGAGTTACTGTACACCGAACACGCTACTTACAGCACACTAACACATTACACTGTACCGAGTTACTGTACACCGACACGCTACTTACAGCACACTAACACATTACACTTACTAGAGTTTACCGTACACCGACACACTTACTTACAGGCACACTAACAAATTATACTTACTGAGGTTACTGCTAAACCGACACGCTTCTTACCAGTACATCTAACAAATTACTACTTACTGAGAGTTACAGGTACACCGACACAACTACTTACAGCACACTAACACATTACAATTAACCGAGTTACTGAAAACTGACATAGCTACTGACAGTACACTAACACATGATACTTTACTGGAGTTACCGTACACTGACCACCACTACTTACAGTACAATAACACCTTACACTTTACCGAGGTTAATGTTAAACCGACACGATACTTACAGTACACAAAACACATTACACTTACTGAGGTTAACCGTACACCCGACGTACGCTACTTACAAGCACACAACACGACATTACACTTTACTGAGTGTAATGTACACCGACCACGCTACTTACAGCACACTAACGCATTAGAAACTTACTGAGTACCTGAACACTCGACATATTACGTTACAGCACGTACACGAACACTTATACTTACTGACTTTACCGCTACACCAACACCGCCCTTTTTAAACTTTACGCACACTAACAAATTACCACTTACTGAGTTACCGAAAAAACTGACACAATTACTTACAGTACACTTAACAGCTAAAACTTTACTGAGTTTACTATAACACCGAAACACTACTTACAGCGACACTAAACGCAATACACTTACTGAGTTAACCGAACAATTACATATTAATTACAGGTACACTAACGCATTTACACTTACTGAGTTACTGAAAACTGACATATTACTTTACAGACACACGAAAGCATTACACTTACTGAGTTACCGTACCCGGACATATTAATTATCAGTTACACTAACGCATCTACAATTACTGCGTTAATGTAAACTGACATACTACTTACAGCAAACTAAACACATTACACTTACTGAGGTTACCGTACACCAACACGCTACTTACACCTCACGAAAACATTACACTTACTGAGTGACTGTACACCGAAACACTAAATTACAAGCACCACTAACACATTACCCTTACTGAGTTACTGTACGGCACACCAAACGCTACTTAACAGCTCACTAAAACATTAACCTTACTGAGTGGACTGTACACCAAAAAACACTACTTACAATCACACTAATCGCATTACACTTACGGAGTATACTGAAAACCAAAATATTACTTACAGTACCTGTAACACATTACACTTATTGGAGTTAATCGTAGCACCGACGACGCACTACTTAACGCACACTAACGCATCTACACTTACTGAGGTTACTGTAAACTGACATATTACTTACAAGTACACAAACACATTACACTTACTGAGTTACTGTACACCGACAACTACTACTTACAACACACTAAACACATTACACTTACTGAGTTACCGTCACCAACAACGCTACTTACAGTACATTAACAACATTACACTTACCGAGTTACACGTTACCCTACACACTACTTACAGTACACTAACACATTACACTGACCGACGTACTGTTACACAGACACGCTACTGGTACAGTACATTTAACACATTACACTTACCGAGTTACCGTACACCGACACTACTACTTAACAGCCCACTAACTATTACACACTTACTGAGTTACTGAACACGACACGCTACGTTACAGCACTACTAACACATTACACACCGAGTTACCGTACACCGACACACTACTTACCAGCACACTAACACATTTACACTTACTGAGATTACTGTACACAGACCACGGGCTACTTACAGCACACGAACACATTACACTTACTGAGTTACCGTACACCTACACATTACTTACAGCACAACTAAAACAATTACACTTACTGAGTTACTGCACACCAAACATACTGACTTACAAGCACACTAACAACATTACACTTACTGAGTTACTGTTAACACCTACACACTACTTACAGCACACTTAACACATTACCAATTACTGAGCTTACTGTACACCGACACACACTACTTACAGGAGCCACACTAACGCATTACACTTACTGAGTTACTGTTACAACGACACGCTACTTACAGCACACTAACACATTAAAAAAATTACTTATGAGTTACCGTACACCTACACGCCTACTTACAGCACACTAACACATTACACTTACTGAGTTACTGTACACCGACACACTACTTACAGCACACTAACACATTACACTTTACTTGAGATTTACTGTATTCACCAACACGCTACTTACAGCACCACTAACACATTACACCTTACTGAGTTACTGTATACACCGACACGCTACTTACACAGCACACTAACGCCATTACCACTTACTGAGTTTACTGCTGTACACCAACACATCTACTTACCGTAACACTAACCCATTACACTTACTGAGTTACTGTACACCGACACGCTACTTTACCGCACACTAAACACATATACCACTTACTGAGTTACACGTACACTAACACCGCTAACTTACAGTACACTAACACATTACACCTTACTGAGCTTACCGTACCACCGACACACTACTTTACAGTACACTAACAAACATTACACTTACGATTTTACGTATCACCAACACGCTAACTTACAGTACAGTACACACATTACCACTTACTGAGTTACTGTACACCTACACACTACTTACACACACTAACACGATTACACTTACCGAGTTACTGTACACCGACACTGCTTACTACAGCACACTAACGCATTTCCACTTACTGCGATCGTTATCTGTACACCAACACGCTACTTTACAGGCACACTAACAGCATTACACTTACTTGAGTTAACTGTACACCCACACGCTACTTACAAGTACACTAACGCATTACACTTACTGAGTTACTGTACACCGACACACCTACTTACTTACAGCAACACTAACACATTACACTTACTGAGTTAACTGTACACCGACACTAGTTTTTTTTTGGCCTACTTACAGCACACTAACACATTAACACTTACTGATTTACGTGTACACCGTACACACTACTCTACCGCACACGAACACATTACACTTACTGAGTTACTGTTACACCTAACACGCTACTTACAGCACACTAACACATTACACTTACTTAGTTACTAGTCCCGACACCTGTATTTAAAAATAAACACACTACTTACAGCACACTACACATTACACTTACTGAGTTACTGTATCACCGACACGCTACTTACAGCACACTAACACATTACCTTACTGAGTTACCGTACACCGACACACTACTTACAGCGCACACTAAAACATTACACTTACTGAGTTACTGTACACCGACACGCTACTTACAGCACACTAACACAATTACACTTACTGAGTTACTTTACACTGAACACACTACTTACGTGCACACTAACACATTACACTTACTGAGTTACTGTACACCGACACACTACTTACAGCAACACTAAACACTATTACACTTACTGAGTTACTGAAAACTGACATATTACTTACTGTACACTAACACATTACTACACTTACTAAGGTTACCGTACACCGACACGCTACTTACAGTACACAACACATTAACACTTACTGAGTTTTACGTGTACACCGACACGCTACTTACAGTACACTAACACATTACACTTACTGGAGTTTACTGTACACCGACACACTACTTACAGTACACTAACACATTACACTTACTGAGTTACCGTTACACCGAACCACGCTACTTACAGCACACTAACACATTACACTTACTGAGTTACTGTACACTGACAACGCTACTTACAGCACACTAACACATTACACTTACTGAGTTACTGTACACCAGACACGCTACTTATCACGCCATTACACCTTACTAACGCATCTACACTCTTACTGAGTTACTGACACTTACCGAGTTTAGCTGTACACCGACCGCTACTTACAGCACACTAACACATTACACTTACTGAGTTACTGTGCACACCAACACGCTACTACTTACAGTACACTAACACATTAAACTTACTGAGTTACGGTACACCGCCACGCTACTTACAGCACACTAAACACACATTACACATACTGAGTTACTGTACACCGACACGCTACTTACAGCACACTAACAACATTACACTTTACTGAGTTTACTTGTACACCGACACACTACTTCCAGCACACTAACACATTACACCTTACTGAGTTACTGTACACACAACACGCTACTTACAGCACACTAACACATTACACTTACTGAGTTTTACCGTACCCCGACACCCTACTTACGCACCTAACACATTACTACATATACTGAGTTTACTGTACACTGACACGCTACTTACCGTACCTACACATTACACTTACAGTTACTGAACTGACATTTCACTACAGTACACTAACACATTATACTACTGAGTTACTGTACAGCCGACACACTCCTTACAGCACACTAACACATTACACTTACGAGTTACTGTACACCCGAAACACTACTTACAGCACACTAACACATTACACGTACTGAGTTACTGTACACCTGACACTACTACTTGTACAGTACACTAACACATTACACTTACTGAGTTACTGTACACGCGACACACTACTTACAGTACACTAACACATTACACTTACTGAGTTACTGTACACCGCACACTACTACTTACAGTACACTAAACACATTACACTTACCGGTTACTCGTACAACCCGGACACGCTACTTACAGTACACTAACACATTACACTTACTGAGTTACCGTACACTGACACGCTACTTACAGTACACTAACACATTAAATTTACTGAGTTAATGTACACTGACACACTACTTACAGCACACTAACAAATTACACTTACTGAGTTACCGTACACCGCCACGCTACTTACAGCACACTAACACATTACACTTACTGAGTTACTCGTACACCAAAACGCTACTTACAGCACACTAACGCATTACACTTACTGAGTTACTGAAAAACTTGAACATATTACTTACAGTACACTAACACATTAGCACTTACTGAGTTACTGTACGACCTGAAACGCTACTTACAGCACACTAACACATTACACTTACTGAGTTACCGTACACCGACACGGCTACTTACAGCTCACTAACACATTACACTTACTGAGTTACTGTACATACCGACCACACTACTTACAGCACACTAACACATTACACTTACTGAGTTACTGTAACCCTGAAACGCTACTTACAGCACACTAACACATTAGACACTTACTGAGTTACTGTACACCTGCACATACTACTTACAGCACACTAACGCATTACACTTACTGAGTTACTGTTACACCGACAACACTACTTACAGGCACACTAACACATACACGTACTGAGTTACTGTACACCAACACGCTACTTACAGCACACTAACACTTAGTACTTACTGAGTTACTGTACACCGGGGGGGGACACACCTACTTACAGTAACACTAAACACATTACACTTACTGAGTTACTGTTACACCGACACGCTACTTACAGCACCACTAACACATTACACTTTCTGTGTTACTGTAAACCGACACGCTACTTACAGTACACTAACACAATATACTAACTGAGTAACTGACCACCGACGCGCTAGTTACAGCCACTACACACATTACACTTACTGAGTTACTGTAGCCACCGGACCACGCTACTTACAGTACACTAACACATTACACTTACTGATTACCGGTACACCCGACACGCTTACTTACAGCACACTAACACATTACACTTACTGAGTTACTGTACACCGACACGCTACTTACAGCACACTAACACATTACACTTACTGAGTTTACGGTACCACTGACACATCCTACTTACAGCACACTAAACACATTACACTTACTGAGTTTACCGTACACCGACACGCTACTTACAGTACACTAACACATTACACTTACTGAGTTACTGTACACCAAAAACACATTACTTACAGTCACACTAACACATTATACTTACTGAGTTACTGTACACCCGACACGCTACTTTACAGCACTCTAACACATTTACACTTATGCGTTTACCACTACACCTACACCGCTACTTACCGCACACTAACCACATTAACCACTTACTGAGTTACTGTACACCGAACATGCTACTTACAGCACACTAACCATTACAACTTTACTGAAGTTACTGTAAACCGCCACTACTTGCCAGCAGCACTAACACATTACTACTTACTGAGTTACTGTACACCAACACGCTACTTACAGCACACTAACACCATTACACTTTACTGAGTTATCCGGTACACCGACACACTGAGGGAGGCACAGTAGCAGCACAACTAACACAGGTTATACTTACTGAAGTTAACTTGTGGGAGTCGGACACCACACACACTACTTACAGCACACTAACAAAGGTTGTTTTTTTTTTTTTTTTAAACGACTTACTGAGTTTCCGGGGGTACACCTGACACACTACTTACAGCACACTACGGCACTTACAACTTACTGAGTGACTGTACACCAAACACAACTTAACAGCACACTAACACATTAAACACGTAACGGGGGGGGGGGGGTTACTGTTAACTGAGCACTGACTATATTACAAACACACACACTAACAATTAACACTTACTGAGTTTCCTATATACACCGACACCCTTACTTAACAAGTACACCTAACACATTACACTCTCCCGAGTAAACTGTACACCGACACGCTACTTAAACAGTACACTAAACTCAGTTTACACTTACTGAGTTACCGTACACCACACACTACTATACAGTAACACTAACACATTAAACCTTACTGAGTTACTGTACACACCGACCCCGCTTACTTACAGGTGACACAAAAAAAATAACACATTAACACTTCCTGAGGTTACGTGTACACCAACACACTACTTACCGCACACTAACAATTACATCTCTACTGACTTACCGTACACCAACACACTACCTTACCAGCACACTAACACATTACACTTACTGAGTTACTATACACCAACACACTACTTACAGTACACTAACGCATTACACTTACTGAGATTTCTGAAAACTGACATATTACTTACAGTACCACTAACGCATTACACTTACTGGCGTTGCTGTCTCACACCGACACGACTACTCTACAGCAACACTAACACATGTACACTTCCTGTAGTTACCGTACAACCGACACACACTACTTCACAGCACACTAACACATTACACTTACTGACGTACTGTACAGGCCGACACACTACTTACAGCAACTAATCTACATTTATCACTTACTTGAGTTACCGTATCACCAACACGCTTCTTTACAGCACACTAACACATTACCTTACAGTTACTGAGCACACTAACACCGTACACTTTACTGACACGCTACTTACAAGCCACACTACACTAACAATACACTTACTGTAGTTAGCTGTAACACCGACACCTAACTTACAGCACACTAACACATTACACTTACTTGAGTTACCGTTACACCGACACAGAGTACTTACAGCACACTAAACACATTATACTTATGAGTTACGTACCAACCGAACATTTTTTCGCTACTTACAAGCACATAACACATTCCAAACTTACTGAAGTACCGTACACCCCCCCGAAAACACATACTTACAGCACAACGTAAAACATGTTACACTTACTGGTTAGCTGTACAACGACACACTACTTACAAGTAATCTAACACATTACAACTCTACGAGTTACTGAAAAACTGACATATTTACTTACAGTACACTAACACATTTATACTTACTGAGTACT